>JARFIW010001172.1:365489-965489 GCA_036346225.1 Platerodrilus igneus | reverse complement strand
GAGGAAAAAGTGCTTTTGGTAAAGCATTATTTTGCTCATATGGAATAGGTTGACGCAATGGTGCAAGTCTACGAAATGTGTGTGATCAATTCATCCATCAGTTTAGTAATAGATCTCTGAGTAATTCTGTAATTTTGGAGGTTATTGAACAGTTCAGAAATACTAGCAATGTATTGTGCAACGAAAAAGAAACTCGGGCCGTCTCCGGACAGTTAACATCAACAATAACCATAAACGCGTTTTTGAACAGATCTTACAAAATCCAAACGCTAGCTAACGAAAGACTACGTTAGTAGAGGAAATTCAAGAATCCTGGAACCACATTTCCACCACATCCACATTTCCACACACATTCTGGACAAAATAGTTTTCTTCGGCTAGCCATTCTATCTTGTTTGGTGTCAATTAATATCAGATTTTTCTTAGCAACCTAAATTTCTAAGATTTTTTTTTAGATAGCATCATTCCCCAGGGAGCTACCGTCATTTTAAGATTTTTTACCAGCAGCGACTTTTGACAAAAAATTTTTAGTTATGCGATACATCAAATTTGTCTAGAATTTTACGCACAATCCGAATATACAAACAGATTTAAAATTCGACCACCCGTTACCGTTTTACACACATACCCTCTGCGAGATCAATCTTTCTCCACATTTCCACCCACGAGATAAATGTACCTTGTTTGGTATCAATTATTATCAGATTTTTCTCAGCTATCCAAATTTCTAGGAATTTTTATATAGCATCACCCCCCAGGAAGCTACCCTCATTTTAAGATTTCTCTACCGGCAGCGATTTCTGACGATTCTTTTAAATTTTTTAGCCATGCGATACATCAAACTTGTCTAGAATTTTATGCAGAATCCAAATATGCAAACCCTTTACAGTTTTACACACATATCCTTTAGCGAGCATATAAAAGTTTATTTTTGTTTCTTTCGAGATAAATCTATCTTGTTTAGTATCAATTAATATTAAATTTTTCTCAGCTATCCGAATTTCTAGGAATTTTTTAAATAGCATCATCCTCCAGGAAGCTACCCTCATTTTAAGATTTTTCTACCGGCAGCGATTTCTGACGATTCTTTTAAATTTTTTCGCCGTGCGATACATCAAATTAGTCTAGAATTTTACGCAGAATCCGAATATGCAAACCCAATACAGTTTTACACACATACCCTTTAGCGAGCATATAAAAGTTTATTTTTGTTTCTTTCGAGATAAATCTATCTTGTTTGGTATCAATTAATATTAGATTTTCACAGCTATCCGAATTTCAAAGAATTTTTTAGATAGCATCATCTTCAGGGAGCTACTCTCATTTTAAGAATTTTTTTGCCAAGGTCGATTTGTAATCACCTCTCCCTTTTAACATCTAGAATCCTTTAACCAAACACTTAGAGGTATTAACACAAAGAAATTAAGCACGTAAAAGTTTAATAATTTATTTTATCCGATTTACAGTTTAATAAACTAATAGAATACAATTCTTACATTGCAAAGTATAACATTATTTTATTTTTTTCGTGTAGCCAAATCTAAGCAGGTGAAAGTAACCTGTTGCAGCAAAACATTAATGTGTTGTTTAAAAATGAGAGGAAACGTGTTTTCGGTCAATAAGAAATATTGTCTTTAATATAACAATATGTTTTACCGTCCAGCGACACCGCGTGGAGGTAAACACATGTCGCCGGGAGGGAAGGGATTATTAAAGAGGGGGTGGTAGGTATGTCTTATAACTAACTTACATGCTACTATATACATACACAATAAAATATATACATATATAAGTAACAATCCTATATCTTTATGCTTCCATGCGTAGGTTGCTGTACTATTAGGGATGACGTACCTTTTGTCATCCTCACCCGACAAACTAATTTTATTAATTAATTGGGTATAAAGTTGGTGTTTATGACTTCGAATACACACCACGCTATGCGTAGAAGCGCCAGAATTATTATGTACAATGTCCTTAAAACTATTTACATTAATATTATTAGCTACACTTTGTGAGACTCCCTTCATCTTTTTAATGGTGTCTTTCTCGCTTACAATACAGTAGTACTTAGCCCTACTACCAACAAATTCTAATACTGGACATCATTAAATTCGTTTTTGAATTTCCCTACAACTTTTCTGTTGACAAGTGGTATATTGTATTTATTATCGGCGGGGTAGTCACTCTTTTAAGATAAATATATCTTGTTTGGTATCAACTAATATTACATTTTTCTAGGAAACCCAAATCTGTAAATAGATTTTAAATAGCACCATCCCTTACAAAGTTACGCCTTTTAAAGACCCAAACCTCTAATTCTTGCCCATCTATATTTAACTCTATCTTTATAACCTTTTTCTCGCTACCCAAGACGTATGCTTTAACCAACCATTCCCAGAAAATCTAAAACCGCTGGAATTTTAGAAATGAACCGTTTATAAGCCATAAGTGTTTGATACTTAAAACCATTTTCAAACAGTAATGTTCAATTAGTTGAAATACAACAATTTAGAAACGTATAAGAGAATAAACTGTAATATGCAGGATTATAGTGTCAGAAATTTCTCTAAAATCTATGGTTCAAAATTTAAACATCGCTTGTAAATGCGTGGAATGGAAACCTGTTGTACCCTTCCATATACTCGACTTGTTTACAAATACTGTTTTAAACAATCTTGGATCGGTTCTTACAATTTCGTATAATATGACCCCAATATTAATATTATTGTATTTGCTTTTAATTATATCATGTGCGAGATTCTGTAAGACATCATTCCTATTATATCTTTCCATTGCTACATTTAACAGAAACAGATCTATATTAGGAGTACCGTTTTCCGTTAGTTCTTTTAAAGTATTAGCGTGGTTAAAAATGATCTGAGATATCCTTAAAAGTGCTCTAAAGTTCCTTTGGTAAATAACATATAATTCTCATCAAATGTCACCATCTTCACTAAACAATTCTTATTTAAATAAAAACGCAAGTTGTCGAATTTGCATATCTGATTTCGCATGCCAACTTCCATAGTGCGTATAATTTATGGCAGATTTGATATAAACTTCCTAAATACGTTTCAGGGATATATTAAGTACGGTCTGCGAAATGATGTCAACAAATCTAAAAATTATTTTATAATCGTCGAACGGGTTCAGGGCTACAATTATGATTTTGGAAGAAGATTTTGTTATGGCGTATGGTTTTTTAAATAGCAACTTGATTCTCTCTAACTGAATTGCGGCGTTTATACATTCTTTATGCGCTGCGGTCGACTGCTTTCCCAAATCCTTAATTTGCTTCCATTAATTGTCACTAATTTTTAGTTCCTCCTGGAAATAAACCATCTCGATGTGTTTCTCGCTGTGTTTTTTTATGGCGTCACATCCAGTGAAAACGCTTTCACACACACTGCATGAGATGCTTAAGATGTTCATTCTAGAAACAATTAATGATTAACAGTTTTTGAATTATACATGTAAATTTTAATTTTTTCTACGTTTGCAGGTTAAAAAACTTACTTTTCTTTGTCAATAGTCTTTACACGAAATTTTCAAAGACAGAAAATTCTGTAACACTATTAATTACACTTTGAACAACTTTACGTTTTACAAAGATAAACTTAAAATGAACTTTTGGTATCATTTCCCCGTATTTATCTACATGGAGAAAGTATAAGTATAATTTGTCCTTACATTTACCCAATTTAAATCAAATTATAGAATGCGTATATCTGTATATTAACTTGTAGGAAAATACCTTTCACAATTAATAGTCGGACGTTATTGACAAAACGATGCAAGGCTGAGGATCATACATGTTACTAAATATATTTAGAAAATATGTCTTATTTTGAACTACATTTAAAATAGATTATCGAACCACTTTCTAGCCCACCGTGCAGAATTAATATATATTTCACCTTTTGGTTCAATTATTTGAATGTGGATGCACTATTTGAAAATTTTAACAATCCTAGATATTAATAAATATTTTTGAGTTTTACTCTATTATTGAGTTAAATCTAAATAAAAATGCAGATGTGTTTTGGTGTTAGGTTTTTTGAATAGTAAAATACTATGCGGGTCTTTGTTGGAGCAAATTTCAAAAGACGTGATAATTGATATCGATTCCTCAGGAAAACTTTATGCTAATTTGATAGGTTACACGATGGGTTTATCTTAAAAGATAAGAGCAACATTGTTTAGAAATAGACTAAAGATAAACCCCCATATGATTTGTAAAAGGTTGATCTGTAAATTAGTAAGGGGTCGTTCGATTTGAACAAAATTCCGAAGGATTTGAGAACCTGAGGAAAAACACAATAATAATTGATATCTTACACGACGGAATTATATTAAAAATACTGCTAAGAGCAATTTTTTATAAAAATTCTAAACATGGTGTTGGTGGTTAGATAAAAACATGTAAAACCCACTATAAAACAATTATAAGCGTCACTTTTCCAGTCAAGACTTGCATATAACGCCAATTAACATAATAAGGAGCTGCGCACGCTCGACCATCGGCATAAAAGGCGAGGAAGCCATGTTCCAGTGCTTTAGTCGTCAAGGATTCGTCGAGTTTGATCAAAATTACAAGTTAAACATGGATTTTCTTGTGTTGACATTACAGTTGATGTAAGAGCGTCATAAGGTATCGACAAACTGATAGGTAAAACCATCTATGCGCTAGGTGAATTTACATCAAATTTTCACCAGGGAAATATGTTTTATAATCAATTTACAAGGATATCAATACAAAACTAGTGACTTCTACTGCAAGGAGATCGCCATTTTGGATATAGCGAATAATGTACAATGGCATGAGATACTGAACATGACGGTTAAATATAACTCTATAAGTAATGATTTCAAAAAGCAAGTTGAGTGGTTAAAGGAAAAAATCTATGGACTCTGCTGGGACGAGCAGTTTGCGAGTGGTTATACAAATGTGGGTGATTTGCTGAAAGAAATCATATCTCCTGGGGCCACTGTCTATGTTAAAGGAGAACAAAAGAAGAGGCTATTATCAAAATATTTATCAAACAACATTTTAAACATGGAAGGTATGTCCTCAGTCCCTAGACTCGAAGAATTAAGAAGATTCGGCGATAGGTGCAACCGCTGTTTAAGCCACTGTGTGAATAATTTAAGTTGCTCAAAGGAAAATGTTATAGTGTTGCAGCCCTTTGTTTATGTTTAATGTATTTAATTTTTAATAAAATATTTTTGAAAATGTTTTTTATTATCTTAGCTAATATATATGTAAAACAGTGCATTACTTTGAAAAAATTAATAGCGACAAATAAATTAATCAATGTAAAATTTGAAAAAACCAAATAAATTTGCATGCGCTGTATATAAAATATTTAAATAAAGTCCATTGAAAAGAAATTATACACCGCTTTCACATGTAATTCGGGTAATCCATAATCGACAAGAAATTAGTTCAAATACGAATCCTATTTTCCAAAGTGCCTATTTAGTATCGAGTTAACTAAATGTAAAACCAGAAAATTGATAAAATTTGTGAAAAGGTTTACCCTGTTTAAAATTTTAAAAGTCGTATTTTTGAATATTATAATTTAAGCGTGAGGTTTATGTTGCTAAACTCGACCTTCCCATTTATATACTAAAAACACATTACATTGGTATGCTTTACATTATTCTAAAATTTAACATTACTGTTTGAAAATAGTTTTAAATATTAAACACTTATGGCTTATAAAGGGATCATTTCTAAAATTCCAGCGGTTTTAGATTTTCGGGGAATGGTTGGCTAAAGCATGCGTCTTGGGTAGCGAAAAAAAGGTTTTAAAGATGGAGTTAAATATAGATGGACAAAAATTAGAGGTTTGGCTCTTTAAAAGGCGTAACTTTGTAAGGGATGGTGCTATTTAAAATCTATTTACAGATTTGGGTTCCCTAAAAAAATCTAATATTAGTTGATACCAAACAAGATATATTAATCTTAAAAGAGTGACTACCCCGTCGATAATAAATACAATATACCGCTTGTCAACAAAAAAGTTATAGGGAAATTTAAAGACAAATTTAATGGAAGTCCAGTATTAGAATTTGTTGGTAGTAGCGCTAAATACTACCGTATTGTAAGCGAGAAAGACGCGATAAAAAGATTAAGGGGGTCTCACGAAGTGTAGTTAAGAATATTAATGTAAATAGTTTTAAGGACATTGTGCATAATAATTCTGGTGCTCTTATGCATAGCATGGTGTGTATTCGAAGTCATAAACACCAACTTTATACCCAATTAATTAATAAAATTCGTTTGTCGGGCGAGGATGACAAAAGGTACGTCATCCCTAATAGTACAGCATACTACGCATGGAAGCATAAAGATATAGGATAGTTACTTATATATGTATATATTTTATTGTGTATGTATATAGTAGCATGTAAGTTAGTTATAAGACATACTCACCACCCCCATCTTGAATAATCCTTTTGCTACCGGCGACATGTGTTTACCTCCACGCGGTGTCGGTGGACGGTAAAACATATTGTTATATTAACGACAATATTTCTTATTGACCGAAAACACGTTTCCTCTCCTTTTTAAACAACACATTAATGTTTTGCTGTAACAGGTTACTTTCACCTACTTAGATTTGGCTACACGAAGAAAATAAAATAACTTTATACTTTGCAATGTAAAAATTATATTCCATTAGTTTATTAAACTGTAAATCGGATGAAATAAATTATTAAACTTTTGTGTGCTTAATTTCTTTGTGTTAAAACCTCTAAGTGTTTGGTTAAAAGATTCTAGATGTTAAAAGGGAGAGGTGATTACAAATCGACCTTGGTTAAAAAATTCTTAAAATGAGAGTAGCTCCCTGGGGAAATGATGCTATCTAAAAGATTTCTAGAAATTTGGATAGCTAAGAAAAATCTAATATTAATTGATACCAGACAAGATAGATTTATCTTGAAAGAATCAAAAATAATCTTTTATATGCTCGCTAGAGGGTATGTGTGTAAAACGGTAAGGAGTTGCCCCGATTTTAAATCTGTTTGCATATTCTGATTCTGCGTAAAATTCTAGACTAATTTGATGTATCGCATTGCTAAAAAATTTATAAGGACGGTCAGAAATCGTTGCTGATAAAAATCTTAAAATGAGGGTAGCTCCTGGAGGATGATGCTATCTAAAAAAAATTTCTAGAAATTCAGGTAGCTGAGAAAAATCTAATATTAATTGACACCAAACAAGATAGATTTATTTCGAAAGATGAAATGGTTAGCCGATGAAAACTATTTGGTCCAGAATGTGTGTGAAAATGTGGATACTGGTGGAAATGTGGTTCCAGGATTCTAGATTTTTTTTACTTGGGTTGAAATTTGATTTAAAGAGAAGTTCCTTGCAAAGAGTCTTGAAGGAGCTGGGTGCATTTTCGTATGTCATTCTGGTACACAAACAGTTACATCCTCGAGATTATTGGAGTAGAGTAGAATATTGCGCCAGAATGCTGGCGCAACAGTATGTAGATCCTGATTTTTTTGAAAAATGTATGGTTTTCAGACGAACCGCATTTTCATTTATTGGGCCATGTGAATCGGCGTGCATTTCGATTTCTGGGATTAACCATACCCGATTAGGTTCAAGAAGTGCAAAAGTGAGTGTCTGGTGTACAGTTTCGGGACACGGAATCATTGGTCCGTACTTTATCAAAGACAATGGTAGACAAGTCACACTTAATCAACAGCGGTACTTACACATTTTACAATTACGTTTTATCCCTGATCTACATCGATTTTGTCGTGCATGTAATTTGGCAAGTTGAGACCAAGTTTTTCAACAGGACGGGGCAACTTGTCACACTGTTGTCGCAGTTCGACAATTTCTTCTGGAACATTTTCAAGATACATCACTTTACGATTTACCGATTTCCCTTATCCATTACATTCGCCAGTTTTAACTTCTCCAGACGCATACATTTGGGGCATGTCCAAGGATTAAGTCTTCAAAAGGTCACCACAAGCTATAGACGAATTAAAGGAGTTTATTCAAGCATTTTCCAAACAACTTGTGGGTACTTTTTAGACGTGTTTGGCTATCTATAAAACAACCGAAAACAAACAAAAAGGCAAGTCAGAACACTCGGCTCGGGTAGGTGATACCTTGCGATCAGCTCACGATGCATTCACAAAGGTCTTGACAAAGTTGTAGGTTTATCCGTAGTTGATGCGACCTTTGGGATCTTCCGGACTAACTTGGGACTCTAACTCCCGCGGTTATTTGTAGAGACTTTCAGGGGGGTCCTTATTCTACGGACGTAGTATGGCGCCACTAGTTTGTTAAATTTTACTTTACTAGACAACAGTACAGGGTAAAAGTAGAAACCGTCTGGTGTATAAACGTGTCTTAAGGGACCGATTTTAATTATATACGCTTAACCTCACACTTGCAAGCGAATACAATCACACATAAATGGAGTTACTGACAGCATTTTAAATCTAATCAGCATAAACGTGTAACTCTATTTGTGATTTCGATTAATTTAATTTCAACTAAATGATTTTTTTTAACAACACTTGTGATAGCAAGGTGAATGGTTCTTGTAATAATTGAGTTGGTATCTCAAACCAATTTTTCTAATCCTAGGTCAACTTTCATGACCAGAACTGCTTAATCGAAACTTCTCTTTTTTTATAAATATAACAGCATTAATAAAATTAACTCAACTCAATGTATCTATTTCTAATAAAAATTTTACCTTTACAAAATCAAATGGAAGTTCCTTTCTAAATCAGTCAATATTAATTTAAAAATTAAATTTGCATTTCATAACATAATTAATTATCGGAGGGATCAGATCTGTTTCCTACGATTCACACTTAAGATCATAAAATTATCTAATGTTATAATTATCTAAATTCAGTGCCAAACAATTCATCGTATTTTAAATTGCAAGATTTCTAAAATTAATTTCAACTTATACGAAATAATTTATCTTGTAACTCACTTTTTAGATCATCAATATTAAATAAAAATTTCACACGGTAATCCATCAGTTTGATATTCAAAAGAAATGTTTTTGGAACGACTCACGCTTTATTGTTTCTGGCGACGTATCATGACCTTTCCATGACATAGAAAACTTACCACCAGAATGTAACCTAAACGGTGCCTCTAACTTGCATGGGGGATTTCAACGACATCGAAAATGTGTCCTTGCGCGGGTTAAACAGGGGCAATATTCAGCAATGGTAGATATTAACATCATTAATAAAGCGTGCTTCTGCGTCTATTATTTAACATATAATTCTATCGGTTCAGGATTCTTTAGTTGAACTTCAAGGTGACATCATATATTGCAATTAACAAAAACTTTTCATTATTGCATTAAATTTTGTTGATCATATCTAAAGGTTGTTGCGCTACAAGGTAATAAAATTTAATTAAAATTTCTGGATAAGAATTATACGAACCATTGATTAAGATTGGTTTGTTTAATTATTCAGGTGTGCCATGAATACTGCTATTCGAAGGCTTGCCGCCAAGGCACTAAAGAACTACATCTTAGCGTCTTGGTGGTTGAATTACAAGTGATGGGTTTTCCTTTGCAGCTGGCGGTGTCTAACAGAACAGACAACCTGAGACGTGTTTTAGAACAGGTGGATACACAGTTATCCCGTGACTTTATTTGACTTGTCGTAATAAATTTAGATTACTGGTTTTTAAAGATTATTAAAATTTTATTTATGAAAATCAAAAGATTTTTGGTGTTGGATAAATTTGTAATACGAAATATTTTGTCGAGAAGAATTTTAAGAAAACTAATAGTGACTTATACGTTGCAATATTTATTCGTAAGGAATTTAGAAAATTAAACTGCTTCAAACTGATACAACCCTTATTTAATAACATGAAGACCAACTTGGAATTTCGTTATGAGGTCTTTCTTGAACGAGGAGGTGCACATTTAGAACATGTAATAGGGGTACATAATATGTATTCCTTAAATAAATAAAGGAATTATAAGTTCAGAACTGTTTATTTCGGGCCACACTGTATTATTATTTCGTTAAATCAAATTTTAAGAAATTTTCGTAATTTGAATTAAAATATATTTTGAACGGCTACTGAATATAATGCAAAACCTTTATTGCTTTATTCAAAATGAAATAAATGTTGTTACAGCAACGTATGCGTATATATTTTATTTAAATATTAATTAAAATATTTGCTTTAATTTATTATTTCATTATTACTATTCGACGCTATTAGGCAGTGTCAATATCATATTTAGTTTATGCTAAACCAGTATTGTTCTTATGATATTCGCACAAAGTGAACATAAGGGCGGTCCGCTATCATAGGAAACTTCAATTACAATATTTTCCTTCTCTGAACGTATTCGCGCCATTCAAGTTGTTCACTTCGAACCGCATCTAAATCAAAACAATTAGTCAATAAAAGTGCATTTCCGTTCGGAAAATAAGTTTAAAACTTTATCGTGTTTCGTATTTGCTCTACAATATCAAGCACGTGGTGTTTTCTTCTTAAAAACGAATTTAATTTTATAAGTTATTAAAAATTTAATGAATTGTAACGTTTACTTTACGATGGTAAGTTAAAAACCACACCCTTTTTAATTCGCTATTCGTTTACTTAGATTCTGCTCAAATCCTCCAACACACCCGGTATATTAGACCTTCATACAATAAATACGCTTTCTAATAATTTTCAATTTCAAATTTATTTGCTTTAAAACGAAACGCTTATTTTATAAATTAAATCATCTATACCCTGGTTTAGGTATCCGTGAACTTGCTATACATTGCGATAGCGTGTAATTACTATCTCTATTGTTTCAATCTAAAACTTGTTGAAATAACGTATTGAACTATTCGATACACCGTATTTCGAGTTTCCTAATCACCTGTTACTATGTTTTGATAACACTAACATTGAGTTGGATTCTTGTTATTTTATGAGGATCAAGATTTATTTTCTTTTCCATATCCACGACGAAAACATTCGTCGGTATTGTTGTATTTTTTGTTGCCGTTTTCTTTTTGGAATTTCGTGCACGCAATACAGCGTGGTAGGTAATGACCGTTTGCGCCTTGGACACGTTGGTGAGTGTTAATTTACAATTTTTTTTGTGGCCTTGTACCTTGTAGAATAATCACAACAATATGCTTATCAAGGTCGACTTGACGCCTAAACTTAGTAGGTTTTTTTTTGTTCTTGGGAGCATGATTATCTTTGCGGGAGGGGTTTGTTAATATTAATTTTGTACGTACGAGGACCATTCCACATAGTTAATTGCATACACACGATGGTGATTCAGCACGTTGGCGTTCCTTTTTTTCTTGGGTTGTAAACCTCTGTTAATTAAGACACTGTAGCGCCGACGTTATATATATATATGTATATATATATATATATATATATATATATGTATATATATATATATATATATATATATATATATTTGTTGGTTTGTTATTATTTCAGAGGGGCCTTGACCTAAAAACCTCAGTTCGCCAGTTTAAGGGAAGGTTTATTACTTTTGTTTCCTTGATATATGTAAAGGGAGGATTTATTGCTTTTTTTGGGTTTTTTTTTGTTTGCTTGCTATACTACAATGCTATGTCCATTTAAAATGTCATTTAGATTAATTATATGTATTAATACGTTTTGTTAACTTCTGATTTTTATTTCAGGGTGTCCTTCATAATAATAATATTTTTTGTATTTATACTACCCCGCCTACTCACCGATTAAGCCCGGTCATTTTCTTTATTTGGTTTTTTAGGCTATGTCGATGTACGTAGCAGAATGACAATCTAAACTCATTAGATTCGAGTATTTATCACTACACATTAAATATTAAAAAACACATGAGCCGGTATTTTCTTTATGTTCAGCAAAAGTCTATATGCTATTTATCTGATGGCTTTTCTTAAAAATTTCAAAGTGCAGATGTTACATCACCACAGGTTTTTAAAATATTTTCTTATTTACGTAATAACATACTTACGCCTTTTTTCAAAGATCGCTAGTGCTTTAATTATTTCTTTTCAATTTCATTATATGTAACTACGAATTCTCCGAAAAAATAATTACCTTTCATTTCGTTTTAAAACAATTAAGTTTTTCGCTTTGCTTTCAACATTGTTTCTATAATAAAAACTTAATTTGCATTTATTTAGGTAAATAGATACTTAATGATTTTTTCTTAAGGTAAAATGACTCAACAGCGTAATCGACTTGGTGAAGGAAAGGTTTATGCTTAGCGAAATACTGAAGTTTATACTTGTAAATCGACTATTTTACAAAAGGTCGATAGTGAGCACACTGTGTATAAATTATAGTTAATTTAATGCATAAAAAAGAAGCTCAAATTTGCAATAATCAAATACTATTTAGCTGAAATAATAATGTATACGTCTCATGATACGCTTTAAGTTCAAGAAACGAGTAAAGATAAGGTTTCAAACACAACAAACTGCATCAATATAAACACAATATCGGGAAAGATAGATAGCCTGGTATTCTAGCTATTTAATCATTTCATCAAAAATGTCAACGCATGAATAAGTAAACGCATTCTAATACGTCATTATTAGAAAATAAATACGTAACTAGGAATATTACATTTGCGGAGAAATCCAACATATTTTTAATAACAAATAAATAACAGACGGTTCGTTATACGATAAGCTTTGGACTATAAGCGACACAAATATAAAATACGTGACGGAGTGAAAGGAATATTTGGAAATACGATAGGAAACTAAAAAATAGAGAGTCCATCTTCAACAAGGCACAAACTACGTTGATATAAAGTAAAAATTTACGTACCAGTGACAATTTGTGAAAAGTCAATAATTTATTAAAAGTGAAGGATTGAAAGTGCCAAATTTGTGCGACGAAAAATAGCCGTTCTACGCTTAGACGTAAGGTAGACTATTAATTAAATAATATTATAATATTTAACTGTTTAGGGTTTCGTTTAAAGGTCCGAATAAAGATCTAAAGATATATGTAAATGTATCTCCGAATAAAGATTTAAATGTACGTCTGAATGAATACTCTGAATGCATATTTTAATAATACGTCTGAAAATACGTCTTAATAAATTATTACATGGAAATATGAAATAAACGTGAATATGCTCAAAGTTACTCCTTACATGTGATTTTTCCAATACTCCACCCGAAGGTACTACATTGGCCAGGAAGCGAGTTTTTTTTACCTGGAAAATTTGGAATTTTGCCGAACCCTTGCTATTCCAAGCAAAGTAGGGATCTTTAACGTGCGTAACAACCCTCACACAAGGACCTCCATTTTACTTCTCATCCGTACGAGGGTGTATTTTTCTGAAAAATGCTCGCCTAACATTTTTCAAGCAGACCGTGTCGGGATTCTCAAAGTTACTCCAGAAATCCGAGGGAAAAAATACAAGCAACCATTAATCCATTATTCTGGTCAATCAAGTGAAGCAAGTCGAGCTGTAACAATCAAGGGGTGCTGACCACAGATAATATGGGTCAATTCCAGTGACAAGCTAGAAAAACGCAGGTTAGAGATCTTAATTTTTTTTATTAGTTAAAAGTTCAATTTTAATATTTTCTATGAATATCTGTAAGAGTCAACAAAAAAATGTCAATTGAGAATTTGAAAATAAGGAAAGCATTTTTGAACGTTCGAAAGATACTTAATAGTAATTATAAAGATATTTTTGCTGGCTTTCAGGAAATTATAAATCTGGTAAATGTTAATGTTCTATTCAAGGGCTAAATTTTGAATTTACATAAAACTGTACATATTATCGATCATTATATTGTGTAATCTTTGGATTGCTTCATTTAAATTAATTTAACAGTTAGGTAGTAGAAAAAAAAGGGTTAAACAGTCTTTATTGTTGTGAAGTAGGGCATGTTGTGTTTTTGAGCTAGCCGAGGCAGATCAAATTATAAAAATTTAAAAGGGTTCATAGCAAAATTAAAAAAGAGACATTCGTAGGAATTTCAATGAACATTTTTAATGACACCAATTAAAGGGCATAGCACAGCAATGAAAATGATGCGCCCAATCGTGGAGCATTTCACAGCAATGAAACCCAACGTAGAGGCTTGAATTAAAGAGTATATCATAGCAATATATATATATATATATATATATATATTGCTGTGTTAATGAGGTTATTTAGGGGTAGTTAGGACCAACAGTATTGCGCACTTTATATAAAATACATGAGGACTCAGAAAACGAGACAGTTTTCTGAAGAAAACAAGAAATACGATGATTAGGCTGGAAAGTAAATGACAACGCCTTGTAATAATGCGTAAGATACCAAACGCATATAATTTAATGCATAAATTGTATTAAGTCTACGTGACTAGAAAGCTAAAATCGACACCTGATATATTGGAAACGAGCAAGGCATGGTGGATAAACTCAAAGTTTACCAAATTTATTTGAACAAACAATGGTTTACTTATCTAGAAGTATGAAAATCCAAGGAAATCGATGCTATTAACTCGAAATGGTAGGTGACAAAAGCTACGTGTTGATGTTAACATACACTATAATACGATGGAATACCCAAAAACTTGGTGTGAAAGTATCGTGTATAACAACAAACTCTGCGCTTGCCAATAGATAACCGATGCATTTAAATACGACCGGATTTGTAAACAAATCCAGTTCAACATGAAGTAAAGCTTAGTTCACGCTCTTAAGAAAAAAATATTTACGTGAAGTGATTTATTGTGAAGTATGAAATAATACTATTGTAATTATGGAAAATTAGGTTTGTCGTTTTACCTTTCAAAAGCGTAAGTAACTCAAAGTTGTTTTAATTTAAATTGTATTATTAACATTAATAAAAAGGACTCTAAACAATTACTGGAAAATAATTCTAAACAATTTTGAATGATTACTAGATAAGCGATTCGAGATCTAACTCAAAATAGCTATAATAAGCTATCCATTCACAAATAATTTTCTATACGCAAAATAAAAACTTATGCTAGCTTAATCTTCTTAATAATACACAAATTATCTTTTTAGGTTTAAAACAAAGTTATACTTGCTGTTCGGATCGTCGAAATCTTACTAAAGTTTTTATCTTTATAATCACCTATTTTTGCTTATAATTGCTATTTAACAGATTGTTTCCATTAGAATTAAATGCTTCAAAAATTCCTGGTTCCAAATTTTTGGATTTTTATCAAAATAATTTTCATAAGTCAAACTGTATGTTTTTGAAAGTATTTTTATAGATTAAATTAACCGATAACCTTGCACCAAGACAATAATTATTTATATCGAATCAATAATTTGTCGTTGTACTCTAAAAATAATTATCTATCAATGATCGAATGTCTCATAACTTATGTTCAAAACTTCAATGTTAAACCTTGAATGCCGAGGGAATGAATGCCGCACCTCACTAAATTCCGTCTTTATTATAATAGCACAATTTCGATTTCGATTTCGATTACATGCTCGAAGATGAGTTATCTTCATGATGCAAAAATTAATCAGGATTTCGCGATCTTATCTCTTTAATAGCCGGTCAGATTAAATTTTTTGCAATTATGAAAAGTTTCCCATCCTTCATTAATGAATCAGTTGTAGGTTATCGCTCTTCCCGTCTGTAATAATTATATCCATTAGAACTCATTATTGTATCTGGTTTTATGGTCTTGCTCGTTGTTACGGCGTTCTGAGAATAATTTATGCTATCAAATGTTTATCAACTTACCATTAAAAGCCATTTTTATAATCAGTTAAAAAATTGTCTTTAATATTTAACAGTAAAAAATACATAGTTGTTTGTTATAATTTGACTAGTTACACATGTTAACTCATAAATCAATTAAACAAATAATAAAACTTAAGTAGGATGCAAGAATAATAAAAGTGCTTATTCAGGAAGAAGTTGTGCTGCAGGTATGGAACCAAGTATGTAATCAAAAATAGAACGGTAAAAGTCAGCAGCAGCCTCTGTGTAAAGCGGGTTTGTAGCATCCAAAATCTGCCGCGAATTCTTGTTGAAAAAGGTCGTAATTAAATCAGCTGGAAATAGAATCCTTGTTAAGTATAACAATAATCTTAAAAAAATTTTATAGGTTTTTTAAAACCTGTTCAAAATTTACAATATTTTAAGAGAAATAGTGATAATGCAAAAAGGTATTAAATGGTCTACACTCAGAAGAGACATCCAATCAACACACAAATAAATGATTGACAGTTACAAGGGTACACTTAATGACTAAGGGAAACGTTCTAAAAGGTAATTTGAATAAATCCAGATTCTTATCTTTTATTATTGGAACAATCTAGAATAATTGAATTAAGTATACAGACATGAACGTACACCTTGGGAGATTTTAGTTTAGTCTGAATTATGTAAGCGTGATTATGAAATATATTGGTGTTGAAATAAATACATTTATGTGATATAAATTATTGTAGCCAGTGGTCGACATAAACTAGAAATTAACAGTTAATATATAGTAGTAAATGAATTAATGCTTCTAGTGTTAATTAAGAAAATAGGGTATCGTAGTTTTAGAGAAATTAGTGCAGTAACATTGTTAGTGACAAGTTTGGGATAAATTGTCAGCAGTACATTGTAATTTTATTGCATCTGCGAGAAAATGAGCTTGTAATCAGTTAATTAATAACTTTTGATGATCAAAGCGCGTTCCAATAATATACTTGAAATATTTACTATTCACGCCCATAAATTGCTGAATTATATTAATACAGAAAAGTCACGCACGTAACGTTAAATCCAGGTATAAAAATGACCAAAAAGAATATAATAGTTATTGGAGTGTTTGTAGATTTCCAATTCCTTTACTTTATTTGCTGAGAACAATAACATGGGCATAACTTAGTATCGTCTAATTTCAATAAGGACATCTACACTTGTGGTCATGTCCCCAATATAATATTAAATAACTACGTGCTTCAAATAAATCCGACTTAAAAATTAATGAACTGTTAAATATAATTTATAAATTAAAAATAAAGTTAGGGTTAAATAATGGTACCCATGGCGTTGACTTTGGAGTGTGTCTGATCAACACAAACTAGCAGAAAGTAAAAGGAGAGGTGTCCGTAATACCGAATACTAGCTGTCGGCTCTGCTTACCGGTACGACTTGAAGCGTCGACTTAAATCTAGCTAAACTAGTTCTTACTAGCGAATTCAAATTTCTAAGCATATGCCAAATTTGTTAATAGCGACTCCAGCAACAAGTTCCCACTTTAAATTTATATATAGTTCACCTTAGTCTAAGTAATTTATTCTAACTTCAGCCTAAATTCATCCCTAACATTTCCTAACTAACTTATTCCAATTCTAACCTTCCTTTCTATAAATACTTCGGCCAAAGGCAGGCAAAACGCCCAGCAATACAAATCAAGCAACAAAGCACTACAATATATAAATCTACGACACAGGTATAAAATGTAATATATAAATATCTAAATAAAGCACTAAGCACATCAGCATTTAACAGTGCATAGAATAACAGAGAAGCATCCTTTAAATTATCAGGTGCACTCGCATAAGCATCATGTCGGTTAACGCCATCACACTAAAACGTGCCCATTCAAAATTAACGGCAAAATTTACTTATAAATCGATGTTTATACAAGTACAACCACCACAATAGTTATAAATACTTTGAATATAAATTTCTCCAGGATCCAAAGAGCTGGTCGTTCACATACACCTAATTATCTCTTATTGCTAAGGAGAGACGAGATGAGCATGCACTGTTAAAATCCTGGTGGGTATGCACCAAATGTTCTGGAGGATCATAATCACTATCACTTTTAAGTTCTGGGGGATGCGCGGTTTCTAATTTAATTTCTTAGTTTAATTGATTTATTTGGTTGATCTAAGGTAATTGGAAAATCTGATTTTGATTTGTTGTTTATTAGTCCGGATTAAAGTTTTGGTTTAATACCCGACCAATTTCGCGCGTTTCATGTAAGACAGTGTGAAATTTATGGTACATATTTAGATATTTGGGTGTTTTGTTTTGTTTCGTTTTTTATATATATTTCTTAATTTTTGTAAATTTATATCGTACCACAAAATAAAGTTATGCCAGGTCTTTTACTTAAATTGCAAACGATCCCTTTTTTTACCTCGGTTTACACTCGGTTCTTAGCGTCCAGCCTCGCGACTCTTCCCGCACACTCCTTCAGGGTTACCCAGAACGCCCTCTGCTTCGCCACTCTCAGGACTTCTTCGAGGCTTTTGGGTTATTGTAGTCCCTCGAAAGGTAGTTTTCTGTCCGCATACCCTCTGTTAGTCATTATCACATGCATTGCGCTTTCTGCACCCTCGCCAAATTCGCAGCGGTCGTTCTCGGTCAATCTGAATCTTTGCAGGTAGGCTTTCAGTGCCTCGCGCCTGTTACTGGCAGCACCATCTTATGATCGAATTTCACCTCCATCGTATCTGAAGTTTTTATGTTTGGTATAAATTTGCGTGTCAACCTGCCAGTGGCAGCGTTGTTTCGCCTCTCTTCCCATTGTTGGATCGACTTTTTTCACAGCATTTTCTTAACCTACGATCTCGGTACGTTCTAAGAAACACTTCTGTTGCGTTCTATTTGGTCAGTTCATCTGCTTCGTTGTTTCCACAATTGCCGTCATGCGACCTAGCCCAAAGAAACTTCAAATCCCGAAACCCAAGGATCGTGCGCCCTATCTTTTAAATATCCCCGTGAAGATTTCTTGAGATGTTCATATTTGCCAGAGCAGTCAGGGCCGATTTGCCAATACTAATGATAGAGTACCACTTGTGGCTTAGTGATTGCTGAAGTATTCCATTACTTCCAATTCGCACTGATAGATTGTGCTCCAATCCACAAGCTAAACTTGGAATCGGAAGGTTCCCTCTTATCCTTAAACACAATGAACGCCGCTCCTGTCTGCCCATCGTCCATTCGCCAGTCATCCGTATTAATTCCGATCTTCGTCGCGTTTTCATCGCTTCGACAAACTCGAGCCCTTGACATCAGCCGACAGCCGTAATTCGGAAATAACAATTTTTCTCTCAACCTCCCTACTGCCAACCAAGACTTTCAACAATTTCCCGCTTTCTCCCTATATCTACTAGTCTTCGATCTCTAATTTTCTTGACATCAAATTCGAAAGGAAGCATCCTGTTAATGACCAAGATTACCTCCGTGGAAGTGGTCCTGTACACCTTCGCCGCCTTGACCGCTTGTCATGCTTTGAATGTTCGTCAATTTCCAAACTTTCCTCACCTTACAACCCTTTGCCCAATCAGTTGCCGCATACAGCATTGCCTATTCCATTGCTCCAGCGTAGACGGTCCTCAACGATTCACCTTTAAATTCTCAGTTCATTTTTGCTCCTCCCATATTTCTATTAAATATTTCACTGCCCTTACTTTTGAGATATTGTACGTGTACTTTCCAATTCAATTTGTTATCTAATTTAACACCGAAGTTTGTAACGGGTTCCTTGAAAGGCATCTTCTCCCTTACTAGCTTTAGCTTAGGAGAACCTTGTCTCAGCTTTGTTCCAAAGTAAAGTTCCGCCGACTTTGTCGTGTTGAAATTCAACTCGACTTCTTGTGACCATTCGTGTAACCTACTCAACGGCTTGTTCTGTTTCGCCAAGCAAGCCTAAAAAGCATCGGAAGGTTCGTGCTTTAATATGAAGTAAGTAGGCAAGCAAACAGTTATCGACTTTGCGCTCCCTAGCGCAGATTAGTGGCTACACCTAAGTGAATGACATAACATCTTTTTGCGCATGGGGTACTGTTTTGTAACCAGTCTGGTAAAGATAATCGCTGGTTTTGCACTACTTTGCGCCGCAATGCGTTTACACCAATTTAGAAGGTACTGTACTTTTTTGCCAGTGCGAAGTAGTTTCTTAACCGGATTTGTCTCAGTTTGGGTTTTGCGCTTTATGACACCGCTTCGTGGCTGCACTAAAGTGAGCGACGTTACATCTTTTAGCTCGTTGAAAGCTGTTTTGCAACCGATTCTACTTGCGCTATTCTCTTACTTCGCATTTCTTAGTGTCGCTTTATAGCAACATCAATTTGGAAGGCACTATGCCCTTTTGCTCGTGCGAAGCAACTTCGTAACCTGTTTTATCCCATTCTTCTTAATTTTTTTGGGAATTAAACTACTTATATTTTTTAAAATCAACTTTATTTACGTTTCGATCCATGACCTAGGATCGTTGTCAAAATAATAAAAACTTCAAGTTTGACATTTATGACATAAATTGAAGGTGACTTTGATTTATTGATGTTCGAAATATTTGGTTTGAGTACACAAAGCAAACATTTTTAAAGTTTAAAAGAATGATTGCCTTCAATTTGTGTTGCAACCTGGGATCGACTTTCTTTAGGTAGTCAATACGCTTAACGTGAAATCAGCTGATTAAGTTTTATTGGTGAATTTTATATAAATTCAATAACTTAAAATTGGAAAACATTTTTTAACATGTTTCTATTTATACAATCGAGAGGATGGTTATTAAAGAAGTGTGCGATTGTGTTACCGTAAGGCTTAAGCAATCGTTTTTTATATTTATTTTGAGGGGAAAAAATCATTATGATTTAAGTTACCTCTTTGGTAGATTTTAACATGGTTCTGAGGCGACCCTATGGCGGGTTTACACTTGTCAGATACCAATGTTGTTCTATGAAGATTTATATGGTTCTGAGGCGACCCTAAGACGGGTTTACACTTGCCAGATACCAATACTGTTCAACGGATATTGTATATGGTTTTGAGGTAACCCTATTGCCGGTTTACACTTGTCAGATACCAATGCTGTTTTATAGGGGTTGTTAATATGCTTATTTTTATGTAATTAGTTATTTTATGTATAAATAGAAATCATGCGTGCAGACTGTATTTCATGTTAATATCGCAAGGAAAACCCAGGAAAAACTTGCAATGCTACCTAGATATTGTGGGCATTTGATTTTCATTTGTTATTTCTTTTGTTATTTCTTTTAGTAATGGAATCCAATGTTTACTGAAAGTCACGGATTCGTTTGCAACGCAGTTATTTTTATGTAGGGTTATATAAGCAGCTTCTTTGATTGTGCGTTTTTGTTGATTTTCTTCTTTGTCGATAATTTTGGCATCCTCCCATTTTATTTTATGACTGGAGTCCCATGCATGTTGGCAAATCATGGATTTTTCAAACTTTCTCTTTTTAGAACTAATTAAAAACTTTGTACAGTCAATTAACGAAAAAGAACTAACTATTAAATTCACATATGAATTAGAACAACATGGAAAACTTCCGTTTTTAGATATTTTAGTTAGCAAAAACGATACATTACATGTGATTTTCCAATGCTCCACCCGAAGGTACTACATTGGCCAGGAAGCGAGTTTTTTTTACCTGGAAAATTTTGAATTTTGCCGAATCCTTGCTGTTCCAAGCAAGGTAGGGATCTTTAACGTGCGTGACAACACTCACACACGGGACCTCCATTTTACCTCTCATCCGAACGAGGGTGTATTTTTGCGAAAAATGCTTGCTTAACATTTTTCAAGCGGACCGTGTCGGGATTCGAACCCAGGACCTAGGGCGTAGTAGTCACACACATACCACTACGCCACGGAGCCGCCTTCGCAGCAAAAACGATACAACAATTAATACATCAGTATACAGAAAACCAACGCACACAAACAGATACTTAAACTTCGATTCAAACCACCCACACTGTGTCAAACGAGGAATCATCGCAACCATGTATGAAAGAGCAAAATTAATATCATCAAACGAAGAAATTTTAAAGAAAGAGAAAGACCTAATCAGATGTACACTAATAGAAAACAAATATCCTAAAAGAATAATAGAGAAAGAAATGAATAAAAACCCTAAAAATAAAGAAAAAGAAAACAAAAACAACGATACACGCCACAAAATGCTCTCAATAACATACTTAAAAGGATTCTCCGAAAAAAATCCAAAGAATAGGAAACAAATTTAGAATTAAAACAGTATTTAGAACCAACAATACACTAAGAGCACAATTAACAAAAACAAAACCCAAAAACGCAATACAAAGTTCAAAAAACTGCATCTACAAAATACCGTGCGAATGCAACAAGTTTTATATAGGGGAAAGTTCCAGACCATTTGAAGTTCAATAAAAAGAACATAAATCATATATAAAAAATAGAAAGTTTGAAAAATCCATGATTTGCCAACATGCATTGGACTCCAGTCATAAAATAAAATGGGAGGACGCAAAAATTATCGACAAAGAAGAAAATCAACAAAAACGCAAAATCAAAGAAGCTGCTTATATAACCCTACATAAAAATAACTGCGTTGCAAACGAATCCGTGACTTTCAGTAAACAATGGATTCCATTACTAAAAGAAATAACAAATGAAAATCAAATGCCCACAATATCTAGGTAGCATTGCAAGTTTTTCCTGGGTTTTCCTTGCGATATTAACATGAAATATAGCCTGCACACATGATTTCTATTTATACATAAAATAACTAATTACATAAAAATAAGCATATTATCAACCCCTATAAAACAGCATTGGTATCTGACAAGTGTAAACCGGCAATAGGGTTACCTCAAAACCATATACAATCTCCGTTGAACAGTATTGGTATCTGACAAGTGTAAACCCGTCTTAGGGTCGCCTCAGAACCATATAAATCTTCATAGAACAACATTGGTATCTGACAAGTGTAAACCCGCCATAGGGTCGCCTCAGAACCATGTTAAAATCTACCAAAGAGGTAACTTAAATCATATGATTTTTTCCCCTCAAAATATATATAAAAAAACGACTGCTTAAGCCTTACGGTAACACAATCGCACACTTCTTTAATAGCCATCCTCTCGATTGTATAAATAGAAACATGTTAAAAAATGTTTTCCAATTCCCAAGTTATTGAATTTATATAAAATTCACCAATAAAACTTAATCAGCTGATTTCACGTTAAGCGTATTGGCTACCTAAAGAAAGTCGATTCCAGGTCGCAACACAAATTGAAGGCAATCATTCTTTTAAACTTTAAAAATTTTTGCTTTGTGTACTCAAACCAAATATTTCGAACATCAATAAATCAAAGTCGCCTTCAATTTATGTCATAAATGTCAAACTTGAAGTTTTTATTATTTTGACAACGATCCTAGGTCATGGATCGAAACTTAAATAAAGTTCATTTTAAAAAATATAAGTGGTTTAATTCCCAAAGAAAATTAAGAAGAATGCTAAACAAACCACAACAAACATACAGGGAGTATTTACTGTTTTATCCCAGCTTACGCATAGCAATTCTAGGTGCCCTTCGCTGCTACATCAAAGAAAACCACGTTTCATATTTTTGTGCATCGGGAGTTGTTTCGTAACCAACGAAAAGCGCTGGTTTTGCAGTACTTACCGCCGCATAGTGGCTACACCAATGAAATAGGCAATACCCCGTTGTGCGTGCGAAACGGCTTTGAAACCTATTTTAACCCAGCTTGCGCTTACACCAAACCGATCAACATTACTCATTTTTGCGCGTGGGAAACTACTTCGTAACCGATTCTGTTAACGCCAATATCTCGCTTCGCGTTTTTAACACCGTTTCATGGCTATAACAATGCAGAAAATATTATATTCTTTCACGCGTGCGGAATAGCTTCATAATCGGTTTGATCTCATCTTGCGTTTCATGTTTTTTGACGCAGCGTTGGTTAGCGGCTACAGCAATGTTAACAACACTTGATATTTTGCGCATGGCCAGCTGTTTCGTTACGTTCTAATAAAGATAACCTCTCGCTTCGCACTCCTTAGCGTCGCTTCATAGCAACACCAATTCAGAAGAGACTATGCTTTTTTGCGCATGCAAAGCAACTTCGTAGCTTGTTGTGTCCAAGCTTGCACATAGCGCTCCTTCGTGCCCCTCCGCTGCTACACCAAAGAAAACCACATTGCCGCATTGTAGCTACACCAATGAAATAGGCACTATATCCCTTTGTGCGTGCAAAGCAGCTTCGTAACCGGTTTTACTCCAACTTGCGCTTCGAGCTTTTTAGTGCCGAATGTTTTTTACACCAAAGCGATTGACTTTACATGTTTTTGCGCGTGGGAAACCATTTCGAAACCGATTCTGATGGCGCCAACATCTCGATTCGCGTTGTTTAGCACTGTTTTATGGCTACCACAATGCAGAGCACATTATATTTTTTTTGCGCATGCAGAATAACTTCATAACTGGTTTGATCCTATTTTGTGTTTCGCGTGGCGCCGCGCTGGTTGGCGGTTACATTAATGCTAACAACACTTAATTTTTGCGCTTAGGGAGCTGTAGCGTCACCAGTTATAATAAAGCTAACCTCTCGCTTCGCACTGCTTAGCGCCGCTTCGTAGCTACATCAATGCAGAAGACAGTATACCAACTTGCGCGTTCTGAGTAATTTCGTAATCGGTTCTACCTCAGTTTGCGCTTTGCACCCCTTGGCACCGCATCGCGGCTACATAATAGCAAACAACATTAGAACGTTTTGCGCGTGGAGAATTGTTCTGTTCTAATAACGTTAACCTATCGATTTCCACTTCATAGCGTCGCCTTGTGGCGACACCGGTGCATAAGACTTTATACCGTTTGCGCGTCAGCAGTAGTTTTGTATCGGTTTTATCCCAGTTTATGATTTGGACTGCTTGTTGCAGGTTAATAGCTTTACCGAGTCGGACGACATTACATCTCTTTGCAAGAGCGAAACTGTTTTGAAAATGGGTTTAGTAACGCTAATCTCTTGTCTTGCATTTTTTTAGCGTTTCTTTGTGGCTACATTACATGTGATTTTCCAATGCTCCACCCGAAGGTACTACATTGGCCAGGAAGCGAGTTTTTTTTTTACCTGGATAATTTGGAATTTTGCCAAACCCTTGCTGTTCCAAGCAAGGTAGGGATCTTTAACGTGCGTGACAACACTCACACACGGGACCTCCATTTTACCTCTTATCCGAACGAGGGTGTATTTTTGTGAAAAATGCTCGCCTAACATTTTTCAAGCGGACCGTGTCGGGATTCGAACCCGAGACCTTGGGCGTAGTAGTCACACACATACCACTACGCCACGGAGCCGCCTCTTTGTGGCTACACCGTTACGAAAAGCACTGCACACCCGTATGTGTGCTGAGTAGCTTGCAAACTAGTTTTATCTGAACTTGCGCTTCGCACTCTCTGACGCCGTTTAAAAACAACATCAAAGCAAACAAAATTATATCTTTTTTAAGCGCAGGGAGCTGTTTCGTGTGCGACTCTAATAACGCTAACCTCTCGATTGGTGATTTTTAGCGTCGTTTTGTAGCTACACCGATGCGAAAGATACTATAACCTCTTGCGTATGCTGAATGGGTTCGTAACCGTTTTAATCCTAACTTGCGCTTCGACCTGCTTGCTGCTGCATTGCGACTATATTAAAACGTATGGTAGTAAACTACTGTGTGTATAGCGAATTTCTTTACAGTGAATTCCCGCGTTCTAATGGACATTTGTACCGAAATGTATTCATTTAACAATGAATTGATTGACAGTTATAAGGGCTTACTTAAAGCTTACAAAAGTGAAGGGTACTGGAGTGTCCGGATAAATATTTAGAAGCAATTAAATTTTGTATGCACAAGCCACGTGGCTAGAACAACGGGCAGTCATAATTGGAGTATGAAATCGTTATTATGAAATAAATCCGATCAAGTATTAAATAAATACGCTCATATCAATATAAATTAGAATCTAGCAGTTAGTTAATGAAATAAACGAATGGTGCTTAAAGAGTGGACTATAGTGCATCGCTTTTAAGAAGTTAGTGTATGGTCATTTAAAAATTAGTGCAATAACATTGATAGTTATTAGCTTATGATAAATTATTATCGGTGCTTTAATATTTCTGTATTTGCAAGTAAACAGGCTTGTTGTTAGCAAAACTACTGCAAACATATTTTACGTAAATTTACTACTATTACAATTAAGATTCAGGTTAATAAAGCACATACTTCACAAGCAGGAAATTCAATGTGCTACAGAAAATAAGAAATAAGCTTATTCCTTATATTGGTAACATACATTTTTTGTAATCAATGAATGCAAGATAATGTAATAACGTAAGTATTCAAGAACTTGATCTTATGCAATTAAAAGAATGCTGAGATGTGAAACACGAAGGAACTAGGTTATTATTGTAATAAGAAAATTGGGAGTAATGTAATACACTAGTTAAACACAAAACTAAATATGTTTGGATACACTTTCTTGCCTTATTTTGTATAAAAGGTAACAATTAGAAATAGGAAATCAGTATTTATTTGATGCTGTTTCTACAATTCACAGCATGGACTGTGAATAGTACTCATAGATGTGGAATTTTATTAATTTGTAATAAATAAATTATTCTAGACTTTATCAGTTATTTTAATGAATACCGAGGTTAATATTAGAATTTAGCATCTGTACTTAGCATCAAAACTACAGCAACCACGCCCACTTCTTCATGTCGATTGTCGACACTTGTATTCGGTCAATAAAAGTACAGTCATTAAATAAAGCTCGTCACAATGTTATAAATAATTATTAGTAACTCAAATTAACCACAAAGGTACAAACAAAATTTAAATATTTAACTTTAACTAATATTTCAGTGTATTTTGGAATGCAATTCCGTCAGTTGATGTTAATAAGTCATACTTAGTACATTTCAAATATCATGGTGCAAGCTTTATTAATCTAAACCCTTTAAAATTCTGTAGCAAACATTAAATAACCGATTTTCAGATAATAGGTACCATTAGTTTATTTAAAAAGGGTATTAAATTAAAATATTTTATAACTAATAAAAGGCAAAAATGAGATCAAATGCTACTTTCAATTAATTAACAATCTTCGACCATTTACTAAAGGAATTTACTAACACACTCAAAGGTATCAAGCATATTCAATAACATTAAACTTCCAAGCATTATACTACGTCGTACTTCCTGAAAATAACTAATTCATTGTTGCTAAGATATTTTGTAATGGATTTAAGCAGGTTGAATTTTACATGTGACGTTCATTTCGTTAAATCACTCGTGTCAAGTGGTTCTACGTGAGCGCAAATTTGAAACAAAAAATTTAAAAACCGAAAAAGGCATATGGCTAGCATTATTCGTTTTATTTTCTACTTTTACAACATTTTAGTGCCAAATTGTGATAGTTTAACACTGTCGGTGACTGAGAGGGCTAGACGTTTGTCAAACATCTCACATCCAGTTAATTAAAGTTGGAAGTATTACTTATTCGACGTCGATCGATGTGAACTTATGTAAGATTTAAAGTTGATGGTACAATATTGAATTAAAAGAATATTAATTATGGTATTGCTTGTCTAATAACTTAAAAAACAATTGGTTTGATTAGAGATAAATTTACAGGCTTTGATTTGACGTGTTGACAATCACGAATTATATGGTAATTTAATCAAAAAGAAAGTATCTTGTAAATATTAGAAAAGTAAGTTTTATCGATTACTAAATATTTTTATCTAGATAGAAACGTTTAAATTATGGGTTAGTGCACTTTCTACTTAGTTTGCAGGTATAAAGTTAATGAACACTCTGAATCCGAGAGGACGACTCAACGGAGGCTCGAATTGTACAAAATTCCTTATTATTTATTATATAGTAAATTATATCTATAAAATAAAGGAGGTTGTGGAAAAACCAAAATAAATTATAAATAATCAAAAGGCTAATTTAAGTAATATTTTTTGGAACATATCTGTTCCGTTTATAGTGTAAATAATTTAAAGCTAAATTTTACTTTCTATTGAGTTTGTTGATTATTTACGTCCCCCTCGGGATATTTAAATTTGTAAGTGTTAAATTTCCATGTTTACTCGAAACACGCGCCGACAAGTGCGCGAGTGATAAACGTTATTCCGCATGTGCAAAAACACAGTATTGACTGGAAACTCCACGAAGCAAGAAAGAATCGATTTGTCGTTCGAACAGTCCACATCGCTGTTTTGCATGTTCTACGTAGGACAAATTAATTTGACGAACCGCTTTTCGTCAGAACCGCTATTGAAATAAATGTGCTTCGCTTCACCCGCAAAAGGCAGAGTAGATGTTACATCGTTTGTTTTGTTACCACGGCTTCATAAACCAACAGGTGAGTGCTTTTAGTAAACGCTTAAACTGATTAAAACACTAATTATATGTTGTTTGTTTTCTCTCCTAATTAGCTATCGTAGTTTCGCTTTAATTTTTTACAATATCAAAGCACAGTTATTAAGAACAGGAGTCTTATTTGCCATAGTGCCACAATGCGCCAGTTAGACAGTAACTTGTTTTCCTTCTATAACACTCTAACACCATCCTTATAGCTGGGGTAATATTGAAATACAAAACAGTAATTAAAACTTTGCCGCCACAAAACCATTTCTGTTCTGGTAGATAATCACTTTGGTGGTTGTGTTACATTAGGCATTCAACACATCACCGATAACAAGAATGATTAAGTCGGTACGATTTAACATCTGCTATGCAAGATACATCGGTAATTCAAAGTCTAGAATGATTTTAGGCTCCCTTGTTGTTGTTGACAAAAGTTCCCAACACTGTCGACTTTCACGAGACCGGTATATGACATATGCGTTTCTTTTCGTGTCTTCAAATCTGATTTTTTTAAGCAACAGTTTCGGGTATAAATACCGTAACGTTAGCTATCGTATCTTGTTCCGCACCGCAACAACAGAGCACCAGCTTCCTATCGCAGAATAAACTTGACTTCAGTGCGTTTTCACGATCCTCGGTGTGAACACATAATAAAATACATTAGGCTGAGTTAAAGAGTTCAGAACAAACCGCTTGTATATACACCGTTGCTATTGTAAACGTATTTAAAACACTAACCTGCAAATTGATCCTGTTGGTACTTTGCTCGTAGCTTTACATTTCCGTTACCAATGCGGCTCTTAAATTTAAAATTGTCAATTGCAAAATGCTTTATATCGTTTCTCTCAACTACTTTCAGGTCACCTTTAAAGTGAAGTGTTATATCGGCTACAAGAATAATTATGAGTCATCGTCAAAATACAATTAATTTACTTACTAAAATTGCCTCTAAAATGTCCTTTATTTTCCAAAGGAATACCTAGTAGAATCCCCGTCGCATCATACTCCATTGTTGTGTAAATATGAGGAACAGTTAATTTAATTTCTCCTGAACGTTTCACCAAGTCGGACCTGTAAAATAATTTGAGTGTTTGTATTTAAAAAATCTCGACTATGCAGATGAAATCAAAGTAGTATTGTAACAAGGCGTCAAAGGGTTTGCACTCGAAATAGACAATGCACTTAATACACAAAGAAATGATTTACTTTTTAAGAGTTCACTTAAAGGCAACGATCTAGAAGTTTATTTGAATACGTCGAGATTCTTCTCGAAAACCCTTGAATAATCGAGAACAATTGAAATACCTGTATCGGATGGCTCAAGGTTTCAGTTTAGTTGCAAATGATTATGAAATTTATTGGCTTAAGTGGTAATAAATACATTTAAGAGTTAGTGTTGAAATAAATACGCTTATGTCTGTGATGGTGTAATAGCCGAATAATTTATAGTTATTACATTGTATTAAGTTTAAGCATTTAAAAGGTGAGTGACTTGTATAGGAAGTGAAAAGTGCGGAAATTGTACAGGAAGACAATCAGGAACTACACGTGCAACGAACTCTAGGCTAGGTGTAATTTGAATTAGTAAATAAGCATAGTTGCAAAATCATTGTTAGCAGTTAAGTATTAATATAGAATAGGATGATTATAAGTCGAACCTCCCAATGTAATAGTTGTACTGCACCTTAAAGTGACCAGTAAATTAAACATGTGAAATGGTCTTCGACTTTGATTTAATCACCCCTACAAAAGACCCCAAGAGAACACTACAGTCTATATAAATTAGAAATTAACGGTTAATAGCAAATAAATTAGTAGTGCTTCGAATCTTAATCATAAATGCATTATTATTAGGGTAGCATCACTGTATCTACGAGTAAACAAGTTTGTATTTAGTCAATAGAAAACAATTTATAAAGGAAGTGCATTACAGTATTTTAAACTTTGCTAGCATATTTAAAAATAACCGCAAGTAGAATTTCTTATATACAGGATAATTAATTATTGATTAAAAGTAGTTAAAAGAAAAATGGTTATAATTCTGTGTAAAAGGATACTAAGAAGTTGATCCTTTCCCCCTGGAGTGTAGTGAACTGTACTTGAACTGGGAGTGTTAAAACTAAGCTTTCGAAGCACTTTTAGATTTTAGCTTGTTATGAAACCCCAGAAATTGGGTAAACCACAGTTTAATTAAAAGCATTCACTATTACAATGCAACGGCGTGCTTAAATATAAAATGATGTGATAATGAGGTCACAAGAGGTCATTGAGCACCACATTCTGTGAGAACGAACTCACCCAAAAATCTAAAAAAGTAAAATCTTTCCATATTTAAATTTTAACTTGTATAATATTTTTCAGCAAGGCAAATGTATCTCATGTAAAATAAAACGCTTTAAGTACGCACGTCATTTAGGAGCGCAGCCCAATTTTTAAATCCCTAAAAAAAACATTTATTTAATCCGTGTGTAAATAATTACTCCTGGAAAATTATTTAAAACAAGTTTTATTGCGCGTATCCAGACTGAAAACATCCACTTTAAGAGAAGTGAAAAACTTCAATTTTGAGCTATATTTTCTAAGACATCAGTTAAAACAAGTTCCAGGCGACGGAAGCATTAAAATATCAACATTCGCATTTTCCTAAGTTTCCCATAAAATGTGCATCCTCGTTAAAATACCATGTTCATGAGTGCAGTTAATTTCGGACTGGTTCTAAAATAAATTATATTTATGTTAACAAAACGAAACTACGGAATTCTTTCCAGAAGCGTTTTGAAAGCTATACATCATCATAGAACAGCTAATTAATTACCTAGGATAACCAACCCGATTTGCGGAATGTGATATTGCCGACGAACTATTAAATAGATAAAATAATAAGTTTTAATGGCTATAAAATTACAGAAGTTCGTAGGAGGGAGATAGCAACAAAGGATACAACACTTTTGCGATTGCTCATTAAAGAAATAGATAATGGCGCATAATTGTTACATCACTAATACTTCGAGAACATAATCATCAGAATTGAAACCTATGACGCTCGAGATTATTTTGTTATATAAAGAGGAATTTTACCGTCATCCAACATGTAAGATTTCAGATTTGTAACTCATTCTGTCGGCACTTCACATGTAACATAAAAGTTGAAACATAAATATGAGGCATAATTATTGTATAGAGTACTACGACGATTTATTGTTTTAATATAAACAATAATTAGTGCAAGGTCATACACTAATTTTAATCTATTAAAAATAAATGTACTTTGAAAAGTGATACTTCTACGTATGAAGATTGATTGTAAGTGGAAATCTGAAATGGGAAAAAGAATTTTTCAATGGAGTAATTCCAATGGAAACGATGTTTTTTTAAGCAAAAACAGGTAGTCATAAAGAGGAATATCCGCAAGAATTTGACGATTCAAACAGCAAGTATAAATTTGTTTTAAACATAGACAGACATTTGTGTATTATTAAGTAAATTAAGCTAGGATAAGTTCTTATTTTGGTATAAAAATTATTTGTAAATGTATAATTTAATTGTAGGAATCTTGAAGTCAGGGCTCGAAGCGTTTTGACACTTACCATAGTTTTTCAATTACATTAATGTGGGTTAATATAAAACTATTTCAATTATCCATGAGAATTTTATAGAAATTTTGTGACTTACGCATAAAATATTTTGAGCATCTCTAACTATTAACAAGAATTAGGTGAGAAATATTTTATATGTAAGTAGCGATAAAATAATTTTTCCTTCTAAACTTCAGCTGTATATTTCATTTACAGCATTACTTATATCTGTTTGCAAAAATAAATTCCTTAGGTAATGAGTGTAAAAGAAAGATGTTTTTGAATGTATCGAGGATTGTTCATAAATGTTTCTTAAAATTTTTTGTTTCATTCCATTTTTGTAAAATCCACAGGATATTTGTCGCTGAGCTAGCTACAGAGAAAAAAGGAGAAAAATTCGCATTTTTTACTAAGCAAGCATCCGTTGCATCATCATTCTGATCAGGGCAGTTTGAACAAGCATCATAGCTATATATATTGCTATGTTAATAGGGTCATCTAAGAGTAGATAAGATCACTAGTATTGTAACATGCCTTTTTGCTTATATTTTAGCATGTTACATCTGTGCTTGGCACTATTAGCATATACATGCTTATACCTACATTTAAATATAAAATTACTCTCTTTATTATATAATAATATTTTCTATAATAATTTATCTTGCACAATCCTGGAATATTAGTTTTAATCCACATGTTACTAATTTGTTTACATAGTACAAATAAATATATCTATATGAAATTGTCCTATTGGTTATTTCTGAAGTGTTCATTACAAAGTCACAACTGGTGTGGTTCTAATTTTGTATTATTGAGAATAATTGCTAGAGATCGTCCATCCCGAAGATGGCCGAAAATAATTTATTTAAAGTGTCAAATTTTCATTTCTCGGATATCTGATTGCTTATCTGGCACGGTTGAGCATTTGTGATTTAACTTTTACCTGTGCCTCATGGGTCACCTGGTATGTAAATTTTCTAATTATAAATCTTAAATTAACATCTAAATATATTTCTAGATGTGTTATCTAATGGATGAAGAAGTGTTTTCTTCGTTAAGCCCATCAAATATGTATCCTGATGGTAAGATATAAACGGATTTAATTTTCCTTTGCACCTCGTGTTAGTCACTTTTGTAACACAACTGAATTTTCTAGGGTGTTCCTGTAACATATGTTCCTCCGGTCAAGTATGTTCCTGTAATATGTGTTCCTGTAACATATGTTCCTCCGGTCAAGTATGCGTCACGGCGACGTGTTTTCTCTCATCCGGATTTTCCACATGGAAAGGTTGCTTGTTGCACAACCAAATGATGTAAAATAACACTCATCACAAGAATTTTATATTTCGTTTCCTTCTACTTTACATAATGAATGCTCAGTTATTATCTTATTGAAAAATTTCTACAAGTTTAATTTTATGAAACAGAAGTCTGTTAAGGACAACATTCGAAGTTGACCACATGTTTTGTTTTGTACCTACACTAGGAGTTCCTCCAACGCAGGATGTTTCAGTTTCCTGGATATTGAAGGATTCCTGTAAATTAAGTAACTTAGTATTGGTTCAATTACTGATACTACAGGTAGTATGAAATCTAAACTTTTACCTTATCGTTTTTCTGTTAAAATAAAGAGGCCTAACCTCTATTTAAATTTGTCTTTGTCACTACAAATATTTAGTATTGATTATTAATTACCTTTTACTTACCTTAATTGATTTCAAATAGAATTCTCTAATATATAATCTTATCTTAAATGATTTCAAATATAATTATCTAATACATAACCTAAAAATATGTAAACATTTGAACTTCATGGAGCTTCTTATGGCGAAAAGGTTTATTACTTGAATTTTCATTTCATGTGCAATTTGTTACATGACATTATTACAATTATGATCACTTTTTGATTTACTACTGCATTAAGTATAATTTTGAGTTTCTAAACAGAGATTATTTATTTTGATTTCTCTATAGAAATTTTCTCGTGTACATTTATTAAATATATGAATTATACCATGTTAAAATATATAGCTATGTCTACTATGTTAATGACACAAGCATACATCTTATACATGCCTTTGGAATTATAATAACCTGAGTATTAATATACATATTTAGTCAAATTTCTCTTATCGTGTTTTAACTTTTGTTTCTCTAAGTTATTTTACAGTTGTGTAAACAGGTGTCTTGATATTTAAATTATAACATTCAGATATTCTCCAAACATTCCCCTTACCCTGATGATTTCAAGTCTCACGCAGCCTCCGAAACCATAAAGGTCGATGCAAGCTGTGCCGAAGTATTTCTTATACTTCGTCGTGCGCTTACTCTTTTTATAACATCGAGAAAAGAGTAAGGTGCAGTATAGTGCGCTTCATGTAAACATCAAGGTTTGGAAAACTAGAAATTTGTACGAAGAATATGAGAAATTCAACGATTAGGCAGGAAAGCAAGTGACAACGCCTTGTATATAAACTATAGTTATAATTATTTTTAAGAAATGAAAAGTACTTTAGAAGATTTAATTAAATAAACAACTTGGCAAGTCATAAAACGACGTGGACAGAAGCTGCAACACAATACACGTGAGTAATGCATCATGATTTTACTAAGAATCCCAGTTAAACAAGCAGGTTTGAAAATGCGTAAGATAGAAAACGCATATAATTTAATACATAAATTAAATTAACAATGCGTGACTAGAAAGGTAAAATCCAACACCTTGATAGATTAGAAATAATTACGGCATGGTGATAAAAGCAAAGTTCATCAAATTTACTGCACAAACAAGAAATACGTGACCAAGAAAAGTGAAGATCCAAGAGAACCAATGCCAATAGTTTAAAGTCCTACGTGCAGGAAATAGCGCATCAATTTCGTTTACACAATAAAAATTATTAGAAATACCCAAAATCTTGCATGAAGAATCATGTACAAAGCTTTAATCGTTGAACTATGCGCTTGTCAACAGATAGAAGTTCCTTCTAAATACGACAGGATTTGTAAACAAATCAGTTTAACTTGAATTAAGGCATGGTTTACATCACCTGAAAAAGGATATTTACGTGAAAGAATTAGAAGTGATTTTGTAGTTATTAAATTATATAATGGTGATAGTGCATAATTAAATAAGGTTCGTTGTTTTAATCCCTAAAACGACTCTGAATAATTATTGGATCCGACCAGGGAGTTTAACAAGGTCCCTAAAAGAATCTATGAATTAATCAGGAGAAGCTATACAAGGAAAAATGTAAAACATATTTAAAGTAGATTTGGATTCAACGTTGGACTATTTAAATCACTAAGCTGAAACAGAAACGTAGAGCAGTTGGAGCAGGAAGTGGTCCGAACTGGAGAATAAGCCAAGCCACAAAGGGGCCACAGGTTAACCAACCTGAATATTTTGTTGTATTTTTATTTATGAATATTTTAAACATTGCTTTCATGAAAACTTTATGTGAGGGTCGACGTTTTAGTACACGTTATAAATTACGTATAAATTGAAGGAAGTTAATGTACGTTCATAGGGCTTCAAATAATAATAATAAGGATGATTTTTGCTGGATTTTTGTTAAATTAACGGGAATGATAATGATTGAAAGAATTTAAATCAATTATTTAAAAGAGGTTTTATTCAAAGATTTCTTAAACGTTTTTGTACTTTGTAAGTATTCAGAATATTATAGTAATTGTCAGTAATCGTGTCTCGTCTTAAAAGGCATAGGAAGTAGAGGTAAAAGGAAAAATAAAAATTCTTTGTTGTTGTATTGTCGCAAGCTTCGTGCGTGGTTAAAACTGAGCTAGCCGAGGTACTAAAAGTAAAAATTAAAATTAAAAATTAAAATTAAAAATTAAAATTAAAAATTAAAATTAAAAATTAAAAATTAAAAATTAAAAATTAAAAATTAAAAATTAAAAATTAAAAATTAAAAATTAAAAATTAAAAATTAAAATTAAAATTAAAAATTAAAATTAAAAATTAAAATTAAAATTAAAATTAAAAATTAAAAATTAAAATTAAAAATTAAAAATTAAAAATTAAAATTAAATTAAAATTAAAAATTAAAAATTAAAAATTAAAAATTAAAATTAAAATTAAAATTAAAATTAAAATTAAAATTAAAATTAAAATTAAAAATTAAAATTGATAAAAAGAAAAAATTTAATCTTTTTATTTCACAAAAAGGAAGCACCGGCTTATTGCAGCGATATCATACCAAAAGAAAACTGACGCCACCAACGTGGGGCTAGACTAGAATATCACAGCAAAGAAGTGGTCAGGACAGTTTTAACAAGCATCATAGCAATATACATATATATATATATATATATATTGTTGTGGAATTAGAGGTTAAATAGGTCCAGACAATTAAATTTTATCAACTGTGTATATAGAAATGAGAACAAATTATTTACATGCCAAATTAATTAATTTATATAGTGAAAGCGGACGGTTATTAAAATATTTTCCAATTTGTATTTTGGAATGTTAAAATCGCATAAGGGAAGAAAGATTTTGAGTATATAAAAACTCAAGGATACGTATAAGTAATTATATTAATTTCAAATCAAAAAGCATGGAAGCAAAAAGGGAGCTTGCATGAATAGAAAATCAATAATTGTAAACGCAAATGTTTCCATTTTAAAAGCCAACGTTTATTTATACAAATACTAAGAAGGGAAGAAACCAAAAATTGTTATTTTAAACGGTCGGTTGTTTCGAGAAACACCTGTTTATTAAATGTCACGTTCAGGAAACTTAAATAAACCTTAGCACAAAATTCTATAGAAGTTGGTTTGCAGCGGACGATTTGTATAAGTTACTACAATAACTAGTGCCATGAAGAGTGAGTGGAATAAACGATCGATAATGTAAGATAGACAGAGAAGCAGGTAAAGAAAGCGTTGGGTACAAGTCACCTACGAAATACACGGGTAAATGTGGAGCGCTGTGACAAGGAAAAATTTTATCATTGGTCGATGGCTAGCAGTTTTCAAGAAGAGCGCGTCCGTTAAGGTAGTAAACAAAATTCTATGTAACAGCACGACGAAAAGGGGATTTTTCAGAAGTGAGAGTTTGTTACGTTTGGAATTAGTAGAAGTAAATTGAAAAATAAGCTTTTTAAGTGAAAGAGGTTCCACAGGGGGTTTGGAAAATCATACAAATACACGGAAAAAAATATTAAAGCTGAGACCGTGCTTAGATCTGCAACGTAATAATAGTAAATGCTCTTACGGTTATTAATTATTGTGTGTTCAGTAAAGTTGCATATAACATCCTGTTTAGAAATTATGAAAGCTGTAGTGACGTACCGCAAAAAGTTGTAAAAGTGATATTGCATGAATTGGTGCTTTTGTTTAGATAAAAGGTGCCGTTACTACAACGAAGCGACTAAATGAAGAGATGATATTTGGGGTAAGCGAAGCCTACAGCGCAACTTGTATGCATGAGGTATATTTGGTATGGAATGTTACGTTTGAGACAAAGCTAATATCTGGGGAGAAGAATAGTAGTGGTAGCGGAGATTTGAATGGTGGGGATCTGTGGATCCAGGCATCATTGTAGTAGATAGACACAACGACGAGGGTTTCTGGTAACCATCTTCAGTGGAGACGAAGAATGAAGGCGACTCCAGGTAACGAAACTTAAATTCCTGTTTTGTATAAACATTTGTGCTGATATTTTTGTGTTTGTGTGTTTGGTGTATTGGTGGCGTATTTATTACCATAAAAACTTGTTTAAAGAGGTATATGTGCAGGACAATTAATTTGATTATTAAAAAAGGGTTTATTGATGATATAAAGGTTTATTCATGCTATAAATGGTTGTTGTAGGGAGTAAACGGGTCTTTAAATTTGTTTTCAATAAAATGCAAGGTTTAAAAAGCATTTACAGAAACTGGGTTATAATGAGCTCAAAATAGACCAGAACAAAGTCAAACTAGGGTTGCATATGGGGCTCATCTACTCGTAGTATATAGAATTTGTGGAAATATAATATAACCAAGAACTCTAGAGTATTTAATAGTTGAGCTGGTAACAATTGTAACAAATGGTCTGTACCAAGGTGTACAATTTTTTTTTTTTGCTGTAACAACATTTTGCAAAAGAAACTTTTAATTAAACTGGATTTGGTGCTTTAAAAATTGTTTACGGAAAGGTTCTTATGCAAAAAAACTTTTGCCGTGAAAATTTCTTACAAAATGGTTTTTAACCAAAAAAGGTTCTTTGCTGTAACAATTGTTTGCAAAAGAGGTTTTTAATCAAACTAGAATTATTGCTTTGAAAAGTCCTTGCAAAAGAAGTTCTTAACCGAAAAAAATTTTAGCTGTGCAAAATTAACAGAATTTATTGCTGTAAAATTAACCTGTATCGTAATAAAATTCCTTAAACATATAAATTTTTTTTCTTGTGAAAGTTGCTTGCAAAAAAGGTTCTTAATAGAAAGGTATTTTTGCTTTAAAAACTGCTTACAAAAAAGTCTTCAACCAAAAACAATTTTTGTTATGAAAATAGAATGCAAAAGAGGCTCTTAACCAGAAGAAAACTTCTGCTACAAAAATTTCATGTAATAAAAGTCTTAACCAAAAATTTTCTTTTGTTTTAAAAATATCTTACCCAAAGCTTTTTAATCGAAAAACAACTTTGCTGTAAAAATTCTTTACCAAAAACGTTTTTAACCAAAAGAATGTTTGCCATGAGAATAGCTCGTAAAAGAGGTCCTTAATAAAAAAAAAATGTTTGAAACTGGTTGTTGTAGAACTTCTTAACCAGAAAAGAATTCTCCCAATGAAGATAGCCTGCAGAAAAGGTTTTTAATCAAAAAAGAATTTCCTTATGAAAATTACTTTTAAAAGAGACTTTTAATCAATAGAATTGTCATTTAGAAAATTGCTTACAAAAAGTTCCTAAGCTAGAAAGAATTTTTGCTATGAAATTGCTTACAAAAAGGTTTTTGGTCAAAAGAAAAGTTTTTGCTGTAACGACTGTTTGCAAAAGAAGCTTTTAATTAAACTTGATTTGTTGCTTTAAAAATTGTTTACGGAAGGGTTCTTAAGTAAAAAAAAAATATTTGCCTTGAAAATTGCTTACAAAAAGGTTTTAATCAAAAAAGAATCTTTGCTGTAACAATTGCGTGCAAAAGAGGTTTTTAATCATATTAGAATCATTGGTTTGAAAATTGCTTGCAAAAGAAGTCCTTAACCAAAAAGAATTTTGCTGTGCAAAATTACTTGTAATAGAAGTTTCTTACTAAAAGAATTTATTGCTGTAAGATTAATTTGTAATAAAATTTCTTAAACATATAAAATTTTCTTTCTTGTGAAAGGTGCTTGCAAATAGGTTCTTAATAGAAAAGAATTTTTGCTTTAAAAACTGCTTGCAAAAAAGTTACTAACCAAAAAGAATTTCTGCTATCAAAATAGCTTGCAAAAGAGGCTCTTAACCAAGAGAAAAGTTCTACTACAGAAATTGTAAAAAATAATTTACCAAAAAATTTTCTTTTTGTTTTGAAAGTTGCATACAAAAAGATTTTTAATAAAAAAAAACTTTGCTGTAAAAATTGTTTACCAAAAACATTTTTAACCAAAAGAATTTTTGCCATGAGAATAGCTCGCAAAAGGGGTTTTTAATAAAAAAAATTGTTTGAAAGTGCTTGTTGTAAAACTTCTTAACCAAAAAAGAATTTTCGCTACGAAAATTTTCTGAAAAAGAGGTACTTAACCAAAAAAAATTTCTGCACCTTAAATATCTTGCAAAAGAAATTTTTAACGAAAAAGAAATTTTCGCTATAAAAATTACTTGCAAAAGGACTTCTAATGAAAATAGAATTGCTGTTTTGAAAATTGCTTACAAAAGAGTTCTTAGCAAAAAAATGTTTGCCGTGAAAATTGCTTACAAAAAAGTTTTTAACCGAAAAAGAATCTTTGCTCTAAAAATTGCTTGCAAAGAGATTGTACGGCGGTGAATTTCAATAACTCAAAAAGCGAGATGTGTGGACTGTATTTTTTCTATAGGCGTGTTTTCAACAAGCAACACAATTAATTAATGTTTATGCACATGACAAAGAAACACAGCAGCGTTTATTTTTAGTACTCACCTAAATGACGGCAACGATGAACAAAGTTGTAACCAATTAATAGCTTGCAGCACACGAACTAGGGCGATTTATCAAAGTGTATAATATCCAATTAGCGGCGTGTAACACGTGCACACTGGACGCGGCACCTGGACAAAAACGATGCGAACACCAACGCGGTGTGTACTAATTCACAAGCAAGACGGCACTATAAAGTACGACTGCAGTTTTTACGATAACATTTTAAGCGGTTTTTTATAAGCGAGGATATGCGGTTTTCTTCAACGACATTTGTTAAGCGGTTTCAAATACTAGAGCGACTTGTAGCTACGGCGGTTCTATAACATTCTTCTAATAAGCGGTCTCTACGATACTCTAGCAAGCTAAGGCGGACTCTGCGATACTCGGTGAGCGAATTTGTTGAGCAAGTTCCTTGGATATTCCAAATCGATAATCTGGTGCGTCCACGCGCGACAGACGCCCACCATTCACAAGGTTAATGTACATTAAATAAACGCCTTGGGGAAATTTGTACTAACAAAATTTAAATTTACCGCGCTGAATTGAGAACAGCAAGCAAGCCCAAGTAATAATAAATTCTAAACTATAAACTATGTACAAGGACGGAACAGAGATATTCAATCAAAAAGAATTTTGCTAAGAAAATATCCTGCAAAATAAGTTCTTCATCAAAAATACAATTTTACTAGGAAAATTATGTGTAATAGAGGTTCTTGATCAAAAAGAAATCTGCGTTGTGAAAATTGCCTTCAAAAATGTTCATAATCAAAAAGAATTTGCTTTGAAAAAAGACTTTTAACCTAAAAAGAATTTTTGCTGTAAAAATTGCTAGCAAAAGAGGCATAATCAAAATAGAATTCTTGTTTTAAAAATTGCTTGCAAAAAAGGATTCTTAATAAAATAACGAATTTTTGCAGTGAAAATTATTTGTAACAGAGTTTGGTAACTAAAAAAGAATTTTTGCTGTCAAAATTACTTGTGATAGAGATTCTTAACCAAGAAAACGAATTTTTGACGTGAAAATTGCTCGCAAAAAGGTTCTTAGCCGAAAAAGAATTTTTATTGTAAAAATTGCTTGCAAAAGTAGTTTTTAACAGAATAAGAATTTTTGTTATGAATATAGCATGTAAAACAGGTTTTTAATAAGTTCTTCATCAAAAATACAATTTTGCTAGGGAAATTTTGTGTAATAGAGGTTCTTGATCAAAAAGGAATCTGCATTGTGAAAATTGGCTGCAAAAAGAGTTCTTAATCGAAAAAGAATTTCTGTTACGAAAATAGCTTTCAAAACAGGCTTTTACCTAAAAAAAAGTTTCGCTGTAAAAATTTCTAGCAAAAGAGGCTTAGTCAAAATACAATTTTTTTTAAAAAATTGCATGCAAAAAGGGATTCTTAACCAATAATAAATTTTTGCTGTGAAAATTATTTCTTACAGAGGTTTCTAACTAAAGAAGAAATTTTACTGTCAAAATTACTTGTGATAACCAAAAAAAACGGATTTTTGACGTGAAAATTGCTTGCAAAAAAGGTTCTTAGCCGAAAAAGTGGTTTTTAACGGAAAAGGAATTTTTGTCATGAATATAGTATGTGAAACAGGTTTTTAACCAAAAAGAATATTGGCTGTAGAAATTGTAAGCAAAAGAGTTTCTTAACCACAGCAATATCTGATGTGAAAATTGCTTAGACGACAGGTTCTTAATCAAAGAGAAATTTTGCTGTAAAAATTGTCTGTAAAAAAGGTTCTTAACCAAAAAGAAATTTTTGCTTTGAGAATTGCATGCCAATAAGATTAATAACAAAGGAGGAATTCTTTGCTGTTAAATTTGCTTACAAGAAAAGCTTCTTTACCAAAGAAGAATACTATTGTGAAATTTCCTTACATAAGAGGTTCTTAACCAATAATAATTTTTGCTGTCAGAATTGCTTGCAAAAGAGATTCTTGTCCAAAACAATTTTGACAGTGAAAATCGCTTACAAAAGATACTCCTAATAGAAATAGAAATTTTGCTTTGAAAATTGCTTGCAAAAAAGTTTTTAACCAGAATAGAATCTTTACTATAAAAATTACTAGCAAAACAGGTTTTTAATTGAAGAACATATTTGCTCTGTAGATTACACGCGAAAGAGGTTTTTAACCAAAAAGAATTTTTCCTATGAAAACAGGTCGAATAAGAGGTTCTTAATCGAAATTCGCCCATTCTTTTTAAGTATTTACGTTACTGAATTAATTAACAATCAGTTAGTTTTGAAAAAAAACTATTTTGATGACAAGGACTTGATAAAAACTATTAAAATGAAATCTGAAAACTGAATAAGGCGTTGAAAGCGAAAATGACAATTTCATTTACATACACTATGACAATCAGCTGATTATGTACACTGTCGCCATAGAGAATTTATATCTAACAAAAAAAATGTAAACCTACAATCATTTATCGGTGAAATAAGTAAAATCTGTAATGTTATGTAATGGTCTGGGTTTACTTCTTAAATTTATGCATTTCTAGATATGATGTGTGTATGTCGTACCATAGTGTGTATATTCTTGGCGTTTGAAGTGTATTTGAACCTTATGCGCATACGAAGTCAGTGCCTTCTGATAATAATTCTACTCTAGCAAATCCAACAACACACAGTTGCAAAAGATTAAACATCCAGAAATTGTAACTAGTAGAAAAAGTTCAAAGTAAGAAAGGAAATAATCTTTGTCAAATGGTTAGGGTTTGCTAGCGTACACAGTAGTTTGATTAATAAAGAAACAATGTTCGTTGCCGTTACTGCGAATATTTACTGAATCTACCGTTGCAAAACTAAGCTAGTAACCGTAGCACGACCTTTGTATAATTTTATTAGTGTGGCATTCTTTTACAAGTATGATATTTTGTATTGCACATTGTAGATTATTATCGTTGTTTCAACAGCAATAAGTGGTACATACAGGGTTGGGATAAAGTATGGAACCAAGTGAATATCTTTAAAACGAAAAGGACGATATTTATGAAACTTTGTAGATAAATGCAATGAGACAAAATGCATCTGATATGATTCTTTTGTGAATAATGTACTTCCGGTTTAGCCGGAAATGCCCTCAATTTTTTTTATTTAAATGGGACGCCCTGTATATTTTTGCAGATCTTGATAGATCTTGTTATTTCGAATTCATACATACCAGGGTTAATGGAAATAATCTGTAAAAACAAGATACTAAAGCACTTTACATTTACTCAATAATAAATTTTATTTATAAGATTAACGAGAATGAGAATAATATTGAATTTAATTTAAACAAAATCATTTTAAATGTTCAAAATGCTTGCCGTTTACTTCCTGACAATATGCATGTTTATTAATAAATTCCTGAATTACTCTTTCCAAGACTTCTCCATGGACGAGTTCACATTCATCGATGATTCTTTGTTTCAATTCCTGCAGGGATGTAAACATGTGATTTCAGGTAACCCCAAAGAGAGAAATTTAACGGACTGAGGTCTGGAGAACGAGCAGGCCACTCTACAAATCCTCTACGTCCAATTCATCGATTTGGAAAATTTGCAATTCTAAACCCGTCTATCATAGTGAAGAGGCGCTCCATCTTGTTGAAACCAAACATGTTGTGGTAACTGCCCATTTTGATGGAGTGCAGGAATAATTTGGTTATTTAGTAAATCTAAATACTTGTCACCATTCAAGTTTCCGTCTATAAAAAATGGGGTTATAAGCCTATTTTTCACAATTCCCATCCAAACATTCAACTTTTGTGGATGTTGGGTATGGGCTTCATAAATCCAATGAGGATTCTCATTTGACCAATACCTTGAGTTATGGCGATTAACTGTTCCATTTAAACAAAAAGATGCCTCATCCGAAAACACTACATTATTTGCAAAATGCTCGTCGACATTACAGATGTCCATCATTCGTTCGCAAAACTCCAGCCGTCGGTCAAAATCATCATCAGACAATTCTTGAACTAGTTGTATTTTATACGGATGATATTTTTCACTTTTTAATATCTTCCCTACAGAATGTCGACTTATACCGTGGTTTAGTGCCAAATCTGTGGTAGAAGTTTGAGGTGATTAATTCAATAGCAATGTTTTGTCTAATAGCTTCGTTCATTGCGGTCTGTGCTCTTCCAGTTTTTGGCAAATTTTTGACCATCCCTGTTGCATTAAAACGTTGTTATGTTTTAGTAACTGTTGAAAGTTATATAGGATTTCTTTTAGGATGCAAATCATTAAAAATATGACAAACTTCTTCCCTAGTTCTAAAACGATCGCCAAAACTAATCATCATTAATATTTCAATTCGATCTTTCTCACTGAAATGTACCATTTTTAACCGTACAATTTATTACCGTAAATTACAATTAACTTGACAGTTTGTCTTGACATTTTTCCAACAGCTACTTTACTAAACAGTACACGTTTAATACAAAGTAAACATCAATTTGCTAATCTAAATGGTTTTTATTCTAATGCGTAAAAACTTAAAAGTGATTGTACTACAGTGCTTTAGTGTCTCGTTTTTACAGATTATTTCCATTAACGCCGGTATGTATGAATTCGAAATAACAAGATCTATCAAGATCTGCAAAAATATACAGGGCGTCCCATTTAATTAAAAAAAATTGAGGGCATTTCCGGCTAAACCGGAAGTACATTATTAACAAAAAAATCACGTCAGATGCGTTTTGCCTCATTGCATTTATCTACAAAGTTTCATAAATATCGTCCTTTTCGTTTTAAAGATATTCACTTGGTTCCATACTTTATCCCAACCCTGTATAATAAACATGTACTGCATTTTAATTTTGAGAGCTTAGGACAGCTGATTATAAACAAAGCTTTGAAGCAGGTAGGTTTTTAACCACGTCCTTATTTAAACCATTCACGAACGTTTTTTCTTCAAGTTTTAAGAATTGCTTTAAATGAATATGATATCAATTCAGACAATCAAGCTTAGAATTAACATGCCTTTCTCTGTTGTTAATCGTATTATAATAACAGGTATGCGGTTATGCAATACATGGGCAATAAAATCAGATTGAAGTCTAACAGGTAGGTCCTTGCCTTAAATGTGTATAGGTAACAGTTAATCTTTATGTAAATAGATATACTTTTAGCAAATTTTCAACAGAGGAGGTTGCATAATATATATTTAATGACATATTAAGTTGTAGGGGAAAGTTGCTTGTAAATGCGAAACGTAACTACTAATTTACTTCTGGCAGTATTTGTTTGCAGATTACGTTAGCTAACTATTTCGATACCGACTGTCCTCAAAATTATATTTATAAAATGATATTTTTAACCTTCATAAATATTTAAATCTTGAATTTTATTTTAATGATTATATCATTGCAAATAGCCCAAATTATGAACCAAATGTGTGAACTATGCATAATGTCTGGTAGTTCGATAAAAATATAATAGGTCATTGTAATAACACACTATAATGGAACTTGAGTGTCTTAGAAATTGATTAAAATTATATATATATATATATATATATATATATATATATATATATATTGCCGTGGAACTTACAAAAATTCTAGAACGAAGCTGGAACAGCGATCGTTCATTGGGCCGTCATAAGATTTTTCAAAAAAAAAAAAATTTAAAAATTTTGTACCCTTTTATTTCTCCTTCAAATTCCTTCAGCTTTCCTGGCTAGCTCAGCTGTGCCTCTTCTCGAATACCTAAATTTACAGACATATCTCTTTCACACTCGCACATCATTCAATAAAACTACCAAATAATACCACAACCATATAACCTTTTATTTACACCTATTTACAGATAAATTATATTCATATGTGTTAAAAACAGTTAGATACAATAATTATAAAACTCCTATTATGGTATGTTTTGAAGTCTTTGATTTTTCTAATAAATTTTAAACAACTTCAATGAGATCTGAGTAGAAGGGCCCCTACATGTTACCCTAAACTGACTTCACACTGGAATATGGTGAGCTCATAATAACCCAGTTTAGTTTGTATATGCCTCTTAAACCTTGATTAAATTAAAGCCAAAAATTACAGACCCGTTTACCCTCTACAATTCAATTTTTATCCTGACTAAATTTTGGATGTTTTAAATACACCCTTTTTCAATATTTAAACATCAATAAATAGTCCAGTGCATATATCTTTTACAATAAATTTCTGCAACCATAAATATGCCAACAAAAACGTCAACCACACAGCACAAAATTTCACAAATGTTTATACAACAACAGAAATTTCAAATAAATACTTGGAGAATTCTTTAGTCTTCATTCCCATTGGAGATGGTTACCATAAAAACCCCTTGGCGTTGTTACCATTGACTATACTGTTTGTCGAATCCACAGGCCTCTACCATCCATATCATGCACACAAAATAGATTACCAGCGTTGGTTACCCTCATATATCATGTTTCCATTTATTGATTTTTGCTTAGTAGTAGCCGGACCTTTACTAATTTAAAATGCACTACTCGTACTTCGCGTCAATAATTAGAGGTCCGCTACTACGGTTTCATACTTGTAACCACTATATTTACTGTAATATTACATAAAATACTCACAAAAGCTTTATTATTATTGTATTCTGAATTGGTATTCGGCACTTTTATCGACGTAAAGGAAAAGAAAGAGAACTTGAATATTAGAGCTCTGGTATTTATATGCTTTCAAAACTCCCATAGCGGACGTTTTTCCAGCGAAAAGTTTATTTTCAAACACCGTTTCTACAAATTTTGAATGTAACCGTCGGTTGATTCCGAAAATGTTGAATACTTCGAATTCGCGTGCAACCTTTGCGTGTGCATTCGTTTCTAACACTGTTGACTTTCGACCAATGATAGAGTTTTCTGTCGTCACAAACTCCGCTTAAACTATACTTATCTCTGTCTTATGCATGTCTGCTGTCTCGTTCAAAACCCTACTTGCGTTACAGAAAATCGATATTGATGACACCTTATCTCCATTCCACATGTATAGTGTACGTGCATTTCAATCCCAACGTTTTTATATCTGTCTCTATCTGTTGTATATAACCAATCGTCCATTTACCTCACTCCTTAAGATGTTTGTTCCCTATTTGTTTATCCAAACTAACGGTTGAAAATATTTTCTATGAACTTCTATCTTAACGCACGCTCGACTTCTTCGAATGTAACCTTTTAAAACGCAGGTGTTTCTGTTAGTTATCAAACGTTTGAACATAAGAACTTCTTGGACTTACTGCTTCTTGGTATCTGTATAAAACGAATCCATTTGACTTGGAATTATTGATTTTCTTACACAGCACGCTCTCTTATGCTTATATGTGTTGAATTCAAATAATTTATGGTTAATTATTCGTATCCTTGAACTTCTATTTGCTTTAAAACTCTTTTTTCTTTATGGAATCCTAACATTCCAATTATTAAATAATACGTTAATACTCGTCCGTTTTCACTAAATGAATTAAATTAATTTTGCGCGTAAATAATTTGTTCTTTTCTATATACAGGATTGTTGAAATTTTATTGTATCTACCCATTTACCCCTTTGAATCCATAACAATATATATATATATATATATATATATATATATATATATATATATAATATTGCCCTTTTTATTGGGATAAATTTCGTTCGAAAAAGTTGGTTTAGTTTAAAACATTTATTCAACTTAACGTTTCGGAAAATTTGTTTCCTTAATCGTAAGTTAATGTGTTTTTAATAGAAAACCTGTTTTGACATGTAACATCATTTCATTGAAAGTTATTATTATTATAATTATTATCATTATTATTATAACAACTTTCAATAAAATGACGTTACATGTCAAAACAGGTTTTCTACTAAAAACACATTACCTTATGATTAAGGAAACAAATTTTCCGAAACGTTAAGTTGAATAAATGTTTTAAACTAAACCAACTTTTTTCGAACAAAATTTATCGCAATATTAAAAAAAGGTCAATTAATTTATAACAAATACGTTCGTTATTGAATAAAAGATCAACTTTATATATATATATATATATATATATATATATATATATATATATTGATGTGATAATGAGATCACAAGAGGTCGTTGAGCACCACATTCTGTGAGAAAAACCGAACCAAGGAGAAGAAAAGTAAAATTTTCCAATATTTAGTTTTTACACTGTATGATTTTTTTTTACCAAGATAAGTGTTTTCCCATATAGAATAACACGCTTTAGTTACACATAATGTTGTGAGATACGAAACCCAATCAAGCATTCATTGATTTAAATCCGTGTACAAATAATTATTTCAGACAAATACTTTTAAACAAATTTTATTGCATTTATAAAAACGGTAAAACGAGCCTAAGGTTCAATCTACCTTAAGAACACTAAATAACTTCATTGTCAAGCTATCTTCTTTAAGAACATTATAATAAACGTAATACATGCTTTGACAAATAGTTTCAGAATCTTCGAATTCATTATATTTACGTTAACAAAACAAAAGATACTGCATTTATTTGTTTAAACAAACCACTCTTCGAAAGTCTTCTTAAAGCTATAGCAAAGGAAGCTAATTATTTTTTGTCAATATATACACGTCTATTCGCAGAAAGCGATAACACGGAGAAACTATAAACCAGATAAGATAACGAGTTTTAATGGATTTATTACTAGTAATTTTAAGAGAAAAATTCTTTTTGGTTAAGAATGTTTTTTCCGAGTAATTTTCAAATCAACAATTCCGTTTTAATTAAAGCCTATTTTGAAAGTAATTTTCACAGCGGATACTCTTTCCTAGTTAAAAATCTCTTTTGCAAACTATTTTTATAGCAGAAATTTCTTTTTGGATAAGAACCTCCTTTGCAGACAATTTTCATAGTAGAATTTTTATTTGGTTGAGAACTTCTATTACAAGCAATTTTTGCATAAACATTTTTTGTGTACATCTTTGGAAAGCTATTTTCATTGCAAAAGTACTTTTTTTGTTACAAACCTCTTTTTCAGGAAATTTACAGAATGAAATTCTTTTTTGGCTATGAACGTCTATTACAGCTAGTTTTCGCAGCGAAATTTTTTTCGATTAAGAACCTCTTATTCGACCTGTTTTTGTAGGAAAATTTTTTTTGGTTAAAACCTCTTTCGCGTGTAATCTACAGAGCAAAATAATTTCTTAAGTTAAAACCTGTTTTTCATGCAATTTTTACAGCAAAGATTCTTTTTTGGTTAAAAACTTCTTTGCTAGCAATTTTCAAAGCAAAATTTTTGTTTCTATTAGGAGTATGTTTTGTAAGCGCTTTTCACTGTCAAAATTGTTATGGTCAAGAATCTCCTTTGCACGCAATTTTCACAGCAAAGACTATTTATTGGTTAAGAACCTCTTATGTAAGGAATTTTTACAATAATATTCTTTTTTGGTCAAGAACCTTTTCTTGCACAAAAACTAACAGCAAAGAATTCTTCCTACATTATTAAAATTATTGGCACACAATTCTCTTAGCAAAAATTTCGTTTGGGTTTAGAACCTCTTTTATAGACAATTTTTACAGCAAAATTTCTTTTTGATTAAGAACCAGTCCTCCACGCAATTTTCACAGCAGAAATTGCTTTGGTTAAGAAACTCTTTTGCTTATAATTTCTACAGCCAAAACTCCTTTCTGGATAAAAACCTGTTTCACATGTTATATTTAAAGCAAAAATTTTTTTTCCGTTAAAACCACTTTTGCAAGCAATTATTACAGTAAAAATTCTTTTTCGGTTAAGAACCTTTTTTGCAAGCAATTTTTATGTCAAAAATCCGTTTTGTTGGTTAAGAACCTTTATCACAAGTAATTTTGACAGTAAACATTCTTTTTTAGTTAGAAACCTCTGCTACAAATAATTTTCACAGCAAAAATTCGTTTTTGGTTAAGAACCTATTTTTGCAAGCAATTGCTACGTTGGCTCGTAGCCGTGCGTAACACAAAGATATCAAAGAATGACCGGGCTCAATCGGTTGATTAGGGGGGGTTGTAGAAAGCAGACTGACATATAATGTATGCGGCTGTAAGGAATTAGTGACAATACCTGCAATAAAAATAGTCAAGCAACCTGAAATAAAAGAATAAGCATAGCATGCTGATCAAGCATAAATTATTCAGTACTTTGTAGAATGTAAATAACTGTATGAATAATCTATATAATATAATAACGATAAAGGCATTACAAAACTTTTATTACAAAGTAAGGAAATATTGTGGAGTAGCAGAAACGTTTCCTCACACACCAATTAAACATAAACCAGACAAAATGTTAACAAAAGATAAATAGGTAAGACACAATTGACATGAGTAATCCAGTAGTATTGATTTTTTCTTCTTTCCTGTACAAATATTTAAATTACTCAAAACTAATTGGTTTGGTTTCTCTTTTTTGTTTCTTAATAGCATGCAATTCTATTGTAAAAGGTATCAGAACGACGAAGATATGGCAAAACAACGAATAGATATTTAAAGTAATAACAAGTAGGAAATAGTTCAACTTACAAAAAGTTCTTCAGTAACGCTTCCTTGCAATTGAAGTGTGGGATTCACGATGTCCTGCACTAACGAAGCACTTCACCCTTGACTGTGAGGGTGCTGATGGAATTTCTTAACTTGCATACAAATCGGAACTATTCTGAAGTATTTACTTCATACAAACGGCGATTCAAAGGAAACGATGCAATTTAAATACGCTGACATTAAGGGAGCGTAACACAATTTTTAAAACAAAAATTCTTTGATTAAGCCTCTTTTGACAGAAATTTTTACAGCAAAAATTGTTTTTAGGTTAAAAGCCTCTTTTGAAAGCTATTTTCAAAACAGAATTTTTTTTCGATTAAGAACTTTTTTGCAAGCAATTTTCACAACGCAGATTTCTTTTTGATCATGAACCTCTATTACACATAATTTCCATAGAAAAATTGTATTTTCGATGAAGATCTTATTTTGCAGGATATTTTCATAGCAAAATTCTTTTGATTGAAAATCTCTTTTGCAAGCAATTTTTAGAGCAAAGATTATTTTTCAGTTAAAAACTTTTTGTGAAAGACAAATCAACTAAAAAAACACAATCAATAAAGCACGTGCAAACACTAAGCAAGTCCGTCAAATGCTCCGCACAACACGCGTGCAGGTCGAGTACAACAAGTTCTACCACTTTTATTTCCAACAGAAAATCAACAAAAACACAATTAGTAAAGCAACGCGTATCACTAAAACCGGCCGTCAATGTTCCGTAAAACACGTGCGGTTGAGTAAACACGTTCGCCTATAAAGCATACTTCCTTCAAAAGGAATTAGAACTACACTGCACTCTAATCTGTTTATATTCAATAGTTGTTACCATAACCTCTTATCGTCTATTATCTCGACTTCGATAATAGCATAAGGAACAAATTCATACGACAAATAATCCAATTTAGAATTCGTTCCTTGCAATTTATTTATTAATGGGAATCAATCTTCAATTAATCTACTTTTAAAGTCATACTCACGAGTTAACTTGCATACAAATCGGAACTATTCTGAAGTATTTACTTTATACAAACGGCGATTCAAAGGAAACGATGCAATTTAAATACGCTGACATTAAGGGAGCGTAACAAATTCCCCTCCAGCAAAATTAAAAGGTCGGGGTAGGGAACGAGAAGCAGAGGACGAACGACGTTAACAACAAACGGAATCGACAAGGAAAACGAAAAACTATACCAATCCAATCAGAACCAACACACAAAAAAATTTCCGGCTCAAGGGACCAAAATGTCGGACAAAACTAAGAGTAAAGAAATCCACAGGGAAAGATAGGTAAGTAGTAGCAATCGAAGAGGACCAAGGTGTAAAGGCATAAACGCTGCCAAAGTCGTCAAAGGACGGATGTCTCTTTAGAAAAGAAACAGCACAGTTTCCAAACTCAAGAAATTGATTTCTCGCGCTCAGAAACCAAAAGAAAAGAAAAGTAGCGAGGAAGAAAACCAACAGCAATAGCCAACATAAGACACAAGTGTCAAGCCTCAAGCAAGCTAGGGAACGACAAACGGAAAACTGGGAAAAGTAACGAAAGGCTTCAAACTGTGGTACCAGAAGAAAAAAAGGCGTATAATACAACCAAATAAGAAAAGTAATCTGCTAATAGACCCAAAAGTCGATTAAGTCGTGATTCCTAAAGGACAGAAAGTAGGCCTAAAGAGCAACTACCACAGAAGCAGATACAAGCGAGTGATCGAAGTCAGTACATCAACTAACCGCAAGGAAAACCAGTCAGGAAAAAAAATGGACAGGAATGTGGAATGAAAGAAAACACGGAAAGAGTAGAAGAAAAAAATAAAAGTCATCACACAATACTACGAAATATGTCAAATATCACAGATAAAGCTAATGAGTTGAAGTAATCGTATAACGTAGGGAGACGAGTGGATTGCGGACGAAATTTGCGGCGTTTGCGTCGCCAAAAGGACAACAGATCTAGATTGGGGACATTAGGATTATATTTAAGTGAGGTAGCGAAAGTGACGTGAAGAAAAGGAAAAAAAAAGGTGGTGTAAAGAAAACTTGGGCACCAGTGTTTACCAGAACCAAATTACCAGCGAAAACACAACTCTGATAATTCACAAAACAAAAAAAAAATAAAATCAAAGAATTTTAATATAGCGGAAAAAAAATTCAAGACTACACAAAAAAAAATCAATGCCAAAAAAAAAATCAAGGTCATAAAAAAATTTTTAAAAAATCAAGAGCAAACCAAAAAAAAATCGAGAGCAAATCAAAAAAATCGAGCCTCACGTCAGGGCGTCCAAATTTATGCTACGTTGGCTCGTAGCCGTGCGTAACACAAAGATATCAAGGAATGACCGGGCTCAATCGGAGATTAGGGGGTTGTAGAAAACAGACTGACATATAATGTATGCGGCTGTAAGGAATTAGTGACAATACCTGCAATAAAGATAGTCAAGCAACCTGAAATAAAAGAATAAGCATAGCATGCTGATCAAGCATAAATTATTCAGTACTTTGTAGAATGTAAATAACTGTGTGAATAATCTATATAATATAATAACGATAAAGGCATTACAAAACTTTTATTACAAAGTAAGGAAATATTGGGGAGCAGCAGAAACGTTTCCTTACACACCAATTAAACATAAATCAGACAAAATGTTAACAAAAGATAAATAGGTAAGCACAATTGATATGAGTAATCCAGTAGTATTGATTTTTTCTTCTTTCCTGTACAAATATTTAAATTACTCAAAACTAATTGGTTTTGTTTCTCTTTTTTGTTTCTTAATAGCATGCAATTCTATTGTAAAAGGTATTAGAACGACAAAGATATGGCAAAACAACGGATAGATATTTAAAGTAATAACAAGTAGGAAATAGTTCAACTTACAAAAAGTCCTTCAGTAACGCTTCCTTGCAATTGAAGTGTGGGATTCACGATGTCCTGCACTAACGAAGCACTTCACCCTTGACTGTGAGGGTGTTGATGGAATTTCTTACACTTTACACTAATCACATCTACGTATTTCACTGGTGTTAGCAGCAGACATTATCATGCTGATGGAACTATGTAGCATTGATAAATTTCTTGTTAATTCTATTTCCTGAGACAATAATTTTGAAATATTTTGTAACACAAATCGTAAAAAATGGTAATAAAAATTTAGAATAACGGGCTTTCAAGGCACGATGTAATGCATTAAACTAACAGTAAAGTGAGGTGTTTTATTTGCTACCTATGGTAACAAAGAAAAATCTAATGCTTTTGAATAACGAAATTTGCGCAAACAATGATCTATTTTAGATTCTTTGGGGTTAGAAAAATCAGAAACTACAGTATCAACTGTCTTTACATGTGAATGAGATATATGTTTATAAGGAGCAACCTTTTTTTTTTCAGATTTTTTGGAAATCTGATCTTCACGTCTACTAATGCAAACCAGCCCATCTACTAAACCTGCTACAACTGTATCATCTTTTTTTTTTTTAGAAACACTCAAGCTTAAAACTGTATTTGGATAATCCAAAGTATGCACTACTCTGATAAAAAAAGGGACCACGAAACTAGATCTCACACACAGTTCAAATATAAAAAGACAAATCAACTAAAAAAACACAAGCAATAAAGCACGTGTAAACACTAAGCAAGTCCGTCAAATGCTCCGCACAACACGCGTGCAGGTCGAGTACAACAAGTTCTACCACTTTTATTTCCAACAGAAAATCAACAAAAACACAATTAGTAAAGCAACGCGTATCACTAAAACCGGCCGTCAATGTTCCGTAAAACACGTGCGGTTGAGTAAACACGTTCGCCTATAAAGCATACTTCCTTCAAAAGGAATTAGAACTACACTGCACTCTAATCTGTTTATATTCAATAGTTGTTACCATAACCTCTTATCGTCTATTATCTCGACTTCGATAATAGCATAAGGAACAAATTCATACGACAAATAATCCAATTTAGAATTCGTTCCTTGCAATTTATTTATTAATGGGAATCAATCTTCAATTAATCTACTTTTAAAGTCATACTCACGAGTTAACTTGCATACAAATCGGAACTATTCTGAAGTATTTACTTTATACAAACGGCGATTCAAAGGAAACGATGCAATTTAAATACGCTGACATTAAGGGAGCGTAACAAATTCCCCCCCAGCAAAATTAAAAGGTCGGGGTAGGGAACGAGAAGCAGAGGACGAACGACGTTAACAACAAACGGAATCGACAAGGAAAACGAAAAACTATACCAATCCAATCAGAACCAACACACAAAAAAATTTCCGGCTCAAGGGACCAAAATGTCGGACAAAACTAAGAGTAAAGAAATCCACAGGGAAAGATAAGTAAGTAGTAGCAATCGAAGAGGACCAAGGTGTAAAGGCATAAACGCTGCCAAAGTCGTCAAAGGACGGATGTCTCTTTAGAAAAAAAACAGCACAGTTTCCAAACTCAAGAAATTGATTTCTCGCGCTCAGAAACCAAAAGAAAAGAAAAGTAGCGAGGAAGAAAACCAACAGCAATAGCCAACATAAGACACAAGTGTCAAGCCTCAAGCAAGCTAGGGAACGACAAACGGAAAACTGGGAAAAGTAACGAAAGGCTTCAAACTGTGGTACCAGAAGAAAAAAAGGCGTATAATACAACCAAATAAGAAAAGTAATCTGCTAATAGACCCAAAAGTCGATTAAGTCGTGATTCCTAAAGGACAGAAAGTAGGCCTAAAGAGCAACTACCACAGAAGCAGATACAAGCGAGTGATCGAAGTCAGTACATCAACTAACCGCAAGGAAAACCAGTCAGGAAAAAAAATGGACAGGAATGTGGAATGAAAGAAAACACGGAAAGAGTAGAAGAAAAAAATAAAAGTCATCACACAATACTACGAAATATGTCAAATATCACAGATAAAGCTAATGAGTTGAAGTAATCGTATAACGTAGGGAGACGAGTGGATTACGGACGAAATTTGCGGCGTTTGCGTCGCCAAAAGGACAACAGATCTAGATCGGGGACATTAGGATTATATTTAAGTGAGGTAGCGAAAGGGACGTGAAGAAAAGGAAAAAAAAAGGTGGTGTAAAGAAAACTTGGGCACCAGTGTTTACCAGAACCAAATTACCAGCGAAAACACAACTCTGATAATTCACAAAACAAAAAAAAAATAAAATCAAAGAATTTTAATATAGCGGAAAAAAAATTCAAGACTACACAAAAAAAAATCAACGCCAAAAAAAAAATCAAGGTCATAAAAAAATTTTTAAAAAATCAAGAGCAAACCAAAAAAAAATCGAGAGCAAATCAAAAAAATCAAGCCTCACGTCAGGGCGTCCAAATTTATGCTACGTTGGCTCGTAGCCGTGCGTAACACAAAGATATCAAGGAATGACCGGGCTCAATCGGAGATTAGGGGGGGTTGTAGAAAGCAGACTGACATATAATGTATGCGGCTGTAGAATGTAAATAACTGTATGAATAATCTATATAATATAATAACGATAAAGGCATTACAAAACTTTTATTACAAAGTAAGGAAATATTGGGGAGTAGCAGAAACGTTTCCTTACACACCAATTAAACATAAATCAGACAAAATGTTAACAAAAGATAAATAGGTAAGCACAATTGATATGAGTAATCCAGTAGTATTGATTTTTTCTTCTTTCCTGTACAAATATTTAAATTACTCAAAACTAATTGGTTTTGTTTCTCTTTTTTGTTTCTTAATAGCATGCAATTCTATTGTAAAAGGTATTAGAACGACAAAGATATGGCAAAACAACGGATAGATATTTAAAGTAATAACAAGTAGGAAATAGTTCAACTTACAAAAAGTCCTTCAGTAACGCTTCCTTGCAATTGAAGTGTGGGATTCACGATGTCCTGCACTAACGAAGCACTTCACCCTTGACTGTGAGGGTGCTGATGGAATTTCTTAACTTGCATACAAATCGGAACTATTCTGAAGTATTTACTTCATACAAACGGCGATTCAAAGGAAACGATGCAATTTAAATACGCTGACATTAAGGGAGCGTAACACAATTTTTAAAACAAAAATTCTTTGATTAAGCCTCTTTTGACAGAAATTTTTACAGCAAAAATTGTTTTTAGGTTAAAAGCCTCTTTTGAAAGCTATTTTCAAAACAGAAATTTTTTTCGATTAAGAACTTTTTTGCAAGCAATTTTCACAACGCAGATTTCTTTTTGATCATGAACCTCTATTACACATAATTTCCATAGAAAAATTGTATTTTCGATGAAGATCTTATTTTGCAGGATATTTTCATAGCAAAATTCTTTTGATTGAAAATCTCTTTTGCAAGCAATTTTTAGAGCAAAGATTATTTTTCAGTTAAAAACTTTTTGTGTAAGCAATTTTCACGGCAAACTTTTTTGCTAAGAACTCTTTTGTAAAAAATTTTCAAAGCAGCAATTCTATTTTGATTAGAAGCCCTTTTGCAAGTAATTTTCATAGCGAAAATTCCTTTTTGGTTAAAAATCTCTTTTGCAAATAATTAAGGAGCAGAAATTTTTTTTTGGTTAGGTACCTCTTTTTCAGCAAATTTTCATAAGGAAAATTCTTTTTTGGTTAAGAAGTTCTACAACAATCAGTTTCAAACAATTTTTTCTTTTAGTAAGAACCTCTTTTACGAGCTATTCTCATGGCAAAAATTCTTTTTGGTTAAAAGTGTTTTTGGTAAACAACTTTTACAGCAGTTTTTTTAATTAAAAACCTCTTTCTATGCAATTTTCAAAACAAAAAAAAATTGTTTTGGTTAACTATCCTTTTACAAGAAATTTTTGAGTCAGAAATTTTCTCCTGGTTATAAGGGCCCCTTTTGCAAGTTATTTTCTCAACAAAAATTCTATTTTGCAGGCAGTTTTTAAAGCAAAAATTCTTTTCTATTAAGAACCTCTTTTGCAAGCACCTTTCACAAGAAAATTTTTTTATATGTTTAAGAAATTTTATTACAAGTTAATTTTACAGCTATAAGTTTTTTCAGTTAGAAACTCCTATTACCAGTAATTTTGTACAGCAAAATTCTTTTTGGTTAAAAACTTCTTTTGCAAGGAATTTTCAAAGCAATAATTCTAGTTTGATTAAAAACCTCTTTTACAAGCAATTGTTACAGCAAAGAACCTTTTTTGGTTAAAAACCTTTTTGTAAACAATTTTCACAGCAAAAATTTTTTTGCCTAGGAACTCTTCCCTAAGCAATTTTTAAAGCACCAAATACAGTTTAATTAAAAAGCTTCTTTTGCAAACAGTTGTTTCAGCAAAAATATTTGTTTTTAGTTAAAAACCTCTATGTAAGCAAATTCAAGGCAAAAATTCTTTCTTGCTTAAAAACTCTTTTGTAAACAATTTTCTAAGCAACAATTCTATTTTGAGTAAAAGCTTCTTTTGCAAGTAATTTTATAAGAAAATTCTTTTTTGATTAAGAACCTCTTTTGCAGGCAATCTTTACAAGAAAAATCGTTTTTTGGTTAAAAACCTTTTTTGTAGACACTATTCAGAGCAAATATTTTTTTTGGTTAAAAACCTCTATTACAAGCAATTTTCGTGGGAATAATTTTTTTAATTAAGAACCTCCTTTGCAAGGTATTTTCATAGCAAAAATTCTCTTTGGTTAAAAACTTCTTTGGTAATCAACTTTGACAGTAAAGTTACTTTTTGGTCAAAAACCTCTTTTGCAAGCAATTTTTACAGCAAAAATTTTTTTTCAGTTGAAAATCTCTTTTACAAGCAATTTTTTACAGTAAATATTTTTTTGGCTAGGAACTTGTATTACAAGTAATTTTATAACAAAAATCGTTTTGCGGTTAAGAATGTTTCCAGAAAATTTTCAACGCAAGCATTCTATTTTGATAATAAACCTCTTTTGCACGCAATTTCAACAGCAAAAATTCTTTTTGGTTCACAACCTCTTTTGCAAGCACTTTTCACAGCAGAAGAGTGAGATTGCCATGACAACAAAGTTAGTCGTTTTTAAGGCAGCTGTTTTTCCTTGGGTCACAAAAGCGTCCTGTGATCTAAGGTTCTACTGACTGATGTTAAGAACAAAGTTTGTAACCAAAAAATCTAGTTCTCCTCAAGCAGTCCCCCTACTCCAATCTAATTAATCTATTAGATTTTTTCTAAATAATGTGTTATTGTTTTAAATTTTAACATTATAATGAGGAGTTTAATTAACTAAGAAATTAATTGAACAGCTGAACAGCTTCGGTTCAGAGGATCATGTTGGTACTTTACTCTACCTGTAGGTTCGTTAAAGTATTCTGGCTAAGACTGTAAACCAAAAGATTCCCGTAGACGTACACTGTAAACAAAAATCAAATATCGACAACACTGAGAAATAATAAGATAAATATTTGAAGGTGACTAAAGTGCTGGCAGCTTAATCGGAAAAAAGTTGTTGTGTTACCTGATCTGAATTAGTTTTGGCGCTTCTAGATAACAGTCCCTGGTGGAAAATAATGTTTAAATGAACTAGAAATCAAAAAGATGCATCCGGTATTGATTTACCTGTTCTAATGCTGGAATGCTGGTACGAGAGTAGAAGCGGCTCTGTGGCGTAGTTGGTATGCGTGTGACTACTATGCCCAAGGTCCCGGGTTCAAATCCCGACACGGCCCGCTTGAAAAATGTTAGGCAAGCATTTTTCACAAAAATATCCCCTCGTTGAGATGAGAGGTAAAATGGAGATACCGTGTGTGAGTGTTGTCACGCACGTTAAAGATCCCTACCTTGCTTGAAACAGCAAGGGTTCGACAAAATTCAAAATTTTCCAGGTAAAAAAACTCGCTTCCTGACCAATCTAGTACCTTCGGGTGGAGCATGTTAGGTACGAGTAGACATCAAAAGTATATATAATCTCATAGGAGTTAATTAATCGCACAATAATCTTCAAATTGAGTTTCATATGTTATTGTTAATTACAACGAGATGCTTTAATAACTTGTATTTCAATAAAACTGGATTATAACATCTCGTATTTAAAAATTAATTAGTTTAAAATTTATGAAGCAAAAAGTATCACTTACGTTAATGTTTAGAGCTTTCGTTCCTGGCGCAATAAAAATAGATGCACTATTTTTGGTATACGAGAATTTTAAAGCTGCATAAGAAAATTATTGCAAGAATGGCGCCGAACAATATATAATTGAACGAGACAATATGATTTAGTTAACAATGGCAAAATTGAAAGCTACAAGGGTATCTAAAAAACAAATGACAAGAATTTAAAAAGATCTTGTAATTTCTAGTAATACGTGCTTTACAATTTGAGTATGAATTTGCAAGTACTACAACATAAATTATTGAATCGACTTATAAAATAAATACTTTCATGTTTGTATAAATTAAGTGCTTGTGTTATAAGAATTAGTAATAAACATAGTGTTAAGAAGGAATTTAGTGACAGCAAACATTATAGTATTTACCATCAGTGGGTGCTGTAGCAACATTTCGGTACGTATAGTTTTGTCTGCAAATAATTGTGGATAATCAGGCTTATATTTGACAGAATAAGGAAAATAAATTGGAGTTTGTTACATTATGAATTGCAAGTACATAACAACCCTTTCTATTATTGTACAAAACGTTTTCTGTACTTGACAAGTGTGTCTTCCAATAATAAAATTTTTAGTTATATAAGAACGTAATTTGGGTGCACTGTCATTTGACCTTTCTATGTTCAACTATTAGCCTTGTAACGCGTTGCGATACCCTAGCTATAAATTAGATAAGAAAGGAAAAACTAGTAAATTTGGAAAGACAGACTAAATGTGGACGCACCCTGTGTAGTAGATTTCACGAATAATTAATGTTAATTAAGCATGATATTTTAATATTTTCCTTGTATAAAATATGCTTTCAATTAAGGCTATTAATATAATTAAAGCAATAAAAAAATTAGTTTCCTTAAAATAAATTGGTACAATTTAATTGGTACTAAAATAATGCATTAGTTACCAAATAGGATAACCGTTGCGACAATAAAACTGCTGAAATTAAAGATTTCATAAAACATACAATGTAATAAATATGTAATACATGAATGTTGAATAGATATAAACAAAACCACACAGTGTACATTAATGAAATAAATTAATACGTGAAGAAAGCAAGAAAGGTAAATAGGAAAGACAACATTGGAGACATGGCTGGACGTTCAAAAGCTATTGCAGAAGTACGTAGCTGTTGTGTAATTAAAGCGACAATATATTTTTTATTAAGCATAGATTAGAATGGTTACATTTTATTAACGGATGCTGACCCCAATTATAAGATTTTTATAGATAGAAAAATGCGATATATCTAAGCACGACTGTTGAAAATTAAGTTCTGAAAGTGAGGTTCAGAAAGTTAATTAAAACTGTAGGAATGTAGTTATACGAGTAAGTAGGAAGGCGAACTGACTGCGCTGTTAGTGTTGATATCAGGACAGGTTAAAAGGTGAAAGTAACAAAGTTCCAAGATATGACTGAGTTACTCCGCTGGGGAAAAATACGTGGCATGCGACATAAGATTACACTGCGTATGTAAGTGCAGGGTAGATTCATACATGGGGGGCGTCGCGTTTACTTGTTAAAAGGGGTCAGACATGGAGAGTTTCACCTTTCTAATAATTTGGATATAGTGATATGTTGTGTTGAGGGGGCTGCTGTTGGATAACCCAAGTAATTGTTGCAAGTCGGATTGATGTTGCTGGAATACTTAAAATTTTTAACAATTGTGAGTAGAATAAGCTCGTATGTTGATAATATAGACTTTATGTGCATGTGAATTTTAAATCTAAGTTCCAAGTCGTTTGTATTTCTATAGTTAAAAATTGACAAATCACGAAAGCACTATTTTGTTAGTCTAAATTAGCGATGGAATCAGCACATATTGATTTTATATATACGTTTTATTGGTGGAATTTAGTGTTAGTTAAAGGATAAAACTAGTATTTTGAAAGGAAAGAAAGAATTGGTGTTTAGCGGCTTTCTATGTTGGTTATTAAGGAGCATTTTCAGAAATGGGATTTAGAATGTCGTTTAATGCAATACAGGAAACGGGAGAATTAGAGTGGTAGTATTATTGATGGATTTGATTTAATGTATTTTTAATTTCTTTTAGTAAAGCTTGTCTAGTTGTAGTTAAGAAATTAGTTTTTAAAGTATATTTGTAAGTATATTGCAATTATTTAATGTCAATATAAGTTAACTATAGTTTAAATTTTATTTGTTTTATTTATGGACTAGGACAAAGGTTAGATCATTGACCAACTCAGTGATGAAGTCGTAGTTGGTAGAAACCTTGATTTCGAAAATTTCTTTAATTATGACTAAACTTAGTAAGTGTTTTAAAATATTTTAGAGGAAAGTAAAGTATAATGTGATAAAGTTAGAAAACTAAAAGTACAGGAAACCTATTTGAGATAATTCCCTTCGATGTAGGTATAATATCGAAGAGATTACTAAGAAAAGACGGTTTGGCGCCCTTTAATTATGACAAGAACCTTTAGAGGTAGTGAATATTGTAACGTAGTTTGTTTGTATTTTAGGCATTTTAATTATCTTTTTTGTATTTTTTTTATAGTTACTATTTCTTTCAACGGAAACCACTTCCACACTATTGTAGTTAACCGGTGTTTACAGGCAAATCTAAATTTATAACGTAGTGCTTAAATTGTTCGTAACAGTCTTGTATATACAGTAACTTTTAAGAAATCTAAATTCCCGAGGTCAATGTAACTATAGTTCATTCGTTTTTACTTTAGGATGACTTCAAATGTAGTAATTAAATGTTAGTAACTGCATGTAACTAAATACCTATAATTCCGCTTGAAGAATACTGTTATTTAATACATAAAGGTTGGCAGTTCCGTACGTTGTTGGCACTAATTCCTCTTGCCAATGGAAATATTCTTGTATCTTTCATTAAACTAACATTGGCAATGTAGCGTTTTATTCAGTTGTGACGTCATCTTAAAGTTAAAGCAAATGGACTATACGTAATCTTTAGAAACAGCAACCGATGTTATTTTGTACAGACTTGATCTTCATCACATCTTACGGATTTGGATCCGCGCAGTTATTACACTTCGACAACTATCTTCTTTTGTTAAAATATCGTGCTTCTTAAGCATTGACAATCATTCCTATGAAGTAAGATTTTAAATATTCTAGTTAATTCTAAACCGTTTGACTCTATACCCTGTAAGTAGCACAACCTCACGCATGTCTTAATATATGTCTGCAATTTAGCGGACTGGATCAAAACGAAGTCATCCTTTGGACAAACCAATCAACAGTTTCGTTAGAAATCATAAACAGAACAAACGAAATTCCGTATATAAACTCACTCTGCTTATTACGTCCCTTTCTGACATATTTACAAATTGTACAAACGATGTACGAGTTTGAACCTTATGTCATACACAATTTTTATTTATCTTAACATTAATTAGGCGCGAGTGTTTTATATAATTTTTCAATCAATACGCATCTAGCTTCTGTACCAAAAGTGCCTTACGAAATACATAGTAAATTTTTTTTGCTAGGAATAGCATTTAGCAACATATTATTCCAAAATTTTCAAGTAAGCAGTTCTTGGGGTTAAAACTATATTAGATTTTTGACATTCCTAAAGACATGTTATGGCGTTTGTAGAATTTAAAAAGTTTATGTTCAAAAACTGTTTGGAAATTGAGACGCAAATTGGAAAATTCAGAAGCAAATGGAAAATCATTTAAAAAAGAGTAAATTATTTATTTTATGTGCAGGGGGTCTTGATTTTTTCCGTACCTAAATTGAAAAAAAATCTGCTCCTGTAACACTCGAGAGGAAACCCACAAAGGAATTAAAAAGTCGTCGCCTAATACAAAATCAGGTCCCTTGCCTTCGTTGCCCAACTAAATAGTTTAACGTTACCTCAATTCGTTGATCCAAATTTTTGATAATCCACTCATTCGAATATCCCTAAATTTTGCATTTGCCGCAACAAATTCATTCAACGTCCTATTGATAATCAATTCGGGTATTTCCAAAGGGTCCATTTTTGGAATATTGTACTTTGGAATTCCTTTGAGCGCATAAAGCCCCACTTTATTCAAAGCTTTTAGAAGACAAGCATCATAATCGGGATCTGATTTCTTACATGGTTCTGGTAGATAATCTTCAACTAAAATTTATAAGTTAGAAGTGGCACAACAATCTTGATTACTTACTAATGGTTGCACTGTAAGCTGTAACAAAGTGCCAGAGGCATACCAAGGCAAAAACCTGAAAGTTCATATTTTATTATCAAGAGATACGCTCTTAAAAAGTAATAGAGTAAGCACTCTAGTTTCTAAGGTACCAAGTTAACTAGTTGCATGCGAAAGTGAAACTACCAGATGCCGTAATGAAAGTAACATTTTATTCTACTGCAAGATGTAGGCCTGAATTCCCCTCCAACGATGTAATAGTCATAATCTTATAACACCGATTAAGTTTGTTGACTTTCTTCATTTTGTAATTGCAGTTTGCGTACGGTAGTGAAGGTTCTTCAACTTCCTATCAATTTATTCATTGTTTTTAACTTTCTTTAAATAATTTGGTACTCTCAAGTATTACTTTATGATAATGATAGTAGCATTTTTTTATTGTCTAGAAGACAGTTAAGAAATCCTTCGTTGCGATTTATTTATCAATTAAATTATGAGAGTACAAGGCTTTCACTAAAAGATAAACACAGCGCCAAGAGATCTAAAAATTTGTTGCAGAAGTGATAATTGACAGTCAAAGTGTTACCAAACATTATTGTTATGGTAAAATTTGTTTAGTACATAAAATATTACGCCTTTCTAGCCAAAACCCGCTTTATCCATGCTTCTAGCTTGACGAGTATGCTCGGAATCAACAGTAAATAATATATGGAACCCTTTGGGCGCAAATCTTTATACATCGAATAAGAATTTAAATACAGCGTAATTATAAAATCAAAATACCTTTCGATGATAATCCCGCTTTATTGAATCAAATACATAATACATAGAACATATATCAAAACAGTACATTTCAATCTGTTCCGTGTTACGGTATTCCGTGCGGACAAGAAAAAATAACGTATGCAGTAAAAATGGCCCACATCTAATACTGTAACAAAAAGAGGAAGCCAAAGAATGTCGTGCAAGTTAGAAAGTCGTAAAATGAGGTGAGTCGCAAACAAAAAGAAAAAATAAACCTCAAGAGAGAAAGTGTATTTACAAAATCTTTTCAAAGAACATGTTACAAAAAGAAAAACCTACCCGCGGGAAAAATTATATTTATCCAATATATCTCGGAGAATTTACACAGTACAAAAGTTTTCGCAAAAATAATTACTATACCGCTTAGTCATCTCAACCTAATTTTCAACCACTTATCTAGTATTTATATTAAACAAAAAATAAAAAATTATATATACGGATTGTTTTCAGTCACTTGTTGAATACAATTTCTTAAATGCTCTATATTCAGATTGTAACGTGCAATTTTTGTAAGTTTAAACTTTTACGCTATCCTCTACTCATAAATAAATTTCACTTGTTATATCCTATATTATATTACGCTCCTGTCGGCTAGCGTACTTAAAATACATCGCTTTGAATAGCTGGTTGCATAAAGTTGGATTTACATTAATAAATAAATAATTATTCGTCGTATAAATTTCGTTACTTATGCTATTATCGAAGTGGAGATAAGAGGCGCGCAGGTGATGGACAACAACGAGGATATATATCGACAGATTAGCGTGTTTGAGTTCGTTGTGTTTTGTTCCCTATAAATTACGAGTTGAGTAGGAGTTAGTTTTGTGTTGGGGTCCGATATTACGTTCAAGATGCTGTTTCCTTGTTGCTTTACTGATTGTGCTTGGAGTTCTAGTTTGTCTTTTGTCACTATATGTAAATTTCGTTCCTTATGAGAATTATTCGTAACTTGCTTTCCAACTTAGTTAAAATTATAAACCGCTTATAATTGATTATAAAGTGCATCGTATTATAATTTGTACCTTATGTGGATATACGAGTCTAAATATAAACAGATAAGAAGTGTAGTTCTGATTACCTTTGAAAGAGGTATGCTTTTGTCTGTAACTTGTTGGATTGAGAAGAAGTGCACTTGTAATAACCACGAGCGGTTATGAACAGATGCGTGGTCGGTTGTTGTTCTTGGTTTTCGGTATATAAAGTACTTTGAGTGGTACGCGTTGCTTTGCTGATTGTGTCTTTAGTTGTTTTTCGTGTACAATAAAAAGTTTACTGTTTGCTTTGGCTTTGAAGAGAGTGTGGAAAAACGCGATGTTGTTTGTTGGACCCAAGCTCGTTTTTCACTAAATAAACTGTGATAAAATACAAAGAACGGTATATAATTTGTTATAAAGTGCTGATAATGGGTATTTAAAGTGGTTTTGCGTATTAGTAATATTTACTCGTGCGGAGTTTGAATTGGTAATCATAACCTATTCAATTATATTCCTAGGTGTTTAATTCTTGTATAATGTGGGACGAAGAACAGTTGAAGGACTGGATTAGTGTTTGCACGTGTTAGACTAATAGTGTTTTTGTTGATTTATCTTTTATAATGGAACTGTTGGTGCAAACTTCGTTATTCAGAGGCATTGGATTTTTCTCTGTTGCTATAGGTAGCAAATGAAACATCTCGCGTTGTTGTTAGTTTAATGCAAGAACTTATCAGAGGACATGCATTACATCGTGCCTTGCAAGCCCGTGATTCTAAATGCTAAATTTTTACTACAATTTTTGTGGTTAGTGTGGAGTGTAAGCAATTTCATCTACACCCTCACAGTCAAGGGTGCAGTGCTTCGTTAGTGTAGGACATCGTGAGTCCCCCACTCCAATGGCAAGGAAGCGTTACTGAAGGACTTTCCGTAAGTGCACTATTTCCTATTTACTATTACTTTAAATATCTACCCGTTGTTTTTGCCATATCTTCGTCGTTTCTGATACCTTTTACAATAGACTTGCATGCTATTAAGAAAAAAAAAACAACTAATACTACTGAATTACTCATCAATTGTGCTTATCTATTTATCTTTTGTTAAAAATATTTTTGTCTAATTGATGTTAAATTGGTGTGTGAGGAAACGTTTCTGCTACTCCCAATATTACCTCACTTTGTATTAAAAGTTTTGTACTGCTATTACCGTTGTCATATTATATAGATTATTCAAACGTTTTTACCTTCTTTTACATTCTTTTACATGCTTTTACATTCTTTTTTTTTCAGGTTTACTTAACTATTTTTATTGCAGGTTGGCTATTCTAATTCTTTTTTTTCAGGTATTGTTACTAACTCCTTATAGCCCCGTACGTTATATGTTGGTCTGCTTTCTACAACCAACCCTACTCTCCGATTGAGCCCGGTCACTTTCTTTTTCTCTTTGCTTTTCTTTTTGTTACGCACGGCTACAAGCCAATGTAACATAACTTTGGCGCCCAACGCGCCTGCCACTAGATTTACGTAACAAGATAAAACATATATATATATATATATATATATATATATATTGCTATAATAAGAGTGTTATTTAGGGGTATATTGAGTCATAATGGTTACACAATACATGTAAATAGTACTAGGAGTTAGAAAACGACATCTATTTAGTATGAAAAATACGTAATTTGCAAATTATGCAAAGAGCAAACATTTAACACCCTGTATAAAGATTGCAGTTGACTTTAATTAATGCCGGGAAGCATATCATTCAACAATAAGCGCACATTCAGAAAAAGAAATAACTCTACACGCAAACAAATTTGTCTTAAACCAAACGTACTTATAAATCGATACGCGTTAAATGCAGTAAAAAGCTAGAAAATCATAATAAAATTCACATTAAACATGCGATAGTGAATTCAGAGAAAGTAGTGTCCTGATAAGAAACGCATCCTTCGAAATAAATACGTTTCGGAAACGGAAAATGTAAACAGAAATATGTTAATTTATGTCATTTAGTCTACGTGATTTTCTGCATAGAGTTAATACAAATCCCAAAGTATTATCTAGACAAACAAAAGCTATAAGTGAAATTACGCGCCAAGGAGAATTAGAAATTCCTGTAACATCAAAACAGACGGTCTAAAATAAATACAAACTTGAAATCTACTGATACCTACGTGATCAAAAAATCGTTCCGACAAGTAATTATCAGGGATATACTTTTAAAAGCCCAAAAATATCCAAAACACTCGATGGTTGGTCGTAAACTTTGAACAACAGCACAGATAACCAATGAATTTTTAAACGGGGCGTAGACTATATAACACACGAATTTGATAAGCAGACAGTCTTAGTTCGAACCGACCATAAGCCACATCACTATTATTCGAGAATCTACGCCACTAGTAAATATTCAAATTAAATAATCAAAATTTTGTGAAAAGTGGTATAAAATATTTTAAATAAATAATAGTGAAAATTATATCAGACAAGTTTCGCCGTTTGCTATAAAACGTGAGTAGAAATTATTTAATTAAGGTTAGATATTTATAATTTAGGGCTCTAAGTGAGATTACGAAAATTTAAGAGACATTACGAAAATCTAAGTGAGATTACGAAACTCTAAGTTACCGTTCATTTACATTTCCAAAGCTCCACCTGTAGATACTACATTGGCCAGGAAGCGAGTTTTTTGTTGCCTGGAAATTTAGAATTTTGCCGAACCCTTGCCGTTCCAGGCAAGGTAGGGATCTTTAACGTGCGTGACAACATTCACACACGGGACCTTTATTTAACCTCTCATCCGAACGAGGGCGTAATTTTCGTAAAAAATGCTCACCTGCCATTTTTCAAGCAGTCGGCCGTGTCGGGATTTGAACCCGGGACCTTGAGATCCGTAGTCTTACGCTTACTACATTGATCCACGGCGACGCCTACTTTAAGTGACAGTACGGAAATCTAAATGAAATTAACAAAAAATTTAAGGGAGATTAAGAAAATACCAGATCATTGCTTAAACGAGGTAAAGCTTGGAGGCTAAATAAATTGATAATATTGGGAGGAAGTCCGAACGAGAATATTGGCAAAGGCAAAATAGAGGATTGTGTTAAGCATTGAATGGAGCAACTCAACTGAAAGAGTACTGATCCACAGCACGCAGCAGAAAGATCAACAAGAAAAACTACAGGTCAGAACTATCTAGCATAAGGCATTATTTTCTCTTTATATATTTTTTTGAACATTGATCATATTTTATACCTGAATATTTTATGTAAAGAGTAATCAAAAACTTATTTTATACGTGAAAAATTTCGTAAAAAAGGGAAAAATCTTGAACGTTCAGAGAAATTTTCAGTAGAGTACAACGTCATTTTGCTGGCTTTAAAATAATAAAAGGGAATTTTAATTTTTGGAGATACAATTTAAAATTTATTTATATTTAATTCAGGAGCTCATTTTTGTCATACAGTAAAACAGATTAAGCTGTGAAGTGTATATGATTTTTTTCTTTCTCATTATACAAATATTAATTGACTTCGTTCTATTATTCAAAACAGGAAAAGCAGTAGGAAAAAGGGGGTACATTATTTGATTATCGTAACGTTGTGCAATCTGTGTGAATTAAACTGGGCTAGCCGAGGCATATTTAGATTTTAGGATATTAAAATACACAGAGCGGTGGTGATCAGAAGGAAACTGAAAGCATAATCACCTCGACGTACAGCGTTATCATATCAATATATATATATATATATATATATATATATATAAAACACAACAAATATATATATTATATATATATATATATATATATATATATATTTGTTGTGTTTTGCCTGGAAAGAAACCCTAAAATCAAGCCCCAATGTTGGGTGCCATAAAAATTGCTGTAGATCGTTTGCGAACAATACCCCACTGTTGGCTGTCATATAAATTTGCCATGGATCCTCTCTGTCTATAGTGCCACTTACCTTTGGAAGTGCCTCTCTTATGAACTTCTTCTTATTTTAGCTGAACTCAAAACCAAACTCCTCGAATCTTTACCTAAATAAAACAATTTATGCTTCTCCAAGCTAATCTTCCACGCCAACTCATTCACTCAACACATTTATATTAAAAAAATAAAAAAATTCAAAATAAAATCTTACGACAAAAACAAACACCCTTTTATTCATATGACATAAATTATGCTTCAGACAATCTCAATATTTACAATTTATTTACAGTCAAACATTTCACACTTTAGTTCAATTTAAAAGTCTCATGACTTTTATGTTCCTCTATATTTCAACATTTCATCTAGAAGTAGATGGGTTATCCTAAAACCATAAATTTAGTTTTCCTAGGTTTATGATGAGCCCTTTTTATTCGGTATGTATAACGCTGCATTATCAAACTACACTAGAGACCCGTTTACTCCGTACATCAAATAAAATTATCATTCATGTATTTACACCATTAGATTTAAAATAGAAAAGTGTGTTTCCATATGTTAATCAAATTAATTTTCAGTTCATAAAATTTTTCACCAACTAACTCAAATCAGTCATAGTTTTTATAATTCAATACCAGCACAACAGTTCAATAAAAAAATATTCGTAACCTGGAGTGTTCTTCGGAATCACCATCTTTGTAGATGACGTCCACTAAGCTCACGTTCCTGAACTACACCCAATTTCTGCTTTGTAACTAGGACAACCATTCCATCTCGACTTGTTCATCCAATTTTCTCAACGATTTGTGAATGCTTTCATACAGCTACTCTTCCAGAGTCCAAACTCCACTTAAAGTTCAACCAGCACTCTCGTTCAAGATGTAATTCATTCGCTTACCTCGGTAACATCCAGCATTACTCATTATAATTATTTATACAAATGTTCATCCCATTTAGTTCAATTGCACCTACTTATGCTTTTATAACACTGAAAAATACATTCGGCAGACTGCACTATCACCCGATTTTTAAGCTAGGATGTCTTCTCGACAGTACTCAATGTAAGCGAAGTGAATCAGAAAATAAGCGAAAAATAAGAGAAAAATAAAAGCTTTGCCACCTTCGGCAAGGTTTATATAAGCTTAAAACTCCCCTTTTGTGACGTATTTTCACTCGGATTTCCTTGAATTGTAGCAACGGCCACACCATTCTACAAAATTCTCCTGTACAAACAACATAACAAACTTTCAAAACTACGAATTTTACCACTCCAACGACACATTACTTCGAAAAACTAATTAAACTAGTCAACCGTCCGTATTTTCGATGTAAAAATGTCACTGTACTATTTCTTCTAACGAATCCTAAACACACCTCTTATGCCCGCGCCTATATTGTTTTTGCAGTCATGCTCTAATAATCACCTTGTCTTGTCCTACTTATAAAGTCGACACTAATTCCACTCTACTGTTATCTTTATCCACCGCATATTTTCCATCCTTCTTATAGTCCCACTATTGCGCTGTCGTTTACGGTTAATGTTCCCTTCCTACACGTGCGCCTTGAAAAATTAATAACGTTTACAAACATGTTGCATCTCCGTCCCGCTTATTTATTTTTAAACTACACTCTTTTGTCGCGCTCTTGAAACTGTTTGTCATATCGCCACCTGCTATATTTTCCATCTTTCTTTGTTATGTATTAAATATAGTCTGTCTCAGGATTACATCGATTTGTTTTGAACTAGACAAGCGCTGTTGTTAGCCTTAAGTCGTCCGTTAGTACAAACTACCAAAAATTATTTTTAACGTAAAGTGGCTTTCCTATAAATGTTTATCTAACCCAAGATTGTTCCATGAAATACTTGACGGTTTTAAACGTGTTTTCGATATTCAAGCTTGTAGCATTTTTCGAAAGCTTTTAACATATGCTATATTAAATAAACGTACATTGCATAAATTATTGATTTTTCTACTGAAAAGCTTTGACATTATCAATTAATGTACACGAGTTTCGACCTTGTCGTCGATCTTAATTGTTGTCCTTCTCTTATATTAACGCCAACCAATTAAACCTACACTATAAATTGTAATTTAATCCCAATCCAATTATTGAAGCTTTAAATAAATGAATGATTGATTTTTATTTACAGGGTGTGTATAAATAAACAACTGTTTGTCCTATTGATCTTTCTAAGCCTACCCAATCATATATATATATATATATATATATATATATATATATATATAAAATAAAGTTATTTATGGTCATATAAAGTCAAAAGGGAGGAGTACTTCATGTAAATATCATAAAAATCACAAAAATTATACTTTTTATCATAAAATGTATATAATTGATTCATTCTGCAAAAAGCAAATACAAATGACCCTGTATAAAATTAATAACAAGCTACAATTAGTCAAAGGAAGCTCATTTAGTAATAACTTCACCACATTCATGAAAATAAACAATTGCGGAAGCAATGCAATCATTTTTAGAACATTTAAGACAATTTTAAGCTTAAAATCAAATTAAAAAATTCAACATATTTGAAGAAAAATACATGTAAAATGAAATTTTTTTCAATTGCGTAAAGAAGTCAATAAGCGCATGTAAATAAAGTATAGATATATATAAATTGACATACTTAATAAAACGAACATATGTAATTAGAGTATGGATATTAAAATTCCGAATACGTGCAGTTTGAACGTACATGATATACCATTTGTTAACGAATCTCACAACAAATTTCTGATGTACGTGCAAATTCGAATGCAATTTTAATTAAACTCAACAGGTTGCAAATATAACACCTCACAGTTAAACATAGAAACGCTTTTTCCATGTACAAACAACCGATAGCGGGCTGTCAACCAATGAAAACGCGTGGAACATTTGGGAAGGAATTTGTCTATAAAACTAACCGAACAGATAAAGAATATTGATTCCATAATCGACGCGACGACTGTAATAGTTGGAAGAAGGATATTACGCAAATAAAATTTAGTGAACATTAAATTGAAAGTAACATAAATTAATTTAAGTGATAAATAGTAAAGTGCACGTTGAAATAAGTGTGTATAAAATTCTGCCGTTGAGATAAACGTAAGTCTAGAACTAATTAATACAACGCAATTTATTAATTTAGGGCACTTGAACACGACGTTAATAATATACTAAGTCACGACGTTAAAAATCCAAATCACGACGTTAATAAATTAAATCACGACGTTGATATTCTAAGTTACTGGTATAAACGACCGAGCTACTGGTTAATACTTCAAATCATTGGGCAAACGACTCCAAGCTGCTGTTAAATAATTTAAAGTGCTGGGTCAACACGCTAAGCTGCTGGTTAAAGACTCCAGGCTGTTGAACAAACGACCGATTTGGGCCAGGAAGCTCCAGCGAGAAAACGGGAGGAATATAAGGTCAGAGCTGTCTTTTCATAATTTTAAATAATTTGAGTAATCAGAAGTGAGCTTAAAAGTTGCATGTAATTTAAATATTTTGTGTATAGAGTCAACAAAAATTTGGTTGGTACGTAAAAGTATGATTAAAAAGGGGAATATTTTGTTTGAACGTTAAACGAAACTATTCGTGGTTAAAATAACATTTTTTTTTGCTGGTTTTTATGCTATAAAAAGGTAAAAAGGTTATAAGCTTCGTAAAGAGCTAATTCAATAGAAGTATTTATTTTAATTTGATTTAAAAGTTTTATAAAAAAAAGGTATTAAAAAGGGTGCAGATTTGTAATTTGTAATCTTATTTATTTCATTATGCAAATCTTGGTGAATTTAGTTTGTCTTATGCGGAAATATCGAGTGTTGGAAAGGAGTGAGTAAAGATTTCTCTATAATATAATAGAATCTGGAAAATAGACATTTTTGTAAATTTATGGTTACGCCCTGTATAATACAGGTCCACCTTTATTCGTTGATGTACAGGCGAAAAATGCAATTTCCCGTGTATAAATAATCATCCTGTATGATATAAGCGTATTGTAAATAAATAGCATGTAACGCAAGTTGTATATGTAAAAGTAATTAATAGTACGATACCGTTAAACACATTCAATGCGAACCCAAATCGATCATTATGAGATAAATACAAAGTCATTTATTTTCACTTATTAATTATTAATACTTTTTTGATAGAATGCTACTGATTTGCTGTAAATAACATAGAATAGTACAAGCTTTACGTATTTGGATAAAAAAATAACTCATTTCGTGTATTTGAAACCCCAATTCTAATAGGTGTATTAAAAACACGTTTTGACTTTAAAGCAAATATTTTCTATAAAACGCAACCGGTTTTGCATTAAAAAGCAATTAAAGTTTAAATTAACTACCCTGTGGATTACATAAATTTATTTTAAATAGAGAATTTTCTGGAATAGACGAGTTTAAGAAAGAAGTTTCGGGAGAATACGTTAAATTCGTATAAACTAATTAATAAATAAAACGTTTATTCCAAGAAGCGGCCGGAACACTAAAAAACTCAAAAATGTAATACAAATTGATAAAACATATTTATGATCTTTATATTCACTGTTGGAGAAAAGCGATAGGCCACATTCATTGTATATGTGTTAGAGTAGGACAAACCGTGTACATCACTAATAACTGGAATAAGATCACGAGGTAATAAACGTTGCGATTTTAGAGTGAGTTTTTCTGAGAAGCCTTGCATTATAATGTTTCATGATATTCTACTACCTTCTGAATATAGATAATTTGGATATATAAGGAAGCGTTTATTAAAAACTGGGATTTATTTGATTCTTACATTCGATCGCAAAATGTTATTTCGATTTAAGTCCCGAATTGCTTTGCAAAGATATCTAAAGTATGCAGTAAGCATACTGTAATTTAATACTTACGATGGTAAAATGAATATAGAAGTGATGTTTTAATTGCAAATTACATAAAAAATGGAATTTATTACTTACAATGAAGAGGAAAATTCTTCAATATAACGTTATTCTAAAAATTTTATTAAATAATCGAAAAAAAGGTTTAACCAAAAATGTACTTTGGTATTTGCTGTTTGAAATAAAGAGTTTAAATATAAAAATTCTTGTAAGTTAATTTGACGTCAATTTGAAAATCCCTACTAGCGTTCGAAATTGTCGAGATTTATACCTAATTTATACCTAATTAGTCATGACGCGCGTTTTCGCCCCGCTCTCACATATACTATTACTGTGGTGTCTTATACTAATGTAAAAGATAATCAATTTTTATGGATTTTTCCACGACTTTTACGGGTTTTTTTAATGTTCAAGCTGCTTCTTGGATCAAATGTTAATTTTTTAATGATATTTACATAGTTTTAACTCCCGATGACTCGTTTTATAGTCTAGAAAATTCCTTGTTTAGAATAAATTGCTATGATCCACGGAGTAATTAATTTAAACTTTAATTGTTTTTTTAATACAAAAAAAGTTGCGTTTTATAGAAAACACTGGCTTTTGTCTTTCCGTACACAAAATTAATATAAAAATTGAGTTTTTTAAATAAACTTTGATTGTAATTTCTTAAGCTAAATGCCTAAAGCTAGTTCAATGCTATTTACAGCAATTGAAAATTAGTTTTATATGTATCGAAAATGTATTGATAATTAAAGTAAAATAAACGGTTGTGTATTTATCCTAAAATGATGCGTTTTACGTTCGCATTTAATGCGTTTTACGGTATCTTACAATTAATTATTTTTGTACATGTACGACTTACGTTACTTTCTATTTATTTACAATACGTCTATATCATACTGGGTAATTATTTATACACGCGCAATTTGCGTTTTTGCATGGCACACTAATGAATAAAAGCACGCTTGTATTTTACAGGGTGTAACCATAAATTTACGGAAATTTCCGTTTTTCCCGGTATCTATTATACACTGTTGTGACTAGACCTACTGGCGTTGAACACCGCTAATTTTGGTGCGAGTTGGGTACAGCAAATTGTACTATTGAGGAACCAATATAAATTACTCTTTTACCGTGTCTTTTTCCTTCTATGGTTAGCTTAAGAGAAATTATGCTGTGGAGATTACGAAAATGAAATGAAACAGAGAAATATCAAAAAACATATGCATTCAAAAACATATTCTTTTGTACACATTATCTAAATAATCTCTTACATTCAATAAACCTAAATAGTGCTTATAAAACAATTTACAGCTCACACTTAGACAGGAAATCTTACCTAATTTTTGTTACAAGGACAAAAACACAAATATCTCCTATGTGAGGCAAAAAAATCCTCTTTGATTTAAATGAGGGTAACTTTTCGATCCTTTATTACCCCGTTTGTAAGTGTAAATAACCAACGACGCTACACTAACAATTTAGGTTAAAATGTTTCAAACCCTGACCTCAAAATTTGCTGGAAAAATTATTCCCAAATTATTTATTATTTATTTATTTCCCAAAATTCCCTGGTTTAATTTTCGATGAAATGCTCTGCCGATCACGTAAGCGTTCTGTATATCACAGTATATTCTTAGAATTTCTAAACATCCATTGCAATCTTGTCACGTATTTTATATTTGTGTTGTTTATAGTCCAAAGCTTATCGTATAGCAAACCGCCTGTTAGTTATTGTTTGTTATTTCAAATATGTTGGATTTTCATGTAAATATGATATTCCAGTTACGTACTCATCTTTCTAATAATGATGTATTTGAATGCGTTTTCTTATTTATGCGTAGACATTTTTAATGAAAATTTTAAATAGCTAGAATGCTAGGTGGTTTATCTCTACCGGTTACGCGTTTATTTTGATGAAACTTTATGTATTTAAAACATTATCTTTGTTCGTTTCTTTAACTTAAAGAGTATTATAAGAAGTACACATTATTATTTTAGCTAAATATTATCTAATTATTGCAAAATGAGTTTTTTTCTTATGCATTAAATTAAATATAATTTATATACAGTGTGCTTGCTATTGATCTTTTGTAAAATATTCGATTTACTCATATTTAATGGTAGAATTATTTGGTTTTCTTAACGTTAATTATTTATACATTTATCTTACGACCCATATGATTTAATCTACCCTTAAATTACACTTTTATCATAGCATTATAAATAAAGTACTGTTACTAAACCGCCTCTGGTAAATCTTCGCTAATTTGCTGTGGTACACCTATAAGTCGTGTAAGCTCAAATTAATGCGATGACTTAGGTACAGCAAATGGCATTAATGAGAATGTAATAAAAAATATGAAATTATTATTTTACAGTGACTTTTCCTTGCCTGACTAGATCAACAAAATACATTCTGTGGAATTTACGAAAATGAAATGAAACAGAAATCTCAAGAAACATATGCATTTGAAACGCTTTCCTTTTTACAAAATATTTTTTTTACACTTATAAAACAATTTACAGCTTAAGTTCTTTAATTTAGTTTGTTTTTAAACCCGGATTTTACTTTTAAATTCAAAGAAAAACGCGATTTATTTCTTATTTAATCGATTAAAATTGTTTTTGGTTTTATTACACTGCCTTTGAATTAAAATTAATGCCACACAATAGTAAAATTAAATACAATAAATAATAACGCTTTAAATATAAAAAATATAATAAAAAACCCTACATAAAAACTTACTTGTTTGCTGTTGAAGCGGAAGCTGCGTAAAACACGTCCGCTGACTAGAAAGTAATATCGGCAGCTAGAGTTTAGTATTCTTGAGCCTCGTACGTGTCTACATTCAAATTTAATACTGTATTTTAATTTTATGACTACCACAGTATGTGATTTAATTAACTTACAAGATTATTTGATAAAGAAAAAAAAATAATACTGAAGTTATGATATCTTTATTGCTTAAGTTCAAGCAAAATATATTGTTTTTGACAAAACAATATTATAAATAATATATACTTATAAGTTATATAAATATAGTTATTTACATTTTCATATATATAGCGTAATTATAAAAGTAAATTATTTTCCCGCGTCATATCATAGGAAAATTTATAACGCGCTCGCGGTACTATATAAACAAGATAGGAAGATATAGTTGTTAATTTTGGATAAACAGAATAAATGTGTGTGCGGAAAGGTAACCTTAAACGCGAGATACCAATTCTTTTGTTTCTAGAAACGTAATTCAAATCAGGGCAATAAACTATACTCCCCAAAAACAATAAAATTTTTCTCGTTACAATAAACTATAACGGTTCTATAATAATTAAGTAGAAACCAAATGTGACGCATTAAGTGTCGCGCAGTAAAAACACAAACTCACATGTTGTACCACCTCTCGTGCTTGAACGTAACTGCGCCCCAATTGTACCCCATAAAGCCATATTAGCTAAAGACATACTGTTAAATGACAATATTTTGAATTTAAAACAACCCTCACCAAGTATTTTAAAAATATTTTGCTATTTAACAAAAATTCAAAATGGAAACTATCACTCATCATATGATAAAAAATACTTTTAAAAATAATAACCTTAACATTCGACAGAAAAAGCTAAATCAAATATTACGGAAAAAGTTCATCGGCAGGAATAGTAGACAATGTTCGCTCCATCAACGCTTTGAAGAAAACACCCGTAGCTTCTTCCCAGATAGGTTTAATAGCTTCTATATACGGCTTCGGGTTTGCATTGAAAATTTGTGAGTAAATATCGTCTAGAATATATACAAATAAAACAAAAATAAAAATCGGATCAACTTACTAAGCGCTTGAAGTCTTGGTGACTTTGACAACAGCCACAACTGAGAACTACCAATGTCACTCTTGACTTGAAATTCATCAAATGTATAGTACGTTACACCTAAACTTTTTGTTGGTCTTAGAACAAACTTGTAAATAAAACTAATATTTGCTGAAAATGGTCAATTATATTTCTATATCAATGTTATTAAAGTGTACTTACAAAAATTTCCAAAGCCAAATCCCTCACTAGCAAACCTTATACCAGCAACAACTCCAGAAAGTTTTGTGTTCACCTCATGGTGATTTGCAGATACAACTAGATGCAGTCGCCCACTTAATGTATTAGTATCAAATCTGAAACATGCTGTGAGATACATTAAATAACTCAAGCGTTTCTCTTACGTAAAGTCCTTGAGTTGAGTAGAGTCGAAGCCCCAAATTTTCAGGTTCTTGAAAACAGCGGTAAAACTTAAATCTTTACCAATGGTTCTATTGACAATAAACAGTGGTATATCAAGTGGATCCATTACTGGAAAATTAATTTCTTGGATTCCTTTTAGTAGGTATGGGCCCAGTTTGCGTAAAACTTTGGTTGTGCATTCGTTGTAGTTTTCATGTGAACGTGGACAAAATTTTGGAAGGTGGTCGGCTAAAAAGTGTTATTTTAAATTGCTTTGTTCTAATAATAACGACTGGCAAATAGCTAATTTCCAGCAAATGGCGCTTTGTACGTAACGGCCAACACATTGTATCAAATGAAGTTTTATTTAGTATAAAGTGTTACCATGTTGCCATGGAGGTCTTTAAAGCAGATATCATTAGCCACTATATTAAAGTAAGTTTACATTAAAATTTTCTCGCAATAATCTAAGCGTTGCAATATCCAACTTTTTGCATACAACCCGTAACACAACGTTGTATCAGTTATTATATCTATGACGATATCCACAAGATTACGAAACGTCGTAAATAGAATCAAAGTTATGTAACACAACAATCCAATCTATTCCTTTTGCCCGTACATGATTTTCCGTCACCGAAATTAATGATGCTAACTCGTTAACTAAGAAAGTTACAAAAGCTCTAAACCTGATCGCGTCAAAAAGCTAATCTTAAATATCAAAAGTTACCAACCCATAGCAAATCTGTACGACATAGAGAAGAGAGAGAGAGAGAGAGAGAGAGAGAGAGAGAGAGAGAGAGAGACAGTCCAGGAAAAGGATAATAACTTCAAAAATAGAAGAAAGTAACATTTCAGGCGTCGCCCGCATCGCCTCACATTCAACCTACATTGTTAGACCTTCGGAAATAACATTCACAAAACTCTCCTCACTTCGTCCAAAAGGTTCCTTAAATAGTAAAGATAAACCCATCATTCATCTTTAAATAATCCACTGAATGTTTTCGTTCAAGAAGTACAAGACGCATCACGTTCCTTTAACAACACTCTTCGGTCGGCTTTGATGGACTTCGTCGGCGTCATCTTCAAGAAATGCTATTCATTTCGATTGGAGATCTAAGACGACAACTCCCTCCTTCGTTAACTGGGTTATAGCAGACAGCGTCAATAGAGAAATATGGGCAAAGTTTCTTTGGAGGTCGTTTATGTGCTCTCAACAAACCTACAGATAGTATCCATCCAATCTCAATCGGTTGCACGTTAGGAAGATTGTGCTCGGAAATCACCGCACGATCAGTCAGAGAGACGGTCAATATCCCTACTACTAGGGTGTGGCATTTCAATGAGCGCCGCGACAGCAGCTCACACCGTCCGTACATAATGCAAGGAATCGTTTAATAATCCAAATAGTAAACAGGAAGAAAATCAGAAATGCCTACCAAAAATTGACTTATCGATCGCCTTTAACGACCTTAGTATAGAACATATGTTAACAGCCGTACAAGCACATTTCCTAAATTTGTCGAACTATATATTAACGTCCTACTCTAGACCCTTCTACTTAATACATAGAAAAAACATAACTTGTCTGAAGTCGACTCATTTAGTTTAACGACTCAAAAGTTAGTAAAATCCTTAACAAACAACATGCACGGTATTTAAATGATGAAACTCTTTGCGGTCACTTGAATACTATCTTACAATCTTATAATCCAGAAACACGATCAATCGATAGGTCTCTCACTATATACTAACAATTGCGAGTTAATTAACCTTTCCCAGACACCACTATATAACAAAATTTTATCCAAAATACCAAAATTAAATTTTGACGAACTAATCTTCTCGGTTCATCAATGGGAGACAAGGCAATAAATAATGGCCTACAGAACCGAGATATTACATCTCACGGCAAAGGATTAAAATTAACCCCTTCTCACAATGTCTATTGGTTAATGAGATACTGTTTCTTGTCGCCAAAAATCCAATTCGTACTAAGAAGCTCAATGATTTTTGATAACCTCCTTTTATCAGAACTGTATTTAAAATTTGTACGTCACACAGGCTTCGCCTATAATTAATTTTCTCGGCTTCAGATGTGCAGTCATCAGTGCTCTTCCATGCCTCCTAGCCTCAACCCACAGTGCTGAAAAAATAGTTAACGCTGTACTGCCCAACTCAAATTGTTACGTTCATTTTCGGCAATAATTGGTTATTTTATTTATTAATTCCTTTTCTAGTATTAAATTCTCCAACAATACCATATATTGTACCTGTTCAGATAAGCTCGCTTTACCATAATTTTCAACTCCAATCCTTTGTTAATTCATTATTCGTTCGTATAAATTCCATGTCTATTGGTAAATCCTTCCGCATAATTAATAATAAATACTCTTTCTAAGAATTTCTCAACGTAAATCTAGTTGTTTTGAAACAACAAGTTTGTGCTACAATTAATTAGTCAATATCTTGTTTAGGTATCCGTGAGCGCGTTATACCTTCCGATAACGTATAATTGCGTTCTAGTGGGATTCCCATCTAAAGATTTGTCGAAATAATATATCCTACTATTCTCCGGTAAAACCGTGTTTCCAGTTTCAATTGTGTTTCGATAACGCGGATGTTTGTTTTTTGACTTTGTGTTATTTTGAACTCCTTTTAAACTTTGATTCTGCAGCTTGTGCGTTGATGCACTTGTAAAAACTACTTGTTTTGTTACTCCAAAAGCGATGCACGTTTCTCATTTATCAAATGTGTAGATTTGGTGTGTATCGCTCTCAACTGGAGGCTAAATTGCTTGTTGCCTAGCCCGATTATTCCTTGATGTAGATCAACTGTTCTTGCATGTAGACCGCCGTTGCAATTACGGTAGTAGCATGGTTGTTGCTGACTACCGCGGCGATGCTGTGTCAATTCGCTTCCGAGGGATGACAAGATAAGTATCCCGACACATGTATGTGACTCGTTTTCCTTTTCTAACATACCCAGGGATAAACCTAATTTGAAATTGGATATGCTAATGTTTGTTCTGGTAAAATCCTTACTAGGAAGGTCAAAGATCATGTTGTTCCTAAAGCCCTTTCTCATCCTGTTCCGCTCCTTGAACCAATTGCCATTTCCACAGTCACCTCTCTTAAAGTCTCCCTTTCTCCTCCGTATCCCTGGTACAACGTCATGCTCAGAAAAGTTTCTAACGCCGTTATACGTTATCCTTCCTGGTCCGTGATGGACAATGTCTTTTTCCATCGTCACAAAACTTCTATCGCTGCCGATTTTCTGGACAATTGATAGATCGTCGTACCTTCGGAACAGCGTAAAAATCTGATATCCCTCCATCATCCTCTTCCTACTTCCGGTCATCGTGGCGTGACTAAAACTTATGCTCGTTTCCTTCAAAAATATTACCGGCCCTGTCTCAGAGCTGACGTCGCACGTTACATCCGACGTTGTCCGATTTGTGCTGCTCACAATGTGGAACAGTTACCTGCTCCTGGTTTATTTGCTTTTAGGGCCAAACCATCCTATCCGTGGCAAGTCCTTTCATGCGACATAGTAGGTCCTTTTCCTTGTTCCACTCTGATCACTTCTATATTCTTGTAGTGGCTGATTATTTTACTAAGTTTTCTTTTTCTTTCCTTTACGTACAGCCACTGCACTGTCCGTTACCAAAATTCTTGAATAACAAGTCTTCCTTATTTTCGGTGTCCCGCAATATCTTATCACAGATAACGGTGTTCGATTGTGTAGCCATCAGCTTGCTTCCTTGTTTGCCAGTTATCACTCTAAAATCATAGGCTGCACTCCGTTCTTCGCTCTATTTGGTTGTGAGCATATCCTTTCCGGCGATTATTTTGGACAGTTGTCCGAAATAAACGACATGTACATTCCTCATCCCGAACATCCTTTACCAGATCCCGACCACTTTAAGAATATCCGTTCCTACATTCTCAAAAAACTTTCTGCCGATTATCGAAAAATTCACAACCGTCATAATCTCCGCCGTCGGCCTGTCTCTTATCAACTAGGCGATTCTGTTTGGCGCCGTAATTTTGCTCTACCCGCCATTTTAACGCCAAACTTGCCCCTAGATTCATTGGTCCTTTTCCCATTTCTAAAGTCGTTTCTCCCTGGATCTACGAACTTTCTGATACTTCCGGTCACAAATCCTTTGGCATATAAAAAATTTGAAACCTGCCCACCCGGACAATCCTTATGCCCACGATATCGCTGTTTTCCTTCTGGCGGCGTAAACGCCATAATCCCAATATCTAGTCCTCGTGCCCCAGATTGTTATGCCGACTTTGCTCTCCTTAAGTTTTTGATTTTTAGACGTTACGATTTCGTTTTACTTCCCTGTTTTACTTGGTTGTCCTTTCTTTCATTTTTTTTCACCCGTGTAGGTCCGGGAATAGAATATTATAGATAACTACACTGGGATTCTGTTTCATTTTCTTTTGTACGATTTTAGTTTTTGGGTTTTGTACTTGTTGGTGGTGTTATTCTTTTTGGTTTTTTCTTTTTTTCTCGTTCTTTTCGTTCCACTTTTCTTTCCCTATCCTTTTGCGGGTCTTCTTTGCTGTCGGTCCCTGGTCCGATTGTGTTTCGTACATCCGTTCCTGTGGTAGGAGCTTTCTAATCCCTTTTTCTTCCGTCGGAAGCCACTACTTAGTCGACTCTAGGACTAGTTAGCTATTCTTTTCTTTGGTTCTTCAGTTACGATTCTTGGTTACCACAGTTGATAGTACATCGTTTCGTTTACCAGCGTTCCTTCTCTCTTCCTCTCGTTCTCTCTTGTTGTTTCTTTACATCCTTGAGGCTTGATCTTTGGGCCCTGTTCTGGTTAGCACTGTTGGTTTTCTTCCTCGTTCCTTTGGAGGTTAATAACCATACTGTTACTTTTGAGAAACATCAGTCCGTTGACGACTCCGCAGTGCTGAGGCCGTTTAACCTTAGTCGTTCTTGATTACTTATTACCCGTTTTCCCTTTTTTTCTTCTTCTTTCTCCCTTTCTATTATTGACCCTTCGAGGTGGATACAACTTTTTTTGTGTTTTGTTGGGTGGTCTTTTTTTTGGTTTATTTTGTTTTCGTAACGAGTTATCTTTTAGTTTAAGCAAATTTTCTTTTTGTTTATTTGGGTTTTTTAGTTTGGTACTGCTCACTCCCGTACTTTTGCTTCCCTACCCTGACGTTTAAATTTTGCTGGGGGGGGGGGGGGGTGGATTTGTTACGTTTATTTTCGGCAATAATTGATTATTTCTTCTAGTATTAAATTCTTCAACAATACCTGATATATTGCACTTGTTCAGATAAGCTCGGTTTACCCTAATTTTCAACACAAATCCCTTGTTAATTTATTTTCCTTTCGTGAGCGCGTTATACCTTCCGATAACGTATAATTGCGTTCCAGAGGGTTTCCCATCTAAACATTTGTCGAAATAACATATCCTACTATTCTCTAGTAAAACAGTGTTTCCCAGTTTCAATCGCGTTTCGATAACGCGGATGTTTGCTTTTCGAGTTTGTGTTATTTTGAACTCCTTTTAAACTTTGATTCTGCAGCTTGTGCGTTGACGCACTTGTAAAAACTACTCGTACTGTTACTCTAATAGCGATGCACATTTCTCCTCTATCAAATGTGTAGATTTGGTGTGTATCGCTCATAGCTGAAGGCTAAATTGCTTGTCGTGTAGCCCGATTATTCCTTGTTGTAGATCAACTGCTCTTGCATGTAGACCGTCGTTGCAATTACGGTAATAGCATGGTTGTTTACTACCGCGGATATGCTGTGTCAATTTGTTTCCGAGGCTGACAAGCTAAGTATCCCGACACATGTATGTGACTTGTTTTTCTTTTCTTACATACCCAGGGTTAAACCCAATTTGAAATTTGATACGCTAATGTTTGTTCTGGTAAAATCCTTACTAGAAAAGTTTCGAATTTTAATGCTTTTGCTTTTTGTACTTAACCTATCTGTTTATACGAAAGTATCAGCAGTATCCTTTTTATTTTACTGATTAGAGTTATAACAAATGCTTCGTATGGTAAAATCCTTACTAAAAAGGTTTCTTAATTTAGGGTTTTTTAATTAACCCATCGGCTTATACGAAAGTATCAGCGCTATTCTTTTTGATACTGATTAAATTTATTTCATGCTAGTTACGAATTGCGCACTTCGTGGAACAATTAGTGAATTTGTCCATAGAGTAAAATTGTTTTATTAAATAGTAGCCTTAGTTAATTTTGTTTTGCTGTTTCGATAGAAATTTCTATATTTATGTATTTTTTATTGTAAATAGAAAATCGTTGACGATGTATTATTTTTGTGTTGCTAGGAACCCCTCCCCTCTTCGCATTCCGGCTACGTCATGGTACGTAGAAAAAATATCTAATGGTGTATTTCCAAACTTAAATCTTCCTAAAGAAATCAGCACTACGCCGTTGGAAAGAATAATTCTTTACTGTCCCTTTTGATTTTACGAAACAGAAGTAGTTGACTAGTCAAATTTCAAAAAGAGACCAGTTTCAACTTGATAAATTAATCCGTACGTAAACAAATAAGACAAGACTAGCAGCGATCGGTACAAAAAGTACAGAAGTTTGGTTAAACGCGATACCAAATTCTTCATTAGGTTTGTTGCTTAATAACAATCAAATCAGAGTTGACATATCAATAAAACTGGGTTGTCCAATTTATGCCTCAACCGAATTTAAGAATTACTATACAGACATGCCTTCTAACAGCACCCATGGACTCTCATGCCGATTTAGCTCCAGTCGATTTTCTCGCCAGAAAAAGTGAATGAAATTATCGCACATTCATTACATAAATCTCAAGTTCCGTTCAGACGGTAGAAGACCGGATGGCATAATCTTGGCGCCATGGAAGGATGGCAAATGTTTAGTATGCGATTTCATTTGCGTCGATTCTCTTACTAAATCTAATCTCCAGTATACATCAGCATCTTCCCAAACCACAGCCTAACGCGTAGAAATAGAGAGTGGACTTGCATAGAATAAAAAAAGCATTACAAAAAAATAATGCATTAATAAATAAATGCAAGAAATGCCAAAATTTCAATCCTAGTCATGTCGAAAAGGAAAGTAATCCTAAATTTGACTTTTCCTTATGGATGTGCTGTCGTGATGCTGAAGGGAATATGACACATAACAAAAAGTTACTGAAAGCTGTCAAAGATTAGAAGAAGTTTACAGATTGCTGTAAGACAAAGATTCATAGACATGTTGATATAAAAGAAAAACAATAGAAATGAAAAATAAATAAACAAATGACCGATTTCCTACTTAACATTGGCGGATCTTCTAAGAATGTACTACACCCAATGCAAATTGAGGATGTGGGCCTACTGAAACTAATACGTTTCTAGCTACTTGATAATGAATAATTTTGCCTGGCATGAGGAAAGTAATTCGAGCATAAAAAACGAAGATCAATACAAATTGTTGGTTTTTGTGCAAAAAGAAAAGCCCGTGACCGGTTTCACTGTTCTTGCAGATCATGACGCGGACCCATTTCTTTTTGCAAAACAACCAACTAAGTTCTGGAATTATACACAAATCAAGGTGTATTTATTATACAAACAGTTTTTCATGCGCCCTCTATCCTCGAATGTAAACAACTAACCATCGGTAACTTCTACAAGTCCCAACATAGTCCCATCATAGATGGAGTTGCCGGACAAAATTTTTAAAAACTTAGCCAAAGGACAAGATGAAAAATGAATAAACAAATGGCCAAATTCCTACTTTGTTTATTTATTTTTTATCTTGTTTTTTGCTTAAGTTTTTAAAAACTTTGTCTGGCAACTCCATCTATGCTGATCATGTTGGAACTTGTAGAAGTTACCGATGGTTAGTTGCTTACATTCAAGTATAGAGGGCGCATGAAAAACTGTTTGTATTATAAATACACCTTGATTTGTGTATAATCCCAGAACTTAGTTAATTGCTTTGCAAAAAGAGATGCGTCCGTCTGATGATCTGCACGAACAGTGAGACCGGTCACGGGCTTTTCTTTTTGCACAATAACCAACAATTTATATTGATTTTCGTTTTCTATGCTCGAATTCTTTCCTCATGCCAGGCAAAATTATTCATTATCTAATAGAAATGATTCATATAGATAACTCACCAGAAATTATAGAAAACCAAGTTCTTCAAGAATTCGCCGTTTATCAAATATCGTCATATACAATGTCTTGAACAAACTAGTGAGTATTCTATCTTCGTTCTGCATCAAAACCGGATTTCTTATGGGATTTAGCATGTGAAATCTAAGGTTCGTTTTGCAAATTTTTGTATCTGGAGAAAAAGGAGCAGAGACGACGGGAACTTTCGTGTCATTAGGACCATGGCAACGGGGGGCGACACTAGAACTCTCTAAGGGCAGTGAAATGTACTGGTAGGAGTGCGAAGACACAAGTAAGCAATGCGAAAGATCAAAAGAGAAAGGTAGCACTGGTGAACACAATAACAACACTTAATTGGTATAGTAGCGCATTTTAATAACTACTCGAACATATACCGTATTACAACAATTAATAATATCACTGGTGGTCGTAATGTAGTTCGGTTAGAGTGTACTATATTTTATCGCACCCGGTATATGTATCGGAGGCGGCTTCGCGGCGTAGTTGTATGCGTGTGACTACTATGACCAAAATCTCGGGTTTAAATCCCGACACGGTCCGCTTAAAAAATGTTAGGCGAGCATTTTTCACAAACATGCGCACTCGTTCAGATGAGAGATAACAAGGAGGCCATGTGTGTAAATGTTGTTACGCACGTTAGAGATTCCTACCTTGCTTAGAATAGCAAGGGTGCGGCAAAGTCCAACATTTTTCAGGTAAAAAGAAAACTCGTTTCCTGGCCAATGTAGTACCTTCGGGTGGAGCATTGGAAAATCACATGTAAGGTATATGTTTCGGAACACTATTCAAATGTACAGTAATATTTTAATTACAAAAACTTTTAGACTATTTCAAGTTCACTAACGTATTCATACGCCAATGGAGAGAGTTCATTCGCTTAGCACTAGAAAGCACACCGAAGGAAACACGTGGTTATTATTTGAGAAAATAACCACAAGGAACAATTTTATAATTATTTAATGAATTCAAGAATTACTATTGCACGATATTTATTGTCCGCGAGAGACTTGGAAATTTATATATTTCCCGAAACACGTAAACACCAATCGCTTTGTTTGAAGTCAATCAGTAATTCTTATTAGAGAAAATAACAGAACTTGTAAAGAGCACCGCTCTCTTTACAGTGCACAACCAACTTTTACTAACTGGTATAACATAAATTAATTATGCAGAGTTACAACCTCAACATAATTGGAGAAGCCCGTACCCTCACAACTAATAAGGAATATGATTATTGAGAGACTGCTTAAGAACGACTGACTCTAGACGACTATTATTAAAATAAGACTATGGTTTTTGTGTTACATCCCGACAGGTGAGCGCGGCGATAACACGCTGTACGTGCTATTAACCTTATTGTTTTGTTTGTTAAAAAAAAAAGATATAGAATTTAATGCTTGTAATCTAATGACATAGAAAACCTGCATTTTAAAACGAAATTATTAAATAAGAAATTTTTATGACTCTAAAATATAAAAAAAATGTATATAAAACTCCAAGGTAATTTCACCAATAGCATGAATCTAGATACCCAAGATATCTTTTATTTGTCTTAACAATTGAATGTAGGCTATAAATGTGACAGAATCTTGTTTATTTAAATAAGTTGGTATACCGAAAAATAAAAATGGTTTATTTAACAGAAGCTGAACGGATCGAAATTTTAATTATGGTTGGTTATGGGGATCGTAAACAAGCACATATTAGAAGTATGGGAAGTTTTTAATGAGCGTTATCGACATAAAAAACCAATCACTCATCAGTAGTTGCCAAAATTTTGAGACTGTTTAGGAAAGCTGGTAATGCGAAAGATCTGCTGGAAGGTGGTCAGTAAAGATCTGCGACAAATATAGATAAAAACTCGTTGTTTTAATAGAAATTGAAGAAAATCCAAACATATAACTCGCCATTTAAGTTAAAACCATGCCGTAAGTAAAGCTTCAAAATAGAAAGTATTACATTCAGAAAAATTACATCTGTACAATCCGTCTTTATTGCAAGAATAATGCGAAGACGACTACGATCAACGTGATGAATTTTGAGGAATTATAATAGAGCGAATAACAACAATTTAAATTTTTCTGACGAGTCTACGTTTTGTGCAAATGGAAATGTAAATAGCCATACTTGTCTATATTATCCGCTAAAAATCACCATTGGACTATTCAAAATCATACCCAAACGCGACAAAAATTATATGTATGGGTGGGAACTTGTGCAGATCGTATAATTGGACATTTTTTATCCGTCGTACTCTAACATGACCCTTGTTTGCAATTATTGTAAGAGCAAATTATTCCAACTTGCCAAGCAAATCTTGATGATCTTTGGTTTCAACAAGATGGCTATCGCCCCACTATCATATAGATGTACGCCTATATTTAGATGTGGTATTCAGGCCCGTTGAACGGGCAGGTCTATGGAGTGGCCTCCGCGATCCCCGGATCGTATACCTTGCGAATTTTTTTTCTGTGGATATTTAAAATCAAAAGTGTATAGAAACTGACCTCAAAATTTAGCCGAATTAAAGCAAGGAATACAAGATGAAGCTGCAGCAATTTCTCCAAAATCGCTTAGAAATTCCTTTCAAGCTTTTCGTAATGGGCTGGGCAACAGCCTTGCAGTTAATGACGAACATTTTGAATAATTATTAGCATGAAAGGCATTTTATTCCTAATTTCGTTTTGCCTTTAAGCTGTACCAAAAATTAATTTTTGGCATAGCCTGATGACAAAATGAAATTAGCCTTTCAGAACAAGCATATCTCATAACGCAAGAAGTCAATAAACGCCTCTAATTTACGTCATCTGTTAAAGAATCCCATCATAAAATTTAGCCTACGTGATGTTTTATATGTAGAAATCGTCACATTTGAACAAAAGCCAGCATATTGGGTAAACAAAATATAAAACAATAAGTTTTGTATACGTGTGAAATTAAAAGGAAAATTTGATAAATTCCTGTACAAAATTGCAATTACGTGATGTTAAAAGGTACAAAATACCAGTGGCGAACAAAATCCATAATGTAAAGCTTTTGTCCACGTAATTTTTGGAGCGTTTGAAGAATGCATATATTGAGCAACTCGAAGTAAAACCCAACCGGCTGCATGCTAGTGTAGGACAACGCCTCGGCCATGGTCAAAGAATAAGATAGCAAACGGTCAACCAATAACAGACGTGGAAGGTCTGGTCTATATATAATTCACCTAAAACTGATAACATTCATTGATTTCTTAACCTAAGCATGAACTGTACTAATCTAATTAAAAGTATTACGCAAAGTTCAATTGTGAAGTTAAATAAAAATTTGTTGGTGAAGGTCACAGTAATTAAAATTTCAAACAAAAGATACAGTCAAGTGCACGTTCAAACATACGAATGTATAAGAATGCCGCCGTTGGCATAAAACGTAAGTCTAAATTTAATTTAGCAATGAACAAATATTTACAATATATTAATTAGGGCATTAAACAGTTTAATACGAAATCTAAATAAGTACGGACGTATAACTACAATACTCTAAGTACTAAATACGATAAATGGAAAACTCTAAACTAACACGAAGTCATTGGATAGCAACACGCTGTGTAAAGGCAGTTTGAGGTATTAGGGTGCAAACAGAGCTACGGATTCACAACTTGGCGTACACTAATCTAGCAAATGAGTTGAACCAGGAAATTAATCTGAAAATACCAGGTTAGCATTTAAGTTACAACTAATAGCATAAATCTTATTTTTGAATATTTAAAACTTACATGTACTTAAACATTTTGTGTAAAGGGTCATCAAAAAGATTTTTGTTAAAACGTAGAAAATACGTTAAAGGGGAAAGGTTCATTGAACGTTCAACGAAGCATCCGATATAATACATAATTTTTTTTGCTGGTTTTAATTGCTTAAAAAGGGGTTATAATTTTGTAAAGAGCAAATTGAATATTTATTTTTACTTTGATTTAAAGGTTTTAAATAGCAAATGACATTACGAAGTTTGTAAAGGTGTAAATTGTACATATTTCTTAGTTTATTATACAAATTTTGATAAATTTCGTTTATCTTATTCAGGTTTGAAACTCAAAGGGAGAAGGGTATAAACAATCTTTGTTATCATATCGTCGTTCACCCGGTGCAGGGCATAACTAAGCTAGCCGAGGCATAAATTTAATTGTGTGAATTTTAAAATTATTCTATATTATTTAAGGGCACAGAGAGATGGTTGTTAGCAAGGCAACTGAGCGTTACATACACCTGGCAAGCGGCGATATCATAGCAGTATATATAAAAGTTGAAACAAAATTTTTATTTAGTTTCTCTAATTTTATTAACAGAAATGCTAATATTGATCCCTTAATAATATAAACTAAAAAATTCAGCTTTCAACAAAACTATGGGATTCAACCTTAGAGACATTCATTACTCTACATATTATAGAGTATCACTTAAACACAACATTGTTCAATTGCGATTTTTCACTACTCCTAATATTACGACGACTTTTAGTAGATAGCCTTCGAGCCACCTCAAATGAAAATTTCCTAACTTTCCTAGTTGCAATGTCGACCTAAAAATTGCGCCAGCAAAACAATACCATGCTTGTGGGACAAACCAGGCTTTAAAGTTATAACGACAGTAAAACAAAAGTACCAGTGTAACCCAACAAGACAATATTTATCTCTCCTCCTGCATAGGTTTACAACTAACAGCTTCTCAAATTTTTGATTCGTACTCTAGTTCAGCTTTATGCAAATATACAACCTGAAAAATATCTGCCATGTTAAAATACCAAATAGTTAAACCGCTTATCGCGTAAATTAAAATAAGCAATTCGCACTAAAAGACTTTAAACCTCTCAGTGACTATAAAACTTCAGTTATGCAACACCACTAAAGTTATATATTAAGAAATTTTGTCGTTAGGACTAGCAAAAATGAAAAACGCAAATCCAAATTTAAGGCTACTTGCAAAAAATACGTAACATGTGCTAAATAATTTTGATACAGTTAATACCATAAAGTTAATATCACAATAAAAAATAATATTTACACCAACCGCAACTTTAATTTATAATAATTTTCTTAGAGAGAAAAAGATCCCAACAATTAAATTAACCAAGAATTATATTTACAACAATCAGAAACTTTTCTGCTTAAAAAATTCGATCCTAAGAAAATTCGGCAGACGTTGGTCGACAATATTGCAGTTTTACTAAACAAAATGTACCAAAGAAAAAACGTCCCACGTTGTGAGCGCCAATGTAAACGTTTTTAATAATACCATTTAAAGAAACAAATTATGACCTTTCTATAATTTATACAATTGCAACGCAATGCCATTTACTACAAGTATTACACTTTTAAAATAATGTTTTATACCTAGAACATGTATAAGCTAAAACTGCATCAGCGACTAACCTAGCTATTACCCCTACGGACAGATGGAGATGGGTCGGGGTTGAATTTATTTAGTTAAATAAAAAAACAATGTAGTCTTAAGTTGGAGGCCATCGTATTTAACAAGTATTATTAAACTTAGAAGAGTAAATACAAAAATTCTTTTTGTGTTTGTCAATTCTAAAACCTTCTATTTAAATTTTTGGTTAAACAAAAAACATGTAAGAAGTGTTGTCTCGATCAATCAGATGTCTTCCAAAATAAATATTTTTAACATATGTACATCTACAAAAGAAAAATACTAGCCTGATAATACGTATCGCGAAACAAATGATTTAATCAAACTACTTTATAAAATTCAGATTTTACAATAAAATTATATCACAGATATTTAGCAGCATTAAGTACTTGCATAAAATATTCACATTTGTTTTTTAATCATAGGGTGTCAGATCTGGCATCCACTTACATATTCAAATAAAAATTTTAATTTATAAAACTGAAATTTCAAGTGATCTTTATACAAAAATTAATTTATTACAAATAAACTTTTTAACATAATTTCAGTTATACTTGTCGTAAAGGAAAAACTCCAATTGTTACAAAAATTAAAGAATGGTTTACTTATGCGATGTTCTTTTACAGAATATCATAAGTTACGAAAAATTGATACTTTGAAGTGAAATTACGTTTTTTACAAAGCAAGTTCTGTGAATTGAAACGAAAGGCTATTGCGATTTGTGCGTTGATCTTCCAAGTTTGATGGAGATGGTTTAATACAAACGGTTTTTTTACAAATTCGGTTAAGAGTTAAGCAGAAATAAATCACTCACTTAACAGCGGGTCACAGAGGCTAGCCCTAAAGAACTACTCTTGTACCGGATTTAAATAAGCTTCAGGTTATAAATGTTTGTCCGCTGTCCATTTTCAGATAACAAACTAAGAACTCCTGATCAACTTTTCTTAAGTAAAAGAAGGTATTGTTACCTTTAATATTTTTGTGCTAAAAGAATATACATTAAGGCACTGCCTTACCCATTCACCGCTAATTTTTACCATCAACGACTTCCATTCCAATTTACTCAAAGCATAAGATGGAAGTGATCAAATTATTGAAATCATTCATAAAGATAATTTCGACCTGGGAAAGCCTACATACTCAAAACTTTATGCTAATCAAAACAGATGCTTTACGGCACGTGTCGTGTTTATGAAACAACTTGTGACCTTGACACTGTAAAAAAAATTGATACACTATCTATCAAATAATGTATACCGTGATCTACTAAAAAATTTTCCATTTGGCAAAAATTGAAACCTGCCCTGCGCACTTGCTTTTTGTAATTATATAATCTGAAGACTTGTAAATTGCACAATTTAAACGTCTCTATACGACCAAAGGTTACAAAAATGTGGCTGAAATATAGCAAATTTCTCAGTACAAATAGGCATCAAACCTTTTAGATCCAATAAGAGATGCTAATTTGAACAAATTGTGTTTGTACTTGAAGCTTTAAACGTGTTTCAAACTGCTTTATAAATATCCATGCCAAAACATTCTAGTGGTCGGCTTTGAAAGCGAGGCTGCGAATAAACTTGTTTCGAAATGCAGAATCATCAAGGAACAAGTTCAGAATACTTATTGAGGTTACCGTTATATACATCAAACCACTCATATTTTAAATGATAATAATTAAAAGGGTAGAACTTGTAAGGCGCATAACCTATAAAACCTTTTTTTAATGAATAAATCAAGTTCCAGGAAATTCTTATTTTACAGAATTCTAAGAGTGTTTAATCCAAATCTTAATTATAAAATATCTAAGTCATTGTGGAAATTGCAGAAGGACATTTATAAAAATGCGACATAACCTAAATAATATCCTAAATTTAATATTAATCGAATCACATTGTACTTACGTAAAAAGTCGGCTTTAGCAAGAGCTAAAAAAGCGAATAAACACACATACACTACTTGCATTTTGTGGCTCTTCAAGTACACTGATGAGATTCTCTACCAAAGAAAATGCGAGGTTAAGTCTGAAATGCGCACAAACATTAATCAAGGTTCGCGATTAAACTGGAGGTCTACCAATAAAAGATCAAGAATTTGTGGATATAATTTGTTTGTAAATAATGAAATGCGCGTGTAACCGGTTGCAAAATGAAATGCTAATTACACCCATTTCAATCTGAATCTTAAGAATAATACATAAATATAATTAAGGTGTATATAGGCTCTCTTATTTTCGGTATAATGGTAGATGTTCTGACATAAAAATCCCAACAGTAAAATCAAATCAGTTAAATAAATCGAACTTGAGATATTCAAAGTATATTATTGTCTTGAGATGATTCTTTCAGCGCTCTGTAACGTCAACTCGCTCTATAGTTAGCAGGCCTGCCGCTAGCCACCTAAGCGCCCGTGTACAAATCAAACTGTGTCGCCTCCGCCACATCTCCAGTTTCTAAATCTGACTTATAAAATCTTACAAAAGTGCTTGCAAAAACAAAGAAATACTTTTTCAAGTTAATGTCATACTATTTATGTTTATTGTCGCTTTAAGCAAATCAATGGTGGTTTATATGAAAGTTATATCAACGAAAAACGTAAAAATACAAGGTGATTCACTTCATAGGAATATTTTAGCTGGTGCTAAAGAAAGGATTTAAATTGGTATTTTCGTAAAATAAAAATTTTTTTAAAAACTAAAATTAAACCGAATGTTTTTTACGTCCCATTTCACTTTAAAAACCTTTTAAGGTTACACTTATTTAATTTTACGGGTTGCTACACTTCTATGATATAAAATGCTATGATTATAAGGTTATTTAAGATCATGTTAGTCACAAAGAGGGAATGCTTCATGTGAATATCATAAAAACCACGAAAACCAAACATTTAAATCCAAAAATCTACATAATTTATTCATTATGAAAAAGGAAATACAAATCACCCTGTATAAAAGCAATAACAAGCTACTATTAATTAAAGTAAACTCACTCTATAATAATTTTACTACACTCATTAAAATAAGCAATTGCTGAAGCAATTCAATCATTTTTAGAATATTTAAGGACTTTCTTAAGCTCAAAACAAATACAAATTCAACATATTTGAAGAAAAACGATCTATCAAATGAAAATTTCTTTTAATCTAAAAGTAGTTGCAAATACGTGTAATTTATACCAGTTTCTAATAGTTAAACACTTAAAAATGAGCATATTTAAATAAGGTATGGATATTTGAGGCGACGGTAATACGTGCAATTTAGAACGTACAAAAATACCATTTGTTAATTAAGTCCCTCTAGAAAGTTCCGATATACGTACAATTTAGAACGTACACATTAGATCATCCCAAAATCCAACACATTACAGATATAACCACAATTGAAATGCCTTTTCCACGTACGAACAACTGATAGCGTTTCGACAACCAATGAGAACGCGTAGAATATTCGACAAGGAACTTGATTTTATAAAACAAACGAAGCAAATAAAAGCGATTTATTTTATAATCCATGCGCCGACTGTTCTATTCTGAAAGAAGATTATTCCCTGAATAGAATTTTTAGTAAAAATTGATAATTTAAATAAAGTAAAACTTAACAAAATTCTAACGTAAATTGATATACACAATAGATTGCGTGTTGTAATAAATTTATATAGAATTTTGCCATTGATATAAACGTAAGTCTAGACATAATTAATTTAAGTAAAAATATAGAAAACCTGCACTTTAGAACGAAATTGTTTAATAAGAAATTTTTATGGCCTTTAAAATATAAAAGAATTTATATGAAACTCCAAGGAAGTTAATTTCATCAATAGCATGAATCTAGATATCCGAGATCGCTTTGAAACAGTTTAGGGAAATTGGTAATGTAAAAGATCTGCCGAAAGCTGGTCCGTAAAGATCTGTGACAAATAAAGATAGATCGGTCCATGTTTTAATAGAAATCGAAGAAAATCCAAATATTATAACTCGCCAGTTAAGATTAAACTATGCCGTAAGTAAAGCTTCAATATACAAAATATTACATTCAGAAAAATTACATCCGTACAAACCGATTCTATTGCAAGAATTATCCAAAGGTGCCTACGATCGACGTGATAAATTTTGTGAAATTATATAGAGCGAATCAACAACAATTCAAATTTTCTCAATAATATTGTTTTTCTGACAATGCTACGTTTTGTGTAAATGGAAATGTAAATAGGCATAATTGTCGATATTAGGCCGCTGAAAATCACAATTGGATTATCCAAAATCATACCCAAACACGACAAAAATTACACGTATGGGTGGGAATTTGTGCAGATCATATAATTGGACATTTCTTTAACCGTCGTACTCTAACGTGACGGTTATTTGCAATTATTGCAAGAGCAAATTATTCCAGCTTGCCAAGCAAATCTTGATTATCTATGGCTTCTACAAGATGGGGCACCGCCCTACTATCATTTAGACAGACGCCTATATTTAGATGTGGTATTCATGCCCGTTGGATGGGCAGGTCTGTGCAGTGGCCTCCCCGATCCCCGGATCTTATACCTTGCGATTTCTTCTTCTGTGGATATTTAAAATCACAAGTGTATACAAACCGACCTCAAAATTTAGCCCAATTAAAGCAACAAACACAAAATGAAGCTGCAGCAATTTCTCCAAGATTGCTTAGAAATTTTTTTCAAGTTTTTATTATTTTTTTTTTTTTATTTTTTTATTGCTAATTTTGTTTTGTTTTCTAGCTGTACCAAAAATTAATTTTTTGTACAACTGGAAGACAAAACAAAATTAGCCTTTCAAAACAAGCATATCTTATAACGCAGGAAGTCAATATATGCATCTAATTTATGTCATCCGTTAAAGAATCCCGTTATAAAATTTAGTCTACGTGATGTTTTAAATGTAGAAATCGTCACAATTGAACAAAACTCAGCATATTGGCTAAACAAAATATGGAACAATAAGTTTTGTATACGTGCGGAATTAAAAGAAAAATTTGATAAATTCCTGTACAAAATTACAATTACGTGATGTTAAAAGGTACAAAGTACCATTGGCGAACGAAATCCATAATATAAAGCTATTGTATACGTGATTTTTGAAGCGTCTGAAGAATTCATATATTGAGCAACTCTAAGTAAAACCCAACCGGCTGCATGATAGTGCAGGTCAGCGCCTCGGCCATGGTCGAATAATAAGATAGCAAGCGGTCAGCCAGTAACAGACGTGGAGTCTATACATAATTCACCTACAACTGATAACATTCATTGATTCCTTTACCGAAGCACGAATTGTATTAATCGAAACGAAAGTATTACGCAAAGTTCAATTGTAAAGTTAAATAAAAATTTATATGTGAAAGTCGCAGTAATTAAGATTTCAAGTAAAAAATACAGTCAAGTACGCGTTCAAACATACGAGTGTATAAGAAAATCCGCCGTTGACATAAAACGTAAGTCTAAATTGAATTTAGTAATAAACAAATTTTTACAATTAATTAATTAGAGCACTAAACAATTCAATAGGAAATTTAACTAAACAAGTCAATAAGAACTCTAACTAACTACGGACGTAAAATTACAATACTCTAAGTACTAAATATGATAAATGGGAAAACTCTAAATCAAAACGTTAAGAGTACAACTAAAGCTTAAAGCAACACGAAGTCATTGGGTAGCAATACGCTGTGTAGAGGCAGCTCGAGGTATTGAGGTGCGCGCAGAGCTACTGATTCACAACTTGGTGTACACTAATCTAGCAGCTGATTCGAATCAGGAAATCAATCGGAAGAATACCATTTAGCATTTATGCTACAACTAATAGCATAAATCTTAATTTTGAGTATTTGAAACTTATATGTACTCGATATTTTGTGTAAATGGTCATCAAAAAGATTTTTGTTAAAACGTAGAAAATACGTTAAAAGAAAGGGGACGGTTTATTGAACGTCTCTACGAAGAATTCGATATAATACATGATTATTTTTGCTGGCTTCAATTGCCTAATAAGGGGTTATAATTTTGTAAAGAGCAAATTGAATATTCATTTTACTTTGATTCAAAGGTTTTAAATAGTAAATAACATTACGAAGGTTGTAGAAGAGTAAATTGTACATATTTCTTAGTTTATTAAACAAATTTTAGTGAATTTCGCTCAGGTATGAAGCGTTAGAGGAAAGGGTGTAAATAATCTTTGCTATCAAATCGTCGTTCACTCTGTGCTGGGTATAACTGAGCTAGCAGAGGCATAAATTTAATTGTTAGAATTCTAAAATTATTCTAGATTATTTAGGAGCACCGAGAGGTGGTGGTCAGCAAGGCAACTGAGCGTTGCATACACCTGGCGAGCGACGATATCGTAGCAATGTATATAGAAGTTGAAACAAAATTTTTATTTATTTTCTCTAATTTTCTTAAAAGTATTGCTAATATTGATCTCTTAATAATAATTTAGTTTTAAACAAAACTATGGGATTCAACGTTAGAGACATTCATTACTCTACATATTATAGAGCATCACTTAAACACAACATTGCTCAATAGTAGTTTTTCACTACTCCTAAAATTACGACGACTTTTAGCCGAGAGTCTTCGAGCCATCTCAATTAAAAATTTCTTAACCTTCCTAGTTGCAATGTTCACATAAAAATTGCGCCAGCCAAACAAAACCATGCCTGTGGGGAAAACCAGGCCTTAAAGTTATAGCGACAGTAAAACAAAAGTACCAGTTTAATACAATCAGACAATACTTATCTCTCCCCCCTGCATAGGTCTACAACTAACAGCTCCTCAAATTTTTGATTCGTATTCTAGCTCAGCTTTATGCAAATTTACAACCTGAAAAATATCTGCCATCTTGGAATACGAAATAGTTAAACCGCTTATCGCCTAAATTAAAATAAGCAATTCGTACTAAAGAACTTCAAACCTTGCAATGACTATAAAACTTCAGTTATGCAACACCACTAAAGTTAAATATTAAAAAATTTTGTCGTTAGAACTAGCAAAAATGAAAAACGCAGCTTCAAATTTAAGGCTACTTGCAAAAAATACGTGACATGTGCTAAAAGGTTTTGATAAAGTTAATACCATAAAGTTAATATCACAATAAAAAATAATATTTACACGAACCGCAACTTCAATTTATAATAACTTCCTTGGAGAAAAAAAGTTGCTAACAATTATATGTAGTAATATCTTCCACATTAGTCAAAAATTAAATTTCCAGCAATCAGAAAGTTTTCTGCATAAAAAATTCGATCCTATGAAAATTCGGGCACATGTTGGGCGCCAATATTGCAGTTTTACTGAACAAAGTGTACCGAAGAAATAACGTCCTACGTTGTCAGCGTCAATGTAAGAATTCTTAATAATACTTGTTAAAGAATCAAATTATAACCTTGCTATAGTTTATACAATTGTTACACAGGTGTCACGTTACATGCCATTTGCTATAAGTATTACACCTTTAAAATTGTTTTATACCTAGAACATGTATAAGCTAAAACTGCATGTCAGCGACTAACCTAGCTATTACACCTACGGAGAGATGGAGATGGGTCGGGGTTGAATTTATTTAGTTGAATAAAAAAACAATGTAGTCTTAAGTTGGAGGCCACTGTATTTAACAAATATTAATCAACTTAGAAGACTAGATACAGAAATTCTTTGTGTTTGTCAATTCTAAAACCTTCTATTTAAATTTTTGGTTAAACAAAAAACATGTAAGAAGTGTTGTCTCGATCAATCAGATGTCTTCCAAAAGAACTATTTTTAACATATGCACATCTACACAAGAAAAATACTAGCATGATAATACGTATCGCGAAACAAATGATTTAATCAATCTACTCTATAAAATTGAGATTTTACAATAAAGGTATATCACAGATATTTAGTAGCTTTAAGTACTTGCATAAAATTTACACATTTGTTTTTTAATCATGGGGTGTCAGATCTGGCATCCATATACATATTTAAATGAAAATTTTAATTTATAAAACTGGAATTTCAAGTGATCGTTATAAAAAAATTAGTTTATTACAAATAAAACTTTTAACATAATTTCAGTTATGCTTTTCGTAAATGAGAAAAAAACATTACAAAAATTAAAGGATGGTTTTCTTATGCGATGTTCTTTTGCAGAATATCAGAAGTTACAAAAAATTGATAATTTTAAGTGCAATTACGTTTTATTACAAAGAAAGTTCTGTGAATTGAAACGAAAGGCTTTTGCGACTTGTGCGTTGACCTTCCAAGCTGGATGGGGGTGGTTTAATACAAACGGTTGTCTTTTACAAATTCGGTTAAGAATTCGGTAAAAATAAATGACACCCTTAACAGCAGGTCACACAGGCTAACCCTAAAGAACTAGTTTTGTACCGGATTTAAATAAGCTTCAGGTCATAAATGTTCATCCGCTGTCCATTTGCAGGTATCAAACTAAGGACTCCTGATCAACTTTTCTTAAGTAAAAAGCGGTATTGTTACCCTTAATCTTTTTGCGTTAAAGGAATATCTTACCTTTTCGCCACTAATTTTTACCATCAACGACCTTCATTCCGATTTACTTGAAGCATACAATGGAAATGATCAAATTATTGAAACGATTCATACAGATAATTTTGACTTTCATACTCAAAACTTTATGCTAATCAAAACAGATGCATTACGGCCACGTGCCGTGTTTATGAAACAACTTGGTAACCTTGACATAATTGTGAACAATAACTTTTATTTAGTTTCTAATGATAAAAATGCTATTTAAAATCCTTGGCGTTACAGCAAGGTTTCAAACACCTAAAGTAGCTTAATATTATTATTCAACAAAATGTGTAACTTCAACTTGCGATCAAATTGAAAGAGGAAATAACTAATCGTTTATTGTTTTCCATATGAGGCTATATTATGAATAGGAAAGCTTATTTAGGCTTGCAAATAAATAACTTTTAGCAACTTTTTTCATATTTGTTTTTCGTTCTTTTATACAGAATGGTTAATTACACCCTAAAAAATAATTGTTACACTGTAAAAAAATTGTTACACTCTCTATCAATTAATGCATACGGTGATCTATTAAAAAATTTGCCATTTGTCAAAAATTAAAACCTGCTCTGCTCACTTGTTTTTGTAATTATATAATTTGAAGACTAAGTAAGTTGCGCAATTTAAACGACTCTATACGACCAAAGGCTACAAAAATTTGGCTAAAATATAGCAAATTCCTCCGTACAGATAGGCATCAAGCCTTTTAGATTCAATAATTTGAACAAATTGTGTGCGTACTTGAAGCTGTGAACGTGTTTCAAACTGCTTTATAAATATCCATGCCAAAACATTCTAGTACTCGGCTTTGAAAGCGAGGCTGTGAATAAACTTGTTTCAAAGTGCAGAATCATCAAGGAACAAGTTCAGAATACTTATTGAGATTACCGTTATACACATACTTGTAAGGCGCATAACCTATAAACCCTTTTTTTAATAAATAAATCAAGTTCCAGGATAGTCTTATTTCACAGAATTCTTAGAGTGTTTAATCCATAATTCTAATTATAAAATATCTAAAACATTGAAAAAATTGCAGAAAGACATTTATAAAAAATGCGACATAACCTAAATAATCTTTTTAATTTAATATTAATCGAATCACATTGTACTTACGTAAAAAGTCGGCTTTAGCAAGAGCTAAAAAAGCGAATAAACAGACATACACTACTTGCATTTTGTTGCTCTTCAACTATACTGATGAGATCCTTTACCAAAGAAAATGCGAGGTTAAGTCTGAAATGCGCACAAACATTAATCGAGATTTGCCATTAAACTGGAGGTCTACCAATAAAAGATCAAGGATTTGTGAATATAATTTGTTTGTAAATAATGAAATGCGCGTGCAACCGGTTGCAAAATGAGATGCTAATTACACCTATTACGAGCCGAATCTTAAGAATAATACATAAATATAATTAAGGTGTATATAAGCTCTCTTATTTTCGGTATAATGGTAGACGTTTCGACATAAGAATCCCAACAGTAAAATCAAATCAGTTAAATAAATCGAACTTGAGATATTCAAAGTATATTATTGTCTTGAGATGATTCTTTCAGGGCTCTGTAACTTCAACTCGCTCTATAGTTAGCAGGCCTGCCGCTAGCCACCTGAGCGCCCGTGTACAAATCAAACTGTGTCGCCTCCGCCACATCCCTAGTTTCTAAATCTGACATACAATCTTGCAAAAGGGCGTGTAAAAAGCGAAGAAATACCTTTTCAAGTTAAAGTCGTACTATTTATGTTTATCGTATCAATGGTGGTTTATATGACAGTTTATCATCATCATTAGGTATTCAGTCCTGGAACTGATTAGACGCGTACCCTCATTGTTTCCTATTCTGAACTAACCTACAAATTTCCTTGAAATTTGCACAGTCTCCATATATCACTCTCTGATCTAGGTCGACATCTACCTCCTTTTTCCTATCTCTGCTTGTAATATATCCCATACTACTCCCAAAAAATGCCATATAACGTATTCTGCCCTTCTATTGCTCCTATTTTCTTCCCACAGATGTCTGTATTCCCCTACTATTTCTATAGCCTTTGTCTGTCCATGCTATCATCCTCATACACCTGAAGCACAACATTCCAAAAGGCTGCTACCGTTCTTCTGTCTGCTTTTCCTACTGCCCGTATTTCATAGGCATACTGTGCTGTGCTCCACACATATACTTTCAACAATTTTCTTCTTGTTTCTATGTTTGTTGTCTTCGATCATAGGCGCTGTTCTGTCTTGTTAGATGCAGATCGGTCCCCTTCTATTGTTTTACAATTATATACCCTATTTCTCCGACAATCAGTGGTTGTGAACGGGGGTAAGTAGCCTGTGGCTGCCAAGTTCCCTCAACACTTGAACATTTGCCGATTTAATATTTTTTTCAATATATCTTTTCGCACAGTCTACATTAGTTGCAGATATTTCACAACCAACACCTGTAATTGTTTATAATAATCATCAGATTTATCTGTGGTTATTTTTCGCCATTAGGTTTTTCGTCTCAAAACTGATTGGACACGTACCTCCACTTATTTATATTCTGAGCTAGCCTACACAGTTCCTTGAAATTCTCGTACAGCTATATACAGTTCAGTTCCTCTTTTATTGTATTCTAATCATATGCCCTATTTTACCAGATTCTGTGGTATGTGAAGCAGGTTAAACAGATTGTGCTGCCAAGGATTTCCCAACACTTAGACATTTGCCGAATTAATAGTTTTCCAGTAAATATTTTCGTACAATTAACATTAGTTGAGAATATTGCAAGACACATACCTGTAGTTGTTTACAATAACCACTTTCTAGTTAGCGCTTGAAGTGAGCGGACGTGTTTTAAGGAGCTCCCCCTTCAGCAGCAAATAAGTAAGCTTTTATGTGGGGTTTTTTAATTATATTTTTATATTTAAGGCTTTATTGTTTATTGTATTTAATTTTATTATTGTGTGGCATTAGTTTAATACAAAAGACAGTGTAATAAAACCAATATTGTATTTACGGTTTACGGACTCCAAGACGGGGCATCTCGTCAAGCTCGGCATGAGCGATCTTAAGGAGTGGAGGATAAGGAGGGTAATACCGTTGTTTTATCGGTTCTGATGACGTACGAATATGATGTTCAACTAAATTAGTACAACCAAGACCAGAAGAGTGTTTTGAACAAGTGGCAGAAATCAGAGAATCTAAACGAAGACGTTGTTCCAGTGTAAGCTCAAAGACAATATGAGCCGGGCCAGTGGTGACAGTGGCCAATGAGGAAAAAGGATCAAAAGTCCATAAGCCATTACGAAAGTCAGGGACACATTTTACCGATTTCCAAAAATCGACACCAAGAATGAGTTGATGCAAAATTTCTGGAATTATAAGAACGTTCAGAGTAGTGATAGAATTCTGTAGAGTTATGGGCAGAGTAACAGAACCTAAGATTTTGCAGTTCGAACCATCGGCAAAACTGCAGAAAAACAAATTAAAGGGTGGAGAGCTAGATTAAGAGAACTTAATCGGTGCCAACCGGGACCGTCAAGAATAGTACGCGTAGCAACGGAATCAAGAAGACCGCTAAAAGGAATACCAAAAATCTGGACTTGTAAATAAGGACGTTTGTCGCCACGAACATGAGTACATACGAAATTTCGGTAGAATCGGGATTGATCATCCAGGCCCAAAAAAGAACAATCCGAGGACAGAGAAAGGACCGGATCCTCTCTTCGGACAGAGAACCCTACCGACGGTTTGAAGAACTCGCACATCGATTAGGACAGTTGCGACGTGTAACTCCCTTACGATCGCAACCATAACGGTGTAGCACTTGGGGGCGGTTACAATTTGGAGAGATATGTCCCGTTTGATCGCAATTGAAGCAAGTTATCTGCCTAGTAAGAGTAGGAACAGCAGTAGGAGTATCTACAGAACCAAGGTTAATTCTATGCGTTGGTGTTGGATGAGCAGTGACAGGGTAGACACCCGCGGTGTAGGATCTGGTTTTAAGCAAGGCCAGGTTCCAATAACTTCGACGTTTTGCTAGAAGGTGGAGGTCGATAACGTTCAGCCGAAATCTTTGTTGCTTCCAATTGTTGATCCAATGATAAAAGTTAATCAACCGAAGTAACCGGAGTAAGGCCCAAGGAAGTCTGATAAAAAGAAGTTAAATTCCCACGGATCAGGCTTAACCGTTTTTCCTCAGAAAGTGGTTCAGATAGGCGAAGAAATAAATTTAGCATATTAACGGCATAACCATTAAGCGATTCCGATGGTCCCATCGTACGTTGATAAATTTCTCTCATAAAACGATCATCGTAGTCTAGTGGTAAAAATGCTGACTTTAGCATTAGGACAATGTCTGACTATGAATTCATTCGGTGCGGTCTACCCGATATAAAAGTAAAGCCTGACCTATTAGAATTTCGGAGACTAAAGTAAACAATTGATGTGAGGATTCACCTCTAAAAGCACACATTTACTCAGTGTAGATAAGCAAATCCATCAAGGACTCTTTAGCAGAAAATCTTAATCCAAGTTTAGAAACTGCATTACGTTTAGTAAAACCACTAGATGACCTAACCAAGACTGGTTCGGGTTTATCTTACGATTTAGACTCGGAAGTGAGTAAAGGTGGTTCTCTAAATCCACATCAGGAGAGAAGTAAGACTTAGAGTAGTCAAATATGTACCTGGTAAGTAGGCACCACGACGATATTTTTTTATTTTCTGTTCGTAAGCACTGCAAAGATTGATTAGAACAAGTAACAATTGATGATGTGTTCTTTGTTCATCCCCTTTTGGGGACATGTTTGTACAACGACGTTCAAGGTGTTGCTATACATAACTAATACGTTTAAAGACGTCTGAAGATTTTCCCCCGTCAAAAGTAGTGAGAGAATTTTCAAACTCTTTGATAGCAGATTCAACAATTGTATGTTCCGAGGCAAAGTTCGCCTCCACCGGAATGAAAGGTAGCTTTTTTCTTCTTCAATATGAAACGCACTTCAAACGGATCTACGTAATTCATTCACCTTAGTTTCCGAATCAAAACCTCTTGAAGATAGTTCATACTGGAGTTACGTTTTCCGTAGCCGATTAACATTTATGCGCCAGTGTGTCATTATAAACAGATCTACTTAAAATAGCAGTATATCTAAAACCAACACCAACAAGACCAACAGCGTAAGAATTCACAAGAACCAATAAGACAATTAAAATACACCCAAAGGGTATCAAAGACAAAATGATTCAATCGAATACAGAAAAAGCAACAGAAATAAAATGAAATCGCTAGACGTAACAAAACCAACGTAAAGAACTGCCAACAAATAAAATAGTATAGGATTAGGAGTAGTTGTTGAAGTATAGGGCGCCAGTGTTTTCAAATCTCCCTCCTGAGAGTACCAAAATTATCAGGAAAACACAAGCCTGACAGTTTAAAAAAACCATACCGGAGTGGAACGATTGTTGTCTTTACAATTTTAAAGTACAGGGTTAATGCTTAACACAGAAGAATAGGTTTCCAAATGCATCCCCCCCCCATTAAGGTTTCGTATTTTCCTATTTACTACTATAGCGTTATGCGTATTTAGAAACGTTTCCAGATAAGCAACAAACTTTCATTGGAACTTGCATAATAACGGGAAAATAACTGTTTATAGTAAGCTATGGTTTCTAGTTGCTAAAATCTCACATATTTTCATGAATATATAGGGTGGTCGTAAACCCACGGAACTCGGCTTCTAGTAGCAATATAGGCGTGGAACGTTATAAACATTCAGTAAGATACAGTAGTGCGTTTAGATATTTGAGTGGTACATGTATACGTAATAAAAAACTATACTAGGAAGATATCACCACAAAATAATGCGAGACAGATACAGCAGCACCAAGTTCAGGTTGCGCTGGTGACAATCTAGTTGCAACCAGTCATTGGCAGTTCGTACGGCAGCAAGTCTCCAACATCAGTAACTAGTACTCCCATAAAGTGGGAAAATATACACCAGGAGGTAAACCTCAGGTAGGTAGTAATAGTACAAGTATAAAGGTGAGTATCCACTCTTTATCCTACAACGAAACCCAACCATGGACGAGATAAAAAAACAGGCACTAACTTTTGGAACTTTACAACTGACAGCTACTTACCAATTAACTGGAAGTTAGAAATTTTGAATAGGAATTGGTAATTGCTGGCTTAAACTTCAAACACATTACGTGTACAGACGAAACACCAAGTAAAGTCTAAAAACGGTGTCAATTATTTTTCGTATGACAACTATCAAAACAAAGTCGAATAGCTATCTATACAAAATTAAATATAGTACTAGCAGTGTATACAGAGGAACATTGGTTACCTAGTTACAACGTATCCTGAATTTAGAATAAGCAAAGAAAAAATAGCAGCAACTTGATATTTAATTAGGAGTAGACAAATTGTCAACCGTCAGAAAATGAACGTAACAACATACATACATACATACATACGTACATACATACATTATAATATTTCCGAAGCAAGTGCTTTAATAAATAGATACCAAATTTTAATATTACATTGACAGAGTAAATTTGCTATATTTAGATGATAATAGCATGTACTGATAAAACCTATTGAAGGAATGCATATATTTAACCTTTGTTACTATTAATAATCGCAGATTCGAAGTATGTACCTTAAATTTTATAGCTTAATATTTTACACAAATTCTACAAAATGATGAATAAGCCACTGTTTCGATCGACATGCCAGATTCGCGAATACACACAAATAACTGTGGAAACAACGCGGGATTATGACGTTTTTTAAATTAACTGTGCGCCAAATTTTAATTAAAGGGACGGAACGTAACAACATACTACTTTGAATATCTCAAGTTCGATTTATTTAACTGATTTGATTTCTTGTGTAGATTCTTATGTCAAAACATTAACTTTTATACCTAAAATAAGATAAAAATGAACTTTTACTAAATGAGGTTTTTGTCATAAGTTGTTTGCCCGATATACACTTTAACTGTTATGCATTATTCTTAAGATTCAGTATGTAACAGGTTTAATAAGCATCTCATCTAGCAACTAGTTGTACGTGTGTTTAATATATTCCAAATTATATTCATAAATCCTTGAATTTTATTCCTAGACCTCCAGTTTAATCTCAAGTCTCGAATAGCGCTTGTACGAATTTTACACAAAACCTTGCTTTTTCTTTGGTAGAGAAACTCACCAGTCTAGTTGAAGGGTAACAAAATGCAAGAAGTGTTTGTATGTTTATTCGCTTTTTTAGCTTTTGCTAAAACGGACTTTTTACGTAAGTATAATGTGATTGATTAATATTAAATGTAGAAGGTTCTTTAGATTATGTGTAACCAATTTTTTTAAAGTCTTCCTGCATTTTTACAAAGATTTCCTTAAGCGTAGTCCATCTCCCACTGGAAGTGGAGAAAAATGTGTAAATTCTTTGTACAAACATAAAATATTTAGTTACACCCGAACAACATTCTGCGGCTGCTGTGCCGAACAGGTTTAGAGAATTTGTTGCACATGGCACAAGTGCTGCAAAGCGATTTGCATTTTTATTACGTGCTGAAAACCCGCTGTAAGCGCCCGGCATATTTGAGGCATTTTCAAATGATTATCCTTGACAAATTGCAATATCAATATTATTGTCAGTTAGAGTATCTAAGACGCATTTTTCATATCCGCACTCTTATGGCCAAAGTTTTGCACAAACGTTAAAAACGTTAAACTAGAGCACTGTTAGTAAAAGACAACTGATCAATATGTGTAATATCTGGAATGAAGTCAACACTAATAGCATAGTATTTGTTTCTTGTCAGCTCTGTAATTTGTTTTTTGACCATATTTCCCATAAAATGTATAAACACATTGCAAGTATGCTTTGATAAATATGATACTGTTCCACTGCCCATGCTACCATACCTTTTAATATTGGTTTTAAGTAAACCGTCGTATTCACCAATAAGTTCTAACAATCGTAAGAAATTTTCGTTTCTTGGGGAACCAAACTTTTCTTCTGTTCATCGAAATGAAAATTCACGCGTACACAAAAATTTCACGGCACTGACTATCCGTTTAAGGGCGTTTTCCCAATAAAGTTTCTTAGCTAAATACTGTTTATGTGTTTCTAAATCTATTTTGCTTGATAAACTAAAACGTGAAATAAATGTTTTTACACTGTTTCTATGTTGTGCTGATTTTTCATGTTCTTCGGTGCGGTTGATATGTGTCTAGTCGTTAAACCCAGATTTAAATGGAGTACGTTTCGCAAAAAATTTGCAACAGAAACACATAACGGTCTCAGTTTTTCAGAGAACAGTAGCCAGTTTCTTCTGTGTTCTTCACCATTAAACAACTTTGCAAAAAATATATGTTTTGGAGCGTATCGATTGACTTTGTTGTATATTCGTATATTATTCGTATATTCGTATATTTGTATATTTGTATATTTGTATATTTGTATATTTGTATATTTGTATATTTGTATATTTGTATATTTGTATATTTGTATATTTGTATATTTGTATATTTGTATATTCGTATATTCGTATATCCGTATATTCGTATATTCGTATATTCGTATATTCGTATATTCGTATATTCGTATATTTGTATATTTGTATATTTGTATATTCGTATATTCGTATATTCGTATATTCGTATATTCGTATATTCGTATATTCGTATATTCGTATATTCGTATATTCGTATATTCGTATATTCGTATATTCGTATATTCGTATATTCGTATATTCGTATATTCGTATATTCGTATATTCGAATATTCGTATATTCGTATATTCGTATGTTCGTATGTTCGTATGTTCGTATGTTCGTATGTTCGTATGTTCGTATATTCGTATACTCGTATATTCGTATATTCGTATATTCGTATATTCGTATATTCGTATATTCGTATATTCGTATATTCGTATATTCGTATATTCGTATATTCGTATATTCGTATATTCGTATATTCGTATATTCGTGTATTCGTTTATTCGTATATTCGTATATTCGTATATTCGTATATTCGTATGTTCGTATGTTCGTATATTCGTATGTTCGTATATTCGTATATTCGTATGTTCGTATATTCGTATATTCGTATATTCGTATATTCGTATATTCGTATATTCGTATATTCGTATATTCGTATATTCGTATATTCGTATATTCGTATATTCGTATATTTATATATTCGTATGTTCGTATGTTCGTATGTTCGTATATTCGTATATTCGTATATTCGTATATTCGTATATTCGTATATTCGTATATTCGTATATTCGTATATTCGTATATTCGTATATTGGTATTTTTCGTATATTCGTATATTCGTATATTCGTATATTCGTATATTCGTATATTCGTATATTCGTATATTCGTATATTCGTATAGTCGTATATTCGTATATTCGTATATTCGTATATTCGTATATTCGTATATTCGTATATTCGTATATTCGTATATTCGTATATTCGATATTCGTATATTCGTATATTCGTATATTCGTATATTCGTATATTCGTATATTCGTATATTCGTATATTCGTATATTCGTATATTCGTATATTCGTATATTCGTATATTCGTATAATGTTAGTATATTCGTTTATTCGTATATTCGTATATTCGTTTATTCGTATATTCGTATATTCGTATATTCGTATATTCGTATATTCGTATATTCGTATATTCGTATATTCGTATAATGTTGGTATATTCGTATATTCGTATATTCGTATATTCGTATATTCGTATATTCGTATGTTCGTATATTCGTATATTCGTATATTTGGATATTCGTAAAGATTTTTTTAGATCATTTGTTCTAATTTTTGTTTCGGTAAATTTTTATTAATAAATCAACCGTGTTTATATTTTTAAGTCACATTCTGTAGGGTTGCTACTGACACCAATGATACAAGGGTTAGAATCATTTTGATCGGGGTTGAAAATATCATATTTAAGTTCCTGTTCATTACAAACAGCAGCTCTTGAAGCTTGTTTTGTATGTGACGGCACTTCAGTATGCGTAGGAGTTGGATTTGTGGAATATACAACTGAAATATCCTCAAGATTTTCAAGCATATGTGACGTTGACAAATGTATCTTTGCTGAATTTGTAATGTCATCATTAGAAGAAACTTAAAGAAAAAGTACAATAGAGTAGATTTCAGAATTGCAATAATATATACTGTTAATTTATGCGGCGGTATTTCGATAACTAACTGATGGTAGAGAAAAGTGGAACATCTATACGAAAAATAAATGATAATAATAAACCAAAACAATTACTTCAAACACACACCTTTGTAAATAACGAAACGAAACACATTTATTTTTTTGCGGCCGTGCAGAACGGAAAGCGAAATAACTCTTTTTATTGCGCCCAACTAGTACGTTTCACGAAAGTAGACTCTTCTTTTCTTTACCATAGCAAGTGACAAAGATAGTCCTTGCACTTGCAGAAACAACATAGTTTATCGATGTCGCGACACTTACAACACAGTCACTGTGTTTGAAGTAATGACACGGTAATGCAATGACCTTGAATACCGGGCGGAGGTAAATAATTAACTAATTCCAAATGCCAAAAATAATGCAAGCGGTTATTATATACATTAAAAACGAAACATACCGCCCACCAAAATGCAAGGCATTTTAAAGAAGATAATTAAAAGGAGTGGGGCGGAATAAATAAACGAAAAAAAAGTTTTACTAAAACAAAAAAAAAATTTCTATTATGCGGGCAAAGGACAAAGCTTTGACACAAGACGCTTCAGCTCGCCATGAGCAGTTTTGAGTGTGACTACTCTAACGACACCATTCGTGCCAGGATACACAGCCGAGGGACCAACGAAGGGGACCTTAAACAGTACTAAGGTGTCCAACTCAACTTGAAAAGACGATGTGTGCCACTTGGAGCGCTGTTGTAGCGAGTGCAAATATTCCTTGGAGCAACAGAACCAAAAATCTTGTTGAACTCGCTGACGTAATTGCCAACAAGAAAAGCGGTTAAGCGGAAGGTGAGAAAGGGCGGGCTCCGGCATGGCGGTTAAAGGGGCCAAAGTTAAAAAATGACCGGGCGTAAGACAGCTTAAATCATTGGGGTCACTGCTCAAAGAGGTGAGAGGACGTGAGTTCTAGATGGCCTCAATTTGGATAAGGACTGTGGTCAATTCCTCAAAAGTTAACACTTGCTCGCCAATAGTACGCAGAAGCAAGGTTTTAACCGATTTCACTCCCGTCTTCCGCAAGCCACCAAAATTAGGTGAGGCCGGCGGTATAAAATGCCACGAAATATGATCCTTAGAAGCGGCAAGCTTGGCGAGATGAATTAACTGTTTATGAGCACCAGCAAAATTTGTGCCACAATCACTATAGAGGTGATCCTAAGAGGCACACCTGGCATTAAATTAACGCAGAGCAGCTAGAAAGGCGTCCGTTGACAAATCGGATACTATTTCAAGGTGCAGCGTCTTGGTAGCCATACAAATAAAGAGACAAATACGATTTTAAAACTTTGGCGCACCGTAGTCGAAACATGGTAATAGAAAAGGGACTAGCAAAGTCGACGCCCAAACACAAAAAGGTTTGACTTGAGTAACTCAACATGAAGGCAGGGGGCTGCAATGCGACCGGATTGGTCTTCCAGCACGTTAGACAATGACTCAGAACACGACGGATAGATTGCCTTCCAGAAATAATCCAGAAGCGCTGACTAACGAGAAAATCAACCATTTGAGCACCCGCGTGGAAGTATTTTAATTGAACATAAATAACATTAAAATCAGTAAATCAACTTTTGCTAGGTAACAAAGCGAGAAATTTACGGTCAGAGGATAAAGGCGCGTGAACTAGGCGACCCCGACCCGCAATATTCCATCACGATTATAAGGAGACAACTTGTGAAAACTCTTTATTAAAGTGAATCCGGACTGAATTGCCTCTAACTCGAGAGTAAAATAAGATTGTTGAGCATACACAGCAAAGGTAAGCATTGTGCAATTCAGAAGATGACAAAGGTCCTGAATACTTTCGAGTGGGTAAAGTAGATTATGACGAAAACTGAGAATCCAAGCAACAATGCGCGTAATAAAAAAAAACGGAAAAGTGTTTTTCTAGAATTGATTGAATCCAACAGGAGGTTACGACAGCGGATGAAACAATAGAGCGTTGTTCAGTGAGAACTTTAGGAGCATCTGAAGGCGGAATATGTGAACTGTAATTAGCGAAAATCTGGTACAAGGTTGATGAAGTCGTCCACCATAAAAAACATTGGCACAAGTAGGTAGGGAGTAAACCACGTGACCCGACATCGGCAGGATTCTCGGTGGAGGGGATGTGATGCCAAGAGGCGCGGACGTGTTTTTCTGAATGTAAGCAACACAATTGGTGACAAAAGTCTTTCAACGCTGCGGCGGCGAACACACCAACAGAAAATTTTATGAAATGTAAGGTTAGAATCAAAAATTGAGGATAAAGATGAATAATTTGGATGCCAATGCGGTGACCAATAATTCGAACCGGGCCAAAGAGATTCTACGAAAGGGAGCGACCTTAGACGTGTCGCACACTAAGCGAACCTCAACGGCGGAAGGAATAACGAAGCGAAAATAAATTACAGCACTGTAGCCACGTTCGGATGCATCAGCAAAGCAGTGAACTTCGCACGTAGTAAACTGTGGCGGGATTAGCAAGCGGGGTAAAGCGAAGACCGAAAGAAGCAGTAACTCATGCAAGTATCTCTCCTACAAACGGAAGAAGTCGAGAGGAGGGGCAGCATCCCAGTCTAAATTTAACGACGATGAACGTTGAATTAAGTGTTTTACCAGGAAAGTAATAGGGCATAAAAGTCTAATGGGGTTGAAAATACGGGCTAAGTTGGAAGGTAGATTGCGCTTGGTACATGAGGTACTTAGGGGCTGAACTAGAAAACAAAAATTACTTGAGGTGGAGTTCCATTGAAGACCTAGAACTTTTAGGGGTTGAGTGTCAGGATCCTCAAACAAGTGGGGTTGCGCAAATTGCTGCATAGCGGAAATTTCTTTTAATCATTCAGGATGGTTACTTGACCATTTATGAAGTTCGAAACCACCGAGTTTTAAGAGTGCAAATAGTTGATTTCGTAGGGGCAAGGGTTGGATTTAGTAAAATCTCCACCCGTAGCGACATCATCAATGTAAGTATGGCGGCGAAGAGCGAAACTGGCTAATGAAGAACTCCTATCGTCTACGGGCAACTGTAGAAGCGTGCGTACGGCAAGAAAGGGAGCACAATTGATTCCATATCTAACCGTATTTAATCTAAAGTCCTGAATGGGCTCCTCACACTATTTTGAGAAATATAGGAAGTCATGCTACCCATATCGAGTGGTGCGAAAACCTAAACGTTTCACACTATTTTCAAAAATAAAGGAAGTTATGCTACCCATATTGAGTAAACCGCGAAATCTTTGAAAAGAACCGGAGCAATTAGCAATTTCCACTTAAATGGTGGAAAGTAATAAAACGACGGAAGTTTTAGCTAAGGAATTAAATAAAACGGCATTCAAGGTTGACGGTCCACTACAGCTAAACGAAGTCGATAATTCCAGAAGCAAGAGGAGCGGAAGGCTGGTAGCGGTTTTGAATAGCGGACCTAGTACAAGTTGAAACATTAGAGGCTGCGGTGTCCGAGCTCAAGTGAGCCTGGTTACTAACAGCGAAAACGGGTTTAGACGAAACGCAATCGAAATGCAATAAAGAATGATATTGATTACATTGGCGGCACGAAAAAATAGACTTGCATTTATTTAAAGTGTGAGAATTGCTAAGGCAATTAAGGCAAACATGTTTTTTTTGCAAAATTGTAGTGATCTGACCAAGAAAATTTAACGAAATCATTACAACGATAAAGATTGTGATCTTGTTTGCAAAGCGAACATTCATTAACATTAGGCTTCGTCTGGACTAACACGAAAACGGCGGAGCGAGACCTAAACGGGTTGCTGAAATGAATAACTTTGTTTAAATCGGTTTTATGATTTACCGACAAATTCGATAAAGATTTACAAGTTTTTCCAGATAAGCAATTAACTCTGCATAGAATGGGATAGCGGTAGGATTTTGATGCAATTCAAAACTACGGGCAGTGTGTACATTAATGCGATTTTAGATCATTTGTACAAGAATATAATCTCATTGCTCTATAGGCAAATCAAATTCCTTAAGCGCTTGTAAATTATCGGTAAAGGTATCAACTAATTTTTGCAAACCGGTGGGGTTATCAGAATTTAATTTGGGAAATATATCAATATTGTTCCATAGAGTTCAAATAATGTGGCGAATATTTTGCGCAAAGTTCATTGTGGGCAAGAGGGTAATTGGCTTCTATAAGGTCAAAGTTCTTAATGGTTAAGAGTGCCGTACCTTTCAGTACTGATTGAAGGTAGGAAAATTTGTTCACGTTTGACAGATTGCTATTAAGATGAACTAAACTATGAAAGCTGTCGATAAAGCTTTCAAACAAACAATCTTCCCCATCAAACGTAGAGAGGGCCAGCGGTGGAAGGGTAACTTTCGACTTAAAGGTATCTAGCGGAGCGGACACAGTTTCCCGAGACGAAGGTTGACTAGGAAACAACTTGAAATAGAACGCGTTTATTTGAAAGAAATTGTTATCGAAGCGTTTACGAATAGCGTCTTTCGTTTCAAATTGTTCATCGGCGTCATCTGCAAAAGCAATTATACCGATTATAAAATTATGATGTGCAAAGAAACTTTCTTGAACTGTTTCAAGAGATTGGTATTTCGCACGAAACAAATCTAAAAAAGTTGGTTCAACTGCAGATTTCTGAGCAATATCATACATTTTATGCAGAGAAAAAAAGACAAAAAAGCTCAAATTAAATGAGAAAAAATACTTCGGTGTTTAAATTAAAAGGCAAATGCGGCGATAACAAATATGTTGGCCTCGTACAAAATGCTGATAACAAACTAAATAATAAGAAAGGCTAGTAAACGACTAAACCCAAAAAAATGAGGATTATTAAAACTTGCAATGCTTCGATAAGCGGTATGAAGATCGTGAATTTATTATCATTCAGAACTTGTACGAAAAATTCACATCTGGTGAGAAGTGATCAGTATTACTTTATGCGCCGGTATTTCGATAACCAACTGATGGTAGAGAAAAATGGAATATGTATACGAAAAATAAATGATAATAATAAAACAAAACAATTGCTTCAAACACTTGCCTTCGTAAAAAAGCGAAGCGAAACACTTTTATTTCCTTGCGGCTGTGCAGAACGGAAAGCGAATAAATCTTCTTTATTGCTTCCGTCTAGTATGGGGTACGAAAGTAGACTCTTCTCTTCTTCACCATGGCAGATGATTGCCGAAGATTGCCGTTGCACATGCGAAAACAACACAGTTTATCGATATCGCGGCACTTACAACACAGGCCCGGTGTTTGAAGTAATGACATGGCAATGCAATGATCTTGAATATCGGGCGGAGATAAATAATTAACAAATTCTAAATGCCAAAAATAATGCAAGCGGTTATTATATACATTAAAAACAAAACATATACAAAGGAGGAGGTGCTTCATTTAAAATTTAAAATTTTTAAGTACTTCTAACTAAAATATTTACTTACCTGTGGTATTGCTTTATTTTAAAAGAAAGTCAATATTTTTGGGGAATTTTTCACCTCTGCCTCCAGTTTCTCTTTTATATTCTCCTTCAACTTCTTTCTGTTATATCCGCTTAAATTGTTCATTAAATAACACGAATAAATAACAAAACAATTAAACTAAACTACGCTACGACACTCCCACCACTTCTCTTACATGCAGATGCATCATACAGCTTGCATGAATGAACATGTACACGATCACAGAACTCAACACAAACGAAATAAGAAGTGCGAGGTAGCTAGGTAGACGGGCGGGAAGTCAGCGGTAAAGGCACTAAGGTAGACCTAGACAGGCACGCAGCCATGCGATTGTTCGATAGTCCCCGATGACACACTACATACGTGCTAGCTTCGCTGTTAAGCCAACATTCGCCTCAACAAAGAAAGGACTGGGTTTAATGTAGAAGCTATAAAATAACTACTGCAAATTGCGCTTTACAAACTAGCATTGCAGAATTAATTTACTACCTAATCTTTTGAGTTTTACAAAATGCCAACAGGCGCCCCCTTGAGATTGCGCACCGGGCATTTATCTATTTTGCTCAATGGTGAATCCGGCCCCGGTTATACAGTAATTTACTCATTTTGTAGTAAATACTGTAATTGTAATTAAATAATTTTCTTAGGGTGCCCATATTAGGTTCAGTTATCTTACAAGCAATTTAAAATTACATTTTTAGCCGATTATCTTCCAAAATTTTGTCCACGTTCACATGAAAGCTACAACGAATGCACAACCGAAGTTTTCCGTAAACTAGGACCTCACCTACTAAAAGGAATCCAAGAAATCAATTTTCCAGTCATGGATCCTCTTGAAATACCATTGTTTATTGTCAACAGAACCATCAGTAAAGAGTTAAGTTTTAGGGCTGTTTTCAAGGACCTAAAAATTTGGGGCTTCGAATCAACTCAGCTCAAAAATTTTACGTAGGAAAAACGTTTGAGTTATACAACGTATCTTACAATATGTTTTAGATTTGATACCAATACATTAAGTGGACGACTGCATCTAGTTATATCTGAAACTCGCCATGAGGGAAATATAAAAGTTTCTGGAGTTATTGCTGGTATAGCGTTTGCTAATGAAGGATTTAGCTTTGGAAACCTTTGTAGGTAGACCTTAATAATACAGCTATAGAAATATAATTGACCAATTTCAGCGAATCTTAGTTTTATTTACAAGTTTGTTCTAAGACCAACAAAAAGATTGGGTGTAACGTACTATACATTTGATGAATTTCAAATCAAGGGTGACATCGGTGGTTCTGAACTGTGGGTATTATCAAAGTCACCAAGACTTCAAGCGCTTAGTAAGTTAATTAGTTTTTATTTTTGTTTTATTTGTACGTATTTTAGACGATATTTACTTGCGGATTTTCAATTCGAATCCCAAGCCACATTTGGAGGCGATTAAACCTATCTGGGAAGAAGCTACAGGTGTTTTCTACAAAGCGTTGATGGAACGAACACTGTCTACTATTCCAGCCGAAGAACTTATTCCATCGTAGCTAATTTAGTTTTTTTTTGTTAAATGTTAAAGTTATTGTTTTTTAAAATGTTGAGTGTGTTTTCTTTTTAAATTTTTGTTTAATAGAAGAATATTTTTAAAATAGTTTTAAAATAGTTCGCGCGTAAGTAGGTAAGCAAGGTATGTTCTAGCACAAAAAGTGCAATTTTTCCATGTATTTTCTTATAGAAAAATCTAAGGTCCGTTTTGGTCATTTTTGTACCAAGCATTGAAATCCTCATAAGGAGGATCTTAAGATCAATTTAGGTTACTTTTCTACCAACACCACGACGGAGGAGTCTATTACATTCAGTTTTTAAGAATAGGATAACACTAATGTAAACTATATAACATTTTAATGAGGATAATATATTTACAATCAATATTCTACATTTGTATTAAGTATTGTATTTCCTCTTGCTCCATAGTTAAATAATGTCCAACAGGTACTGTAAAATGCGGCGTAAATTTCGAAAAGCTCTTTTTGTAGAGAATTGTGAACTGTATAATTTAAGGGTGTTGTAACAAGCAACATATAATTAAAGTTCTTAAACAAAACAAACAAACAAAGCAGCGTTTACTATTACCACATACCCTGATAATGAGGCGGCCGTGCAAACAACGATGTAGCTTCTACTCCTCCTTTTGGCGGATAGATCAGAGCACCTCACAATAATAGCGGCTTTCTACAAACAAGCGGTTCATAAGTGTAATACTTATTGTAAGAGCGGCGGCGCGCAACAAAGCCGTTTATCCACCTAGCTGCATGCAGCACGTGCAAAACTCGACGCGGCACATACACAAAGCGGTTCATATACAAAGCGGTGTGAACAATTTACAAGACGACACTATACTACTATCTGCGACTGCGGTTTATACGATACTAGGGCGACTGCGATTTATACGATACTATGGCGACTGCGGTCTATGCGATACTGGTTGAGCGACCAGTTTCTCTGCTGGCTTCAACTTGGCGTGTTTCCCAATCGATATTGTTTGCGGCCGCGCACTACAACGTTCACCATTCACACAGGTTAACGTGCATAGTAAACACATAGGATTTTGCCCTAACAAAAATCCAAAATATACCGCGCCGAAGTTAGAATAACCAACAAGCTCAATGCAACAATAAATTCTAACTATAAATTATTTACAAGGATGGAACAGGTAGTATTGCACATGAACCAGGAAGCAAGTGGCGTTTATCATCGTGCGGGTTTAGGACAATCTTTCCCTGAGCGATGGTGTAAACCTGATATTTGGATGATTGAATTAGATTCTACCTCGCAAATACTTCCTTGTAATCTTCTATGCACTCCACATAATCTTGAAACGTAGTTATATTCTTTAATACTGATCTTTTCATCCCTTTTATATGCTTTGTAACATCAAAGTCTCGGAGATCGAGTAATTCCTCTTCTTCTATTAATTGTGATAGTACAACTTCTTCTTCTTCGATTGTCTTAAGAATTCTTATAGCATACATCTTTGATGGTAAGCCAATAAAATCTGTCATAAGTCGTCCATTATTTTCATCCTTCATCATACTCAATACTTTTTTGTTAATTAGCGTAATTCCATAATTGTTGTTGGCAGGATAGTCTGAAGTATCGAAACTTTGCTGACAGTCCCGTTTTATAGTTTCATAAGGATCCTGTTACGTTCCCTTAATGTCAGCGTACTTAAAACACATCGTTTTGTATAGCTGTTGGTATAACGTCGATTTTCATTAATAAATAAACTGAATTATTCGTCTTATAAATTTTGGTTCCTTATGCTATTATCAAGTCGAGATAAGAGACGCTCAGGTGTTATGTTAACAACTATTTTTATACACAGATTAGCGTAGTTTTAGTAGTTGTTCGTTGTTTCTTAAATTAATGAATTGTAAATTAGATTGTTCTTGTCTAACCGCTGTAATTAATGAGTAGATATGAGTGCTGCTTTCATATAAATGCTGTTCCTTATGTGGATATACGAGTTTATTAAACAGAGCAGTTCGAGTTTGTCCTTTGGTACGAGATGTTAATTACGTTACGTGGTTAGTTTTTCGTGCTTGGTTCTTATATATATTAATTACGAAAAAGTTTACTGTTTGCTTTTGCTTTGAAGAGAGTGTAGAAATATGCGATGTTGTTTGTTGAAGCCAAGCTCGTTTTTCACTAAATACTGTGATAAAATACAAAGAACGGTATCTAATTCACATGTAAAGACAGTTGATACTGTAGGTTCTGAATTTTCTAACCCCAACGAATCTAAAATAGATCGTTGTTTGCGCAAATTTCGTTATTTAAAAACATTAGATTTTTCTTTGTTACCATAGGTAGCAAATAAAACACCTCACATTTGCTGTTAGTTTAATGCATTCCCTCGTGCCTTGAAAGCCGTGATCCTAAATTTTTATTATCTTTTTTTTTACGATTTGTGTTACAAACTATTTCGGAATTATTGTCTCAGGAAATAGAATTAACAAGAATTTATCAATACTACATAGTTCCATCAGTATGATGATGTCTGCTGCTAACACCAGTGAAGTGCGTCGGTGTGGTTAGTGTAAGTGTACTAAATTCTATCAACCCCATCACAATCAAGGGTGAAGTACTTCGTTACTGCAGGACTTTCTGTAAGTGAACTATTTACTACTTGTTTTCTTTCTTTAAATATCTATCCGTTTGTTTTGCAATATTCTTTGTCGTGTTGATACCTTTTACAATAGAAGTGCAGACTATTGAAAAAAAAAAGAGAAAAAAAAACTAATACTACTAGATTACTCATGTCAATTGTGTCTTATCTATTTATCTTTTGTTAAAATTTTTGTCTTGATTTATGTTAATTGGTGTGTGAGGAAACGTTTCTGCTGCTCCCCAATATTACCTCATTTTGTATTAAAAGTTTTTGTACTGCTTTTACCGTTGCTACATTATATAGATTATCCAACCGTTTTTTTTTTACATTCTTTTACATTCTTTTTTTTTCAGGTTTACTTAACTATTTTTTTTTCTTTCAGATTTGCTTAACTATTTTTATTGCAGGTACTGTCACTAACTCCTTACCGCCGTATACATTATATGTCAGTTTGCTTTCTACACCCCCCTAATCTCCGATTGAGCCCGGTCATTCCTTGACTTTCTTTGTGTTACGCACGGCTACGAGCCTACGTAACAATTCTGATTTACGATTTTATAGATTAAGCTATCGGTATCCGTGTAAAGAACTCGGCACCCATCTCCAAAGGTGGTGTTCATATATCCATAGTGAAAATCGTAGATTGTCAACTTGGCTATGTCGAGAATGCACATACCAACATATATAGGTTTGTTAAGAAGTTCCACTTCAGCAAGATTTTCATCGAAGATTGTGACATTTTTGAATAACGGGCTGGATACCCTGGCTTCGGCTCCATATCTTCCTTCCCAGTTTTGTAAAAGTTTCACATTACAATGTTTGTGTATATCCTTCATCGTCCTACCGAAGACAACATTATTCATCAGCTTGAACAAGTTCTTCTCAAATTCAAATCAATGTAAGATTTTAGCCAGCAGCTTTGTTTAAATTTAAGTACCCTGTGAATAGCTTTTAATCTCAGTCCATTTTCCAAAGCCTGCTTCAGATTTCTGTAGTGTATCACATATTTATATTTAGAATTCAACGTAGCCATTAATTTGATGCTTTGAGTTTTTGATACAGGCGGTTTTCCAGTCTTTGGGTCAATGTGCTCCGGACAGAATGGAATGTCCTTATGCAAGTCGTGGAAAGATTCTGGATACTCCAAATTAACTTCCAAGATATAATCTTCGCTAGAATTATAAGGAACTGATGTTACGTTGATGTTAGTGTCCACCCATTCAAATCCTCCATTGGGTAAGGGTTGACTCAATGCCCACCCGTATTGATTATTAACGTCATAGTACATAAGATACACATCCGGTTTGGAATGATCATACGTATGCAAATATTTATTATTCGCAGAAGCACGTCGTTCCGAACACACTTGACTAAGTCCTCCTCGTATGACCTTTTTACTGAACAAGAACTAATCAATGTCAGTCAGTAATTCAAGTTCCTATTGTGTATGCTTTAACATTGCGTCCCAAGCAAACCCTGGAAGAGTATAATAGTGGGCGGGATCTAGTCCGTAAGTTAAATGACAACTCGTACGAAATTTCTGAAAAACTTTAGCCAATAGCATTACATCTTGAGGTATAAGTCAGAATACTGTCCCAGGTTTTGAATATTAAATGCTCCCCACACTTTTTTTAGCACGCGCATACCATTACTTGCTAATTCCTTTACCTTCCAGCTTATTGTAAAACTCTTCGTGATTAGGTAGTGAAGTATGGTCTAGCTTTTCAAAAGAATCTATAAAATCATATGGGTACACCCCTTTTCTAGTTAGTAATTCAAATTTCTCATTACTCAAACCACAAAGTTCATTTTTTAATAACGGATATTTGTTTAGATAGGAAGTCAATGTTTCTAAGGAGAAACTCATAAAGCGGAAACTATCGATGAACGTGTAGTTAATTAAGTTCTCAGATATATATTTTGTGAAATAAATATATTTTTCTTTTGTTACCGGCAGCACCTCCACATGTTCATCCAAATCTACAGCAATATTTTTAATTATGAAATGGCTATCGTAACCCAAGTTGTGGAAAACTATAGGAATGGTATGAGAATCTTGGTACTCGATATTACAACTTTCGTACGCTGGTCCTCTATAATTGTTGATAGACACTAAATGATTATGATCACGAACTTTTTTATTTTTTGGACTGAACGGCTCCCCGCAGATATAACAATGTGTTGCGAGCTTGAAACCAGCTTCCTGTTCTTGTGTCAAAGGATCCAAATCATATGGACATAAAAATACCGTTTGTACATTTTGCGCAAACTGCTGAAGCCCCATTGTAAACCATTTTATACATTCTTCACCTTGATATGATCGGTAGAACGATAATAAATCATCATAGTCACACTTCACATAATATCCAACACGTGTTCTTGATACTTCTTCGCGCTTCCGTAAGATTTCAGTAGACATTCCAAATTGGCAAATATAACAAACAGGTTCGCACCATCGCTGAGGAAAAGATTTCCCTAAGCCCGCACGATGATAAACGCAACTTGCTTCCTAGTTCATATGCAACACTACCTGCTGGACATTATTCAATTATGGAGCAAGAGGAGATATAATACTTATTACAAATGTAGAATATCGATTGTAAATTTATTATTTTCAATAAAATTTTATATAGTTTAGTGTTATCCTATTCTTAAAAACTGAATGTAATAGACTCCTCCGTCGTGGGAGTTGGTTGAAAAGTAACCTGAGTTGATCTTAAGATCCTCCTTATGGGGATTTTAATGCTTGGTACAAAAATGACAAAAACGGATCTTAGATTTTTCCATAAAAAAATACATGGAAAAATTGCACTTTTTGTGCTAGAACATACCCTGCTTACTTACTCGCGTATCTACCCCCAAGTACAAAAGATGATACAACATAAACATCTTAAAGAGACTCAATAATCGATAGAATAATCACAGCGAACATTTCATTGCAAGTATACCCAGCTGAGGGAAAACAGATTTTCAAACTAAGCCTAGATTTATTCCTAAATAGATGAAGTACGACAGCAGTACCTTAAAACTTCATGCGCTAATTTAAGATAAAGTTAGTAGCTAATTAATTGAATTTTAAACTCACATTTTGATTCTTTGATGCTGTAATGAATTCACTTGTTCTTTAGCCTTTACTTCCAATAAATACAAGAAGTATTTACAGAGCCTTGTTTAGGTTAACACTAGCTTAATCACTATTTGTAGAAACTAATTTAATCTTTTAAATACAACGAGTTAAACATTATTGTAGCACTAATGCTTTGGTAAGTTATTTGTGTAAGATTATTTGTATCAAATAAGCGTGTATATACTTACATTGCGTTATTTATTAGGACGGAATTTAAACTAATACTATTCTATCCCAAATGGTTTCACACCTATATACAATAATCCTTTATTCAAGCAAAATGAAGTGAACTTCAGAGTGTAAGACATCAAGCCTTTCGAGAACAGCCCTGATTAGAGCTTTAAGAAAAAAAATGATAGCTAGTGCTTGTTTTTATATAAAGCAATCTGGATAGTTGAACAACGACCACCTTGATATTCTATGGTTTTGAGGAACACCTTGTTATGCGTGAATATGAGCTTGATTAATCACAATGATAATAATATAAGTGCAAGACATAATAAAGAATAAATACCTTGTTTAACATTATGTGAATGCACTTGTCATTTTGTTGATCGGAAAACACGTTTATTCAAGTGCACGGACACAGTTGATAACGTTTTGAAACTGAATGAATGCTAATAGATAATGTCGATTTTAGACTCGCACTGCACTGTTGCCGAAGCGCGCACAATAAACTTAAAGTTACGAATATAGTCTTTGCATATTGTATTTACGAGAAACATAATATAGTCTTGCATGATGAAAGAAAACCTATTGTATGATGATACCTGTCAATCATTTATGCTTATCACTAGACAGATATGATTGTATTACAAATGTTTTGCGATACCTGTCAATCATCATTTCTTATCTCTGAACAAATATTATTTCGCTGTAATAAAAACCGAATAGGAATACTTTCCAGAATGTTCCATATACTTCTTAATTACTGTTGTAATACTGAACCATTGTTGAGTTTTCAATGTCGACCTCGGTATGGTGGTAAAAACCCTTTCTTTAATTTTTCAGTAACTTTGTGGTTGTTTCTCATAAATTTTGACTTGCAATCCTTGTTCTATAGAAGTTATTGACAATTTAATGGACATAGGTGGGTGATTGGTAGGTCGTATAAAAGATAATCAAATTTTGTAAACCGCATGCATTTGTACATCATAGGTGTTTTCTAGGATGCTACATATTATTTAATGTATTGCCGGATTTTCTTTATTTAGTTGTAGCTCCTTGTTTCCAAATATACATACCGTACGCCATAAACGGATTTGTCAATATTTTAGTGGTTACCCTATAAGTAATAGATATAATACTCCCATACTTAATAAGAAGGTGATAGGTAGATTTAAGGATGAATTTAACGGTAGTGTAGTTGTAGAATTTATTGGTAGTAGGGCAAAGTCCTACTGCCTCCTGCAAAAACGACGTAATAAAAAAGTAAAAGGTATTAATCGTAGTATAGTGAATAAGTCCCAAAAATTCTCTATACTAATTTGAGCCCCACCTTTGGGCGACAAAATACTGCGAAATCTCAAGTCTCTTAAATACAAAATACTACAAACCTTCGATGCTGCTTATATACGTAACAAAAACCTAAAAATATTTCTGCTGCTCAACGAAGTATGCCACGGCTGCTCAGCTGCTTTTCTGTAAATCATACTAACTACTGAAAAAAATTCTGCTACGGTAAATCGTCTAAGTTTATTGACATATTGATAAAAAAAAAAAGACACGCCAATATCAATATAAAACTCTTCGTACATTATTCATTATACATTATGTACATCCTATTTGTTAAAATAACACAGTTCATAATACACTCTGAAAGCAATAATTACTCAAATAAATATTTACAATTATATTATCATAAAAAGTAACAGGGCTTTACCACCATATTTAAGATATCTCTGGTTAAGTACGAGCTCATAATAAGCTTTAATTCTTTGTGTCAAACTTTGCACATCAATCAAAAGTACCCTTTTACCTTGTACATACCAAATATTGTTAATACCATAAATTATTTCTAAACCTAAATGTCCACATAAAAATACTGTACATCATGCAACAGAAAAAGGTCAATCCATAACTCTTCACAAGTTTATTTTTTAGTTTATAAAATTATACCTACAATGCACATATCACCTGTTTATACACAAATGCAAAAAGAAGCAACAGTAAATTTATTAATATTGGAGATTTCAACTGATTGTACACTACTAGTGTAAGCCAAGAGAAACGTACGCTTGCGGAAACTTAGAGTGAGTCTTACAACAACCTGTTGGGGTTTATATTCTCTTTCTCACCTCACAAAAGCCTGTCAATACAAACGCTAACTTCTAAGTAAAACTTTCAATCGTCCACGATTCTTAAAAATTCACAAGCTAACGTGCACAAACAACCCCAACCGACCTCAAAATCCTAGAAATATCCTAACGTACGTTCAAAATTTTTCGTAATTTCTGAAACCGACGCGATTTATCCAAAACATTTCCTTGAAAATCCTCCTACAGTTCACAACCCACACTCTTACTCGATCTATCTCTCTGTCTTTAAAACCTCTCTCACCAATCACGTTGTGTATATTTAACCCCAACTGACAAAGTCAACATTTAACACCACCCTAATGCAACAAGTGTAGTGTCTATATCACTCCAACCTACACGCTAAAGAAATCTTTTACTCCATCTGTCTTCTCCGCTATAAACGAACGTTAAGCGTTTAATCTACACCTATCTCACTAATATCCATCTTCATCTAATACTCCCTTTTCATTTTCTGGTTTGTAAGTTCTATTCTAATGGGCAAATCACCCTCTCCTTTTAAGTTTAACTACGTACATATATGTTAACACATGATACTTCTATCTTACTTCTACCCATTCTAACAAATAACTTGTCTTTGTTTCCTTGTTAGTAAGTTGATTGTAACTGTCAACGGATTTTCCCCATTTCAAAAGTATTAATCTCTTTAATTGACAGCGATAAACAATACTACCTAGAATTTGCTGTTGTTTGTGTTGTCTTATCTTTTAACGCTCCTTAACTATACCGGGAAAATTTCGACAAATAGCTTAAAACTAAAACAGTTTCAAATGCTAAAGCTTTTCGATAATTTAACTCTGAAAGTAACTTGGTTTATAATATAAAATTTACAATGCTTTATACATCTTAAATACTACGGTAAAGATATGTTTATGATATAACAAACACGCAAATTTTAATTAGTATTCCTAGTTAAAGGATGATGCTAAATCAACTTTTACCTTACTAAACTATTGTTGTAGAATTATTGATTTATATACTAACGATTCGAACTGCGTTTTTAATTTGTACTTTATTGTTTTTACTTGCTAATAACGAAATAAATTGCAAAATGAATACTAATACTTTTATAACCCCTAAATCTCACAGTAATATCTATTGTTGGGGATTTAAAAGGTAAATAGATGTAGACAATAAAATTTTAGCAACCGTGTATATAGAAATAGAAGCAAATTATTTACGCGCCAAATTAATTAATTTATATAGTGAAAACGGACGGGTATTAAAATATTTTTCTATATTTAAATTGGAATGTGAAAATTATATAAGGGAAGAAAGTTTTAGAGTACATAAAAAAGCTCAAGGATACGCATAAGTAATTATAACAACGTTTAATCAAACGCTTGGAAGCAAGAAGGGAGCGTGCTTGCATAGAAAATCAATAATTTCAAACGCAAATGTTATTTATTTTAAAAGCCAACGTTCGGTTATACAAATACTACGAAGCGACGAAGCCGAGAATTGTTATTTTCAACGGTCGGTTGTTTCAAGAAGCACCTGTTGTTATATGTCAAGTTTGTAGAATATAAAACGAACGTTAGCACAAAATTTCATAGAAATTGTTTGCAACGGTCAATTTGGATAAGCAGCTACAATAACTAGTACCTTAAAAAGTGAGTGGAATAAACGATCGATAATATAAAACAAACAGAGAAAAGTATAAATAAAGCGTTGGATTGAAGTCACGTAAGATATACACGGGTATTTGTAAAGGACGACTACAACATCGATTTTCTGTAACCTAAGAGGGGTTTCTAAAGGAGACAACAGATATGCGTGGAACGGAAGTAGATAGCTAAGAGGTGGCGTGTCTGGATGGGAGAAAATTCTATCATTGGTTGATGGCCAGCAGTTTTCGAGAAGTGCGCTTACGGTAAGGTGGGAAACGAGATTCTATGTAAACAGCACGACGGACGGGGAATTTGTCAGAAATTATAGTCGGTTACGTTCGAAATTTGAAGATGCCGTTTCGAAAACAAGCTTTTCACATGAAACAGTTTTCACTAGGGGGTTGAGAATAATATAAATACTCGGACGAATATATTAAAGCTCTCTTTTCTTTCCATTTAGATTTGAATACAGGTTCAGATCTACAACCTATATAGTAAAAGCTTTCGGTTAGCAATTATTGTGTTTAGTAACGTTACATTAAACATCCTGTTAAAATCTTAAAAGCTGTTGTAGCGGACCGCAAGTTATAAAAGTGTTTGAACGAATTAGTGCTTGTTCAAATAAAAGGTGCCGTTACTACGACAAAGTTATTAAAGAGATGGATGATATGTGGGTAAGCAAAACTGAAAGCAATTTGTATGCATGAAATATAGGTATGGAATGTTACTGTTGAGACGAAGCTGATATCTGAGAAAAAGAACCGGAGTGGTAGCGGAGATATTGCATGGTGGAGATCTGTGGATCTAGACTTTATCGTAGTAGATGGACACATCGATGAGGGTTTCTGGTAGCCATCTGCAGCGGAGACGAGTAACGTAGATAACTCCAGGTAACGAACTTTGAATTTCTGTTTTGTATAAACATTTGTGGTAATATTTTGGTGTTTGTGTGTTTGACTTATTGGTGGCGTCTTAATTATTTTTAAAACTTGTTTAGAAAGGTACATGTGCTGGACAATTAATTTTGATTATTAAAAAGGGTTTAGTGATGATGAATAAAGGTTTATTCAGGCTATAAATTGTGCTTGTAAGGAGTAAACGGGTCTGTAAATTTGTTTTCAATAATGCAAGGTTTAAAAAGCATTTACAAAAACTGTGTTAATAGAGCTGACAATAGACCAGCAAGAAGTCAAACTAGAGTTGCATGTGGGGCCCATCTACTCATATCATGTAGAATTTTTGTAAAATAATTTAAAAACCAAAAACTTTAAAACATTTAATAATTGAGCTGGGAACAATTGTACCAAATCGTTTGTACTCATGTGTAAATATTTTATCCGTTAATACGTGTAAATAAAAGGTTGTATGATTGTTGTATTATTTTGGTAATTTTATTTGATGGTGTATGTGTGTGAGAGAAGTATGTACGAAAAAATAGGTATTCAAGAAGAGGCCGATTGTTGAGCTAGCTAGGGTGTGCAGAGAAATCTGAAGGCGTCCGAGATAAAGGTTAACAAATTTTTTTTATAAAAATTTTTTTTTGAAAATTTTATGTTGACCAAGGAGTGGGCACGAATTTAATGAAACATACAGAGACTGTCCCGAGGGTTCCACGGCAATATATATATATATATATATATATATATTACTCATATTTAGACCAGGGTAGAAAATTAAATAATCACATCAAATAATTTTAATCACCGTGTAGAAGCTTTGGGAAAAGGTACGCGTTATTAAAAAAAAACCGTGAAGCATAAAAATTCATTCGTTTCATTAAAAATAAGAGATTTAAATTATTTATAAGACGCTTTATATAAAAGGAAGCAATATTAGAAAACTTTACGTGTAATTTAATTATCCCTAGTAAAGAAACAAACAAAAATTACGTGCAAAATTTATATTAATTAACTCTATTTTAAGTAACCGGTATTAAACAAAACGTACAGATAATAATTGAATATTTAATTAGGATTCACTAAAAATTAAAGGGTGTTAATTTTAATTGAAGTTAATTGAACCATTAGTAACAGATAATATCTATAAAAACTCGTAAAAACCCAATAAAATACCATGAAATAAAGCTCTGAGAATTAATAGTAAGTTTAAACACCTGCGTATTTTTAAAAAAGCTCATTCTGCGTAAATGTTGCAGATAATTAATGGTTACAAAGAATCTTGGAGAAACCGTGGCTTAATATTCACGGGAAGGCGCGATACGGGGTTATTTAACCCAGATAGTCCACATGGACTGAAATAATCGATAATAAAGAATATCAATTTGCACCAATAAGAACAGGGTAGATAGAGACAAATAATATGCGCAAGACCAAGACACATATAGTAAAAAGGCGTGAGTAGAGCAACGTCATGGGGTTGCGATTGGTTGAAAGTAAAAGGCAAAATTTGAGAGGTAAAAATAACATTTCTGTATAAAAGTCAATTAGTTATTTCCAGACGTTGCAAGCCGTGTCGAAATTTCTGAGATTTAACTGGGGCGCGTGCAAATTTTGTAAAAATCGCATGCCGGGCTGCGGAATGGGAACATAGCAGGCGAAATTCTTTAGAATTGTCCGTTTTGAGGACTCGACCGACAGACAGGCTAACCTCTATATATACCCAGGGGAATATGAACAAGCTCTCTTAGATCTTCGACTTGATTCAACGCGTTAAACAGTGCTTTTTAGTTTTCCGGTTTTAATATTAAATAATTTAAACAGTTTGCTCGAATATTTTGTGATTTAAAACAGCTTGTTCTTTACGTGCTACACTGAATGTACTTTTGTGCACTTAGAAAAGAAGATACAAGGTAATAAAGTTTAGTATCACCGTACCAATGAGTAAAATTTACAACGACAAATGAATACACAAAAGTAGGCAGTTTTGGCGTATATTGGTGAAAGAAGTATGAATTTCTTTGTTATTTTTCGGGGGTATTAATACTTAAATGGTGCATAAACGTGTCTGGATCCACAAAACAAGGTTCAGATATACACAGATGAGTTCCGGAAAAGCCCTGAAACAACTTTAAATAAATGGTGATGGAGAAAATTTTAAAAGCGTTGAGAATCAGAAGCCGTAAATATAACCCAGTTGGAATGATGTAATTAACAAAGGGACGATGTACATTGAAGCTACGAGTGCAGTAACCTTCAGGTAAATTATACTATTTTGTTCGAACTTTGATATTTTGGTATGTGTTGAATAACTTTATAATTGATTTATTTAAAATGGACAGTAGTAAAATTGTACTAACAATAATATTTTAATTTTAAGGTGAAATTTGCTTGTTTAAGTAGAAAGGGGTATTTAGTATTGATGTTCTGGATTATGATGAAAATTTGGGTATGTCTTTGAGCTCAATTAGACGAACCTGGTTAATTAACGTAAAGGGGTGGTAGATGCTCCCTTTGTACTCAGACTCAGGTCTGCATATATTGTTATAGTAATTAGTAGGCATCCTACAAGGACTTTAATTCTGGATGCACTTTAAAATGATAATAAATTTAATTTTGAAATTCTCTGATATTAAAATTTATGCTGAATTTTAATTTTGAAATTTTAATGTATTGTGAATATTGATGTAAATAGAGTTAACGTTGATGTTTGTGGTAGGAATGTGTTTGTTTTTTTTTATGTATGAGGATGAAAGTTATCTAGAGGAGCAGCCGAGGCGATTAACGGAAGAAAGTCAATGGACCGACACAGTTAAGGTAATGAATAGCTTTTTGTAGGTTTCACAGCATTCTTGACGCCCAATTCGTGAGGCTCGATTCGAAAAGCGTAGTTCACGGATTTTGTAGGTTTCACAGCATTCTTGACGCCCAAAAGTGAGGCTCGATTATAAAGCGTAGTTCACGGATTTTGTAGGTTTCACAGCATTCTTTGGCGCCCAACGTGGGGCTCGAGTTCCAAATAAAATTTTTGTGATTTTATTCCAGGAAACTGGCGATCTGAGAGAGAGAGTTTCTGTGTGTGTATAAATTTAAGAGTATTTTAGAGTGTGTGAGAGTGATTAGAACGTATGCAGAGAAAGGAGTGGTTAAGGAGTCAAGGAGTGGAAATTGGAAGTGACGATAGTGCATTGTGTGAGAAAAATTCTAAAATGGAAGAAGCTGGAGGCAGTAGAGATCAGTCGAGGACGGAATCAGGGGATCAAGGAAACGAGATGATAATGAGAATGCTAGAGAGGATGAACGAAGAATCCAATAGAAAATTAGAACAGCTAAGCGATGAAGCTAATAGAGCTAGGGAGGAGTCCAACAGAAAATTAGAACTGCTAAGCGATGAATCGAATAGAGCTAGGGAAGAATCAAATAGAGCGAGGGAGGAGTCCAACTAAAAATTAGAGCAGATAAGCGGGAAAATTGAACAAAATACTAAAGAATTTACAGAATTTAAAGATAGTCTTACCGTGAAACTGGGGGAAGTAGAAAATAGGGTTGAACAAAATGAGCGTGATATTACAGGTCTTCGACAGGAAATGGGACATTTAAGGTCCGAAGTACGCATTTTTTGTGAAGAAGAAATAAATGTAAAATTGACTGAAGTAACGGACTCATGTAGGGATCAGTTAGGCAGGATAGAACGCGAAGTTAGTAGTATCAAATATAACATGTAAAGTTTAACGGGGGATGGTCCCAGATTTTCTACAGGTGGAGGATCATTGGACCAACACATGAAGTTTTATGGCGATAACAGGGTAAATCCACAAATTTTTATTGATAGTGTAAGAAATCTAGTGGGAAATTTATTTGACGAACAGACTAAACTAAATACGATAAAGGCTTTATTGAAAGACAACGCGGAAGCATGGTACAATTTAGTAGGACAGGACATAGACACCTACACGGAGTTTGAAGACAGATTTTTAGAGCACTACTGGAGTGACCACAGACAAGACCAGGTACGAGATGACTTAATCACAGGAAATTTAAGGAGAATTTTCAGGAAGTAGGGAGCAATATGCTATACGCAAGTATAGCATAGCAAAGCAACTGAACCCACCACTGACGGACCGACAAATTATTAAGTATTTATCACGACACTTCGAGGTAGAAGTAAGACAACACGTAGCACTACAGAACATAGTGGACAGAGAAATATTTTTAGAATACCTGCAGAGGTACGACGACGTAAGTAGTGGACGACCTCGGCATAATAGGGAAAGACAGATCAACACAGTTAGGTTTGACAATAGACGGGACAACTATGCTAGAAAGGGGAATAATTACGGATACCAGAGACAGAATTGGGAACAGAGACGACCATACGTTAGGAGTAATAGTTTAGGAAGGGAACCTGCACCGAGACCGGAACCTACCAGAAGGAATAGTTCACCGGACATGAGGGGGACTGCTAATACAGACACGGAACGAGTGGAAACACCTAGGACATACGCTGAGGTGACGGCTAGACCAGGACCGAGTAGGGAAACAGACCTGGACAGGATTTTTAGAACGCGACAGACCACTAGATTTCAGTGTAAATGTATATGAACATCCACGTGAATTTTTCAAAATTGAGGAGGAAGTAGAGCCAGAAACTAAGGAAAAATTATGTTTGCCAATTATTAATTTAGAAATTTTTGAGAATAATGTAGAAGTATTACTGGATACAGGGGCAGAGGCGAGTTTAATATCGAAGGAATTCGTCAGCAAAATTAGGGATAAGGTTTGTGATAGAATTATGCCTATAAAGCGTAGCCATTTAGTAGCTCCAAATAAAAAGAAATTTGCTGTAGTAAATAGTGTTGTGGTGCTTAGGATAGATATAGGAGATTTAAGCTGTGAACAGGAGTTTGTAATTGTACCTGGACTGAAGTTTCAGAGCATTTTAGGTGTTGACTGTATGATGCAGTTAGGGGTTTTGATAGATATGGAACGGAAGGTAATAAGGATTAAGGATAGGGTAGTGCCATGGAAGGGCAGTTATGAAGTCACAGAGGATGACACAGGGTTGAGTATTAATGTAGTAGAGGTAGAGGATGATGAAGGTAAACAGATCAACACAATAATATGTCCAGAGGATAGGATAGTAGAGGTTCAAGCTTTAGTACAAAAACATGCAGAATTAGTGGGGGTAGAAGCAACAGCAGCAGATCGGGAGCAGGTGAAGGCAGAATTAGATAAAGATGCACGAAAAATTAATCAAAGGACCAAACCGCAATTCCATTGTCCAACATCCATGGACACACTTTTAACGAGATTAAGTGGCAAGTTTATTTTTAGTAAAGTAGATTTAAGGAATTCATTCTGGCTGATTCCATTACACAAGAATTCTAGTAGATACATAGGATTTTCCATAGAGGGAAAAATCGATAATTTTAAAGTAGTATCGTTTGGTTTGTCGGCAGAAAGAAAAAAAATAGTAAATGAGAAACAGACATGTGTAGAGACTGAAAAAAAAGCAGTATTTAAGAGTCAGAAAAATAGGGATGATAAGTTTATTGTATGTGAGATAATAGGGAGGATAAGTATAGATATAGAAGGGGGAGAAATAGGGATGAAGAGTATTAGGATGGTGAGAAGAAAGACTTGGAGGGTCAAGAAGAGAGTTAGATTTAAATAACTTGATGAACAAAGAATAGAGATAGGTGAATTTTAGTATAGTTATAGAAAATAAAGCTAGGTATAGGATAAATATGGGAGATAATTAGAAATAAGTTTAGGATGAGAATAAAGAGTAAAGTATAGGGAAGATTAGTTAAAAGTTAGGAATAGGATAGGTATATAGGATAGGTATATAGGATTAGATGGATAAGTAGGATGAAGTTAGGGATAATTTCAGTTTATAAAATTAGGTGAGAGTTAGGAATAGGATAGGGATATAGGACAGGTGTAAATATTTTTTTGATTGGATAAGTTAGGTAAGTTAGATAGATAAGGGTAGAGAGAGATAGGCATTTTTTTTGTAAATTTTGTTTGCGGTTTAAATATTTTATATTTGAATTCAAATAAGTGGGATTATTTGTATTCAAATAGGGGGAAAATACTCATATTTAGACCAGGGTAGAAAATTAAATAATCACATCAAATAATTTTAATCACCGTGTAGAAGCTTTGGGAAAAGGTACGCGTTATTAAAAAAACCGTGAAGCATAAAATTCATTCGTTTCATTAAAAATAAGAGATTTAAATTATTTATAAGACGCTTTATATAAAAGGAAGCAGTATTAGAAAACTTTACGTGTAATTTAATTATCCCTAGTAAAGAAACAAATAAAAATTACGTGCAAAATTTATATTAATTAACTTTATTTTAAGTAACCGGTATTAAACAAAACGTACAGATAATAATTGAATATTTAATTAGGATTCACTAAAAATTAAAGGGTATTAATTTTAATTGAAGTTAATTGAACCATTAGTAACAGATAATATCTATAAAAACTCGTAAAAACCCAATAAAATACCATGAAATAAAGCTCTGAGAATTAATAGTATGTTTAAACACCTGCGTATTTTTAAAAAAGCTCATTCTGCGTAAATGTTGCAGATAATTAATGGTTACAAAGAATCTTGGAGAAACCGTAGCTTAATATTCACGGGAAGGCGCGATACGGGTTTATTTAACCCAGATAGTCCACATAGACTGAAATAATCGAAAATAAAGTATATCAATTTGCACCAATAAGAACAGGGTAGATAGAGACAAATAATATGCGCAAGACCAAGACACATATAGTAAAAAGGCGTGAGTAGAGCAACGTCATGGGGTTGCGATTGGTTGAAAGTAAAAGGCAAAATTTGAGAGGTAAAAATAACATTTCTGTATAAAAGTCAATTAGTTATTTCCAGACGTTGCAAGCCGTGTCGAAATTTCTGAGATTTAACTAGGGCGAGTGCAAATTTTGTAAAAATCGCATGCCGGGCTGCGGAATGGGAACATAGCAGGCGAAATTCTTTAGAATTGTCCGTTTTGAGGACTCGACCGACAGACAGGCTAACCTCTATATATACCCAGGGGAATATGAACAAGCTCTCTTAGATCTTCGACTTGATTCAACGCGTTAAACAGTGCTTTTTAGTTTTCCGGTTTTAATATTAAATAATTTAAACAGTTTGCTCGAATATTTTGTGATTTAAAACAGCTTGTTCTTTACGTGCTACACTGAATGTACTTTTGTGCACTTAGAAAAGAAGATACAAGGTAATAAAGTTTAGTATCACCGTACCAATGAGTAAAATTTACAACGACAAATGAATACACAAAAGTAGGCAGTTTTGGCGTATATTGGTGAAAGAAGTATGAATTTCTTTGTTATTTTTCGGGGGTATTAATACTTAAATGGTGCTTAAACGTGTCTGGATCCACAAAACAAGGTTCAGATATACACAGATGAGTTCCGGAAAAGCCCTGAAACAACTTTAAATAAATGGTGATGGAGAAAATTTTAAAAGCGTTGAGAATCAGAAGCCGTAAATATAACCCAGTTGGAATAGTGTAATTAACAAAGGGACGATGTACATTGAAGCTACGAGTGCAGTAACCTTCAGGTAAATTATACTATTTTGTTCGAACTTTGATATTTTGGTATGTGTTGAATAACTTTATAATTGATTTATTTAAAATGGACAGTAGTGAAATTGTACTAACAATAATATTTTAATTTTAAGGTGAAATTTTGCTTGTTTAAGTAGAAAGGGGTATTTAGTATTGATGTTCTGGATTATGATGAAAATTTGGGTATGTCTTTGAGCTCAATTAGACGAACCTGGTTAATTAACGTAAAGGGGTGGTAGATGCTCCCTTTGTACTCAGACTCAGGTCTGCATATATTGTTATAGTAATTAGTAGGCATCCTACAAGGACTTTAATTCTGGATGCACATAAAATGATAATAAAATTAATCTTGAAATTCTTTTTAAAACTGAAATTTATGCCTAGTTTTAATTTTGAAATTTTAATGTATTGTGAATATTGATGTAAATAGAGTTAACGTTGATGTTTGTGGTAGGAATGTGTTTGTTTTTTTTTATGTATGAGGATGAAAGTTATCTAGAGGAGCAGCCGAGGCGATTAACGGAAGAAAGTCAATGGACCGACACAGTTAAGGTAATGAATAGCTTTTTGTAGGTTTCACAGCATTCTTGACGCCCAATTCGTGAGGCTCGATTCGAAAAGCGTAGTTCACGGATTTTGTAGGTTTCACAGCATTCTTGACGCCCATAAGTGAGGCTCGATTATAAAGCGTAGTTCACGGATTTTGTAGGTTTCACAGCAATATATATATATATTGCCGTGATGAATGTTTAAAATTGGCCGCACCTCATTTTTGCTAGCTCTTTGATTTTTTATGGATTCTATCTTCCAAAATTAATGAAATTAATGCGATCACACAAGCATAGTGATTAGATATATATTAGATATATATTAGATATATAAGTAGTTAATCGTAAAATAACATATGCGCATTAAGTAACAATTTAACAGATACTGACTATTTTACTTACTCTGACGTCGTTAATGCTACAAATTTTGGCCGGTTGCTACCTTATATACTTTAGTATAAACGCAACCTCCGTACGACATTAAAATATCCTCAGAGCTCTACTAATGTACTTGTAGGTGATTCAAGAACGCCCATTTGACGATTGAATCCGACTTAAAAGCTACGTTGGTTGGTAGACGTTAGCCAACTAAATAGATCGAATGCGCTTTTAACTCATCTAATAACGTCATCTAGACGTTGGATAACTGACTTTAATTGTTATTTTTTTGAACGGCGTCGAATCAACGTTGGCAGTAGTACAATTTTAATTACCAAATTCTTAACTTCCAAATCAATTCTGTTTTGGTTGTGTTTTATACATATACAAATAGACTTGAAAAGGTTGCGTATCTGTCAATAGGCGTCCAATCCTAAGTCTAAATTACTAAATATATCTGTAATTTGTATGTAATATAAACAACAAAAATACGAAGGATACTTCTACACTAGCAAGGTTATTGAACTTGCTATTGTCATAAGTCAGTTCCGGTGCAAAAATTTGTAATAGAAGTCTCATACCGTGTAGTTTTCGGTTCGTATTTGGACTACATGCCGGAATTGTTAAAAGCGTTGAGTAAAATTTGTTACTAATAGTCAAAATTAGTACACTTGTTTGTTCTTTGTTTTTGTTAAATTTAAAAGCAGGGTCGTGGTTTTTAGCACGGCCCTGGTATACGAAAATTATTAAAAATGTAAATTATACATTATTAGATAAAATAATTATTAAAAATGATATTATTCTGTACTAATATAATTTGTAAAAGCTTTGCAGTATTTTATTTATGCAATAGAGTAAAAATCGAAATTCATTAATGTACTATTATTATAATGACCTTAGAGAAATATTTGATATTTTGAAGACGCTTTGGTTTTTTCAACATATTGAAACGAAAATTCTATTTATAATAACAACAGTTTTTTTATTTTCAAACTGATTATACAACCCTTTTCAAAAACTTATAGTTCCAATGGAATTTGCTAAAACTTCTCTCAACAACTTATTTCCGAACTAATCGCTAACAGTACAAGTATTATCTTATTAACATTACGATCCTATCTTCTAAATTACTACCGAAGCACTATAGTTAACTATACAAACTCTAATTATTAGCTTATGTTATCATTACAATAATTTATATCAACAATAATTTATACCACATCATTTCAAACTTTAAACTAGAACAGATTCTAACCAAAGCCTGAATCGGAACTGAACTGCAATATCCACGACAGCAATTTATATATATATATATATATATATATATATATATATATAACTCTTAAATGCAAACTTTAGTATCTGTTAATCAAAACTATCCAAAGCATGAGGTGCCGCCGGAACCTATCGATCATCATCTGTGTACAAACGCCTCGGTTACAACTTTGCTTGCTGAAGGGTCATACATAAAAATGTTTTATAATAAGAAATTGATTAGTGAAAACTGTATCTTTATATCGTTTTCAGGTCCAGAAACTTCTGCGACACCTTTGCGTACCCTAAAGGCTATTAAATACTTGACGTTATACCAAAATCAACAAATTGTGTTTTAATGAGATAGTGAGAAAAACACTCAATATGTATTTCTAAAACTAAACTAAAACTAAAACATTTGCATCATATAAACCAAATCCTTGTAGATTAATTTCACAACGTCATTTGCCCATAGGAAGTCACCATTATTAAATTCTTTCAAAAAATTTTTATAAACAATATTAGGTACAAGAGTTGCAAATCGCTCAACGCCCTAAAATTAAAAATATATATTAGTTTGTGAATAAAAACAAAAAGTATCAATGGGAAACGCCAACCATATTCAAAAGATTATAAAAATTAGTAGAGGGTTAGTCGCATAAAGCAAGTTGATTTTCAAATTGCAAGTACCTGGTTGCTAAAATTTTATTATTATTCATACTAATATTTAAAACCTACAGGATTATTTCATATTAAGCTAGTAATTGTGAGATTGGAAATATTAGACCACAGATAGTATTTAAACCTCTAATCATTTACTAGTGCTGAAATACTTTCCTCGTTTAGTGTTCTTGTTAACACCGACATGGACGGTGACGTCAAAAGCATGGTTTGGGCCATAGATGTAAAGAATAACATCGGGAAATAACATCCATATGAGCCGTGGAATTCCAACAGTAGAGGGGAGAGGGAGGGAGTGTTAAAGCAACTTGTAATTAAATTTCTGACGAATTACTCACACAAAATAAATGCGTAGACATATTCTATTAGTAAGAAAGATCCTGAAACACCGTATTAAAACTAAAGCACTTTTATTTTAGTTTACATGATTTTACTAAAACTAATCTCAAGCATAAGTATTTTTCAATAGATAGGCTACTTATGTACAAGCCCAAAACCCAGTTTTCTTATTGAATTTAACATGGCAAAATTTATGGTACATTTTCAAATCTTTGTACTACTCAAGGTCATTCATTCTAGGATCACGTGACATCGTCATCATTCACCTTTCAAGTTTAAAGTTCAAACCTACACCACGTCTTTACATGTGATTTTCCAATGCTCCACCCGAAGGTACTACATTGACCAGAAAGCGAGCTTTTTTTACCTGGAAATTTTGAATTTTGCCGAACCCTTGCCGTTCCAGGCAAGGTAGGGATCTTTAACGTGCGTGACAACACTCACACACGGGACCCCCATTTTACCTCTCATCCGAACGAGGGAGTATTTTTGTGAAAAATGCTCGTCTAATATTTTTCAAGTGGACCGTATCGGGATTTGAACCCAGGACCTTGGGCGTAGTAGTCGCACACATACCAGCTACGCCACGAAGCCGCCCCTACAGCACGTCCGCCATATTCTCGTCGCGACCAATGGAAGAACTTAAACAGCATTTAATAGGGTAAGCTTGCGTTTTCAAGATTAGATCACAAGTATGAGAATTCAACTAAAAGTCAAATTTTATTTAGAATACACAAATATTTAGATTTACAATCGTACATACACATTAAATGTACTAACACCTTATACCCTAGCATTAGTTTAATATATCTTCGTCTTTCACAATCGAGTATTGTCCAATTGGCAATTTTAAATATGACTCAGGAACCAAATTACGTTTGTCATCGTGCGGGCCTAGAGCTACCTTTTCCTGAGTGATAGTGTGGACGTGGTGCTGGACGACTGGATTAAGTTCTGGCTTACAAATACATATTTAAAGTGTGAAAGGTAAATAATGATGACGTCACGTAATCCTGAAATGCATTACCTTGAATGGTACAAAAATTTGGAAAATGGATCTTAGATTTTCTCATGTTATATCCGTTTTTTGTGCTTAAACATACCTAGCCTATCTACTCGTATGTCAAGCTATTTACTATCTATGTTAATTCATTTTAATTAAAACTATAACAAAAAAAAATATCACAATGCTCGTATGTCAAAGATAATCGTTCTGGCTCTCTTGCAGGGCAAACACGGTATAAGAATAATATTTATATTTTGCCTTATCCAAGAAAGTAATGTAGCAAGGCGGTTTGTGCAACAAATCGGTTTTGTGTGTGTTTTGTTAATGTTAGGAGGTTGTGGGGGCGCAGCTTTAAGGCTTCGGGCCGGGTGTCTTTGTTGGGCGGTTGTTTGTTCAATGATAAATGCGGAATGGTGCTTCTAGGGCTTCGCCCCTTGCAAATTACAAAAATAATACGTGGTGAAAAATTTAGATGAGTCTTGACGTAATTATTCTGAATAACAAATTTGGAATGGGGCTCCCTAGGGCTTCGCCCCGCGCATTTCAAACAATAAAAACATGGTGAGGAATTTAGATGCGTCTATATTAGCTTGTGGGAACCCTAGGGCTTGGCCCTCGGTTTTATTTTCGTCGCCGTGGTGCGGATGGTCGGAGGATGCTCCATTGGAGAACTATTCTTTAGAACTTCGCCCCAAGTGTTTGTTTGACGTTGATTGGTGTTGAATGGAGCTGTGTCCCATTATATAATTGAATACTTGGGAACGGAGATTTAAGTTAAACAAAATTGCAAATAAACGTGCACGTGGTGATGAATTTAACTCGGGTGTGGCCCTACGCGCGCCCGAGAGCCTCCGTTCCAGGAAATATTTTTTCGAATGAATGTCCTAGTAGGGTGCAAAAATGACCAGAATGAACCTAAGATTTGCCCATAAGAAAATACATGTAAAAATTGCACTTCTTGCGCCGAACGAAGGTAGCTTATCTACTCAAATACGTGCCTCCCTTGAGATTTGGGTATGTTACAAGCATAATTTAATGCATAAATGAAACATTTATCCACGTGTGACGGTTTATTTATACGTTTTCCAAGATACAGTAATTCCTTCGAGCCAGACACCTGATGGCGGTTTATTTATACTTTTGCCAAGATACAGAAGTTTTTTGGAGCTAGCCACCTGATAGCGGAGTATTTATAGTTTTGCCAGGATACAGAAGCTTCTTCGAGCAAAAATTACTCCATTCTGACAATACCCGAAAGCCGAAACCCGGTCAATGGATGTCTTTTCCACTTACGAAATAATCAAGTAATTGTTTTGTAATGGCTAGGCAAATATTACTTCGATTTGTATACGTAAATTTGCTTAGTGAATTTACAGATACATCTTGTACTTTGAATTAATTAAAACTGCGGGCTGCAGAGAAGTTTTGCTTTTTATTATATATATATATATATATATATATATATATATATACAAATGTATGTGTATGTATGTCCCCGTTCATTGCAGACAACTTCTAAAATAAGTTAAACGTACCTTAAGCAACTAACGGACACTATCAAGAAAAGAATAATTACTTGCTTACCTTCCAATTAACGATTGCATCATTTCCTCCGTAGTAAAGCAACATGGGCGTTGTTATTTTTCCCAAATTATAAACAGGAGGATCTACTAGACCATACCTTCTTAGGTTCTCCATTCTTCCGTAATCGTATTTAGCAAAAACACCTTAAATACAAGTATATGCATTAGCATACTTTAAACAGTTTGCAATGGTTTTCATATTTACCTGATTGATAAATTTGTGTAAGATGGAAGAGCTCCTTAAGTGAAGATCCTGCAGGATAGCCGTTTAGAAGTAAGGGGATTGCGGTCTAATAAACAAAATCTATTAGTATTACAGATTATTATAAGCACAATAAGGCTGTTTACGTGGGCAATCCACATAACACGTATTTTCTCATATGCTCAGGCAAATGGCTTAAGTACATAAAGAACTTGAAGTCGTTCCTGAGGCTCCACTTCAGTAAAAGCCCAAGAGAGTTTGATGTTCTGTACGAGGTTTTCTACGTGAAGCAGATGCTGCCCAAGCGTTTGTCAGAGCGGATACATCATCATCAGAACGATCACTTCGATTCCGACTTGTGTGTGTAACCGTTCATACAGTCGCAGTTTCATTTTAAAAGAGGGAACGGCTACAAACTAGAACCCTACATTGACCCTTAATTGAGCGCACACCACGTTCCACACCTCGATTCCCCATAGAACGAGCGTTAAATCACCTACGGAAGGACCTGTTGAATAAATTATCTGTAATGTTCTAATAAGGGATTTTGAAAGCATAATGCGGCGCTCTCAGCAGACGATGTCAGGTTCGTGGTCATTTGAGGCAGAAAGAATACCACCTGGGTTTCTACCCCGCACGCTGTACCTATCCAAACCCATTTAAAACTGCCACAATACCCCTAATGCTAAAACCCAGCAAACTTCCTGATCACCAGGCCAATAACTATCCTATCAAACCTTAACAATCTCCTGGAACAGATTATACTTCTAAAACTAAATTCTCATATTAAACATAATTCGATTCTATCCTCGAACCAGCATACCTCCGAGCAACTCATAACACAGAGAAAATCGGAAAAACAGTAATCGTTTCGGTACCTACCCACCACACCCCTCCAAATGCGTAATAGTTTTCGTTATCGATTTCCCCTCGGACTTTGACCTCCTATGGTGGCCCAATCTCCTCAACCAAACCAAGCAATACCATCCTACCTATTCCTTATCATAAAAACCTTTCTCTCTTCCTGAAACAGCACCCCGCCGTCAAATTTCTCTCTATTTCTAGACCAATCACCCAAGGTTTCCCCTAAGGCTCCCGCTCTTTCCTTACTTTATTGAACCTGGCCATCAACCCGTTTCTCGACACTAATGCAGACGACTTCTCCTTCCTTGCTTATCGTGACTTCCGCGCATGCCTCAAATTCACAGTGGCACTCCTTATAACCAAAATCACATTCTGGTTCTTCCTAAACAACCAACCCAAAGTTACTTATAAAATCAAAATACTCCTCCTCAAAGGCTTCCTACGGTACGTACGCATTCTAGACACGCCTATTACTTTTCTATCTACCGCTCCCTACCTTGGACTACACTTAGACACCCTAATAAAAATAGGTACCTTTCCTTAAACTGAGAATCAAAACTAAGATCATCTGCAACAGCATTTAACAAGCCTTACCAAAATCTATATACTCAAACAAACCAAGCCGAAGATTTATAATTCATTAAATCATAGCCCCAATCATACACTATGCTATATAGCCTTGCCTTGACCTAAAACCGCCATCCTCCAGTCACTTCTTGCACAACATCATACGACTCTTTCTGCTATACTCCCAAGAGCTTACCCACATCCTCGTTGTACACCATGCTCCAAATACCCCCTATAAAGATACTCCTAAACTCACTTATCCAAATTCGAAATTTAAAGCAACAACATCTTATTGGTCTACACGATAAAACTTCAAACCCTAACGAATATATTACCCTGTCAAAAATTGATATCAAAACTAGAATCCAAAACTTACTTATTTCTGGTAACAATACTGGTCCTCATCAAATACACGAAGACATCGCTAACATTCTACCAACATTCTTCATTCCAGTAGACCGACAGTTCGATTTCTAACCGCTTTAATCTAGTTCCATCACATCAATGCCTATGCTCCAACAAAACAGTCCATGAAACCCCTATCCATTTAATTTACTTATGTCCACTGACCACAGATCTTTAGGTAAATCTTAAAACCACTCTAGAGGTAGACTCCTTCTAGCCATTACCCAATATAAATTTTATAGTACCCCACTACACGCAAGAATTTTTCTTGTTCCAAAGGAAAGCCACTTAACAAAACCGCAAATTCTCTAACCAGCGACACCATATATCCGCACACACACGCACCTCATATCTTTACACTATTACCTCATAGCACAAACCGCACTATATCTACCGTATGGTTTGACGACAGCAGTAGGAGCATCAATGCTCCAATCGGTGAACTACACGGCACACTCTTATGATCTTATATCATTTGTATAATATGAATTTCATTAACGTTTATCATTTGTTTAAAAATTCTTAGCATATATAACCAGTAAGGGTTATAGCCCAGGGATAGTTGCTTATTCAATAAACGAGAATGTATGTATGTACGGCACCATGCTCTCTCAAAATAGCAAAGGTCTAATCATGTAAAAAGACACCCGATGGAAACACGCCGTTTCACAGACGAACCAGATTCAAAAGCTGCATATTTAACAAACACCTGCAGTATGACACATGATGTTTTGCGGAGCAAATTGCGTGTTTCCGCTATACGCTCTCTTCGTGGCCCGCAAAAATCAAACGGAATGCTGTTCAAGCTGAAGAACAACCACAAGGACAATTTCATAGGACACGTTATAGAATCGAAGAAGCTGACCAAGGTCTCTTACGACAAAGCACCCCGTTTCAAGCTGGAAGACATTGAGAACCAAGCAAAAAAGGTCCTTTTGACGGACTACAAGGAGGAGCTATTTGCACAGCACAGTTGGTGGATTTTTTGATAGTGGTATAAAATGGACTTGTACGGGGAAGGAAGCTGATAGCGCTTCAACATCGTATACTCGGTTCTAAACATCCACATCCACATGGGAGACGGCTCACCGCCTCTCCTCCGACTGTAGTATTTTAGGAAGGTTAACTGCACAATCAAGGAGGTCTGGTGCAAAGGCAATGACTCCGATCGCATAAGCAAGAAGGTAATCTTTATGGTATGTACAATCAAGCACTCCATGAACGGCGACTACAATCTGTGGCTGCAGAACAACCAGAAAAAGTTCCGGTCCAACATGCCAATGCGCGCTCGTTAGACGACTCGTAGAAGTACCTAGACTCACGCGAAGGACTTCACCAAAAACGCCGGTTTAATAGGTCCTTCGACTACCTCTTTCGTATAACTCCTCTTCGCTAAAACAGAAATTAAAGCCCGAATCCAAAACTCGTTTGTCCTCTTCTGTCAGATTCAGTGGACACTCTTACTGACAGACAGATAACCGACATTTTTCCCACCATCACGAACATTTCTCCACACAGACCCACAACACAATTCGTATACGGACACAGCTGTTTCTGCCAGAACTTACTTCAGTTTAACCTAACCCATTCTCGATGCTGTCTTTATTTAGAACTAATTCTAGAAAATCCCATACAGCTGATGTACACATGCTCCTTTACCTCACTCCTCCAAACTACATTCAAAACCGTCATCAACTTAGACCAATACATTCCACTTCTTATCAATACATCATTCACTAAAATTAAAACTTTTTGAAAAATATTTTCGCAAACAAACCCCTATTTTCTAAAACGCGGCACTAACATACACCACCTCAAAATACTGCACTAGACACCCCTCATAAAAGATATACCCACACATTACATTCTGTACCTACACTCACTTACACGAACTTATAGAGTAGTGTATACAAGCTACCAGATCAACCGACGGCAAACGTAAGAGCACACGCCGCCCCCACCACCAGAAGCTATGCGACTCCGTTTTTGCTTGATCATTCTTGTATATAATTCTATTATATTGCTTTTGCGATTATTTACACCTAGATTGTACGACAAGGATGGACCAGTGGATTCACTATTGACAAATTGCCGGCGCTATATAATAGATCGCTTTTGTATCAGGGTGCTATAAGACACTGGGCTTCGCGGTGAGTATGCTGGACAGAATAAATACAATGTTCCCATTCCGCTGAAGTACAAGGAGTATACGGTGGAAAACCGCCTCTCCAATCTGCAGGCAGCGTCCGACGCCACACCTGGTTTGATCTTGTGTGCAAGAAAATACCAAACTGCGAGTTTCGTTTTCTTGACGTGGGCGTTGGCAAAAATAAGGTAAATAAAGCCGGCAACAGAGGAGTTACTATAGTTAAATATCAGGTTAATGTGAACGTACTTTAGTTAATTGCGTAACCGTACAGAGGGCGTAATAGTAAAATATAATATTTAAGACAAAATAAACAAACAACTTAATGAGTATATCAAACTTCCCTTGAGTAATCTAGGTAGTTAAAGGTACACATAGCTAATTACAGCATTCTTGTAGTACGATCATTTCTGCGCGGCACGTATGTTCGGATCCTATGAGGGTTTATGACTTATTTACTACAAATTTGCAGAAAAGTTTGTTACTAAACGACAACATTATGGAACACAAAGGATATTAAGATAGAACTAAGGTAATGGGTTTAAAAGTAACTTCACTGCACCACCGCCCTGACTGGTCACTACGTCTATTCGGTATTAAATCCCAAGATAATCTACCCGATCATGGACTCCGTTCACACCAACATTTAGAAACTCTTCTACTCTATCGCCGTTCTCATTGATGGAAGCAATTGCGCACATTATAAGTTATTTCTCTATTAGTAGAAATTCAAATTCGCATTCTTATGCGTCATAACCTACTTATACTAGCCAAGTTATGATGGGAATACACTTTCAAGTGAATATTTGATATTCCAAAATTTTAGTTATTAAAATAAGGATTGTGATGTCAAAAGAAACGCAATGGAGTGGGTGCTCGGCTTAAAGAGGAGTTTTTGGCGATGCCGGACGAGTTTACAGATAAGTGGTGCATCTTAAAGGACGAATGGGATGCAGGACGGACGGGTCAGCTTGTAGGTGAGAAAAACGCGGTGGTTCAGAAGTCATCAGTCGTGTCGGCAGCGAGAACCTTGAGGACCCAAGAATCGGCATCCAGGCGTGCGTGACCTAGGCAGTCTATGAAAAGAGGATTCGCGGTATACAGCCCTGCCCAAAATACTTTGTTATTAGCTTCATATAGAGAAACGCAGGAGGTCTTGCTGCGAACGTACGAACACAAATAGTCTGTATAAATTTGCATAAGATAAAACCAAGATTTTGTATTATATCAACATGCTACGCATCACACTAAGGGGTTGGCTATGGTAGGTACTTCTCACACACACTGGTTGTGTCGAAACTTATCGATTATTTATTTGGATATTACTATTACAGCAACGTCACGTGTCATACAGTAGCCAAATGCATAGGCAAAGACCATAAAAAGAATAATTACATTTGTACTTTATAAAAAAAGTAGTTCTTACCCTATTAAGTTGCGGTGAATTAAAACCGACCCCAATGGAGTGAATAATTTCGCATATGTTTCGTAAAATTAAATCACCGCATGAAAGAATTCCAAGTGATGTCGACCACCTTGAATGTTTAAGTATTTCGTATACTCCAAGAGAATCCGCAAGCGCCTAGAAAGCACTACAATCAAAAATTTTATAATATTTTATAATTATAATTGTAATTATTATAATAATTTTAATTATAATTATAATTATAATAATTATAATAATTATAATAATTATAATAATTATAATAATTATAATAATTATAATAATTATAATAATTATAATAATTATAATAATTATAATAATTATAATAATTATAATAATTATAATAATTATAATAATTATAATAATTATAATAATTATAATAATTATAATAATTATAATAATATAATAATATAATAATTATAATAATTATAATAATTATAATAATTATAATAATTATAATAATTATAATAATTATAATAATTATAATAATTATAATAATTATAATAATTATAATAATTATAATAATTATAATAATTATAATAATTATAATAATTATAATAATTATAATAATTATAATAATTATAATAATTATAAAATTTATAATAATTATAATAATTATAATAATTATAATAATTATAATTTTTTTTCAAATTCAAAACTTTTTTATTTACTTAAATTTCAAATCACACCTTAAGCAACATGATTTGCTTGTCAAGGTGTAACAAATTGATGTAGCGGTATCTAAAAATAACATAACTTATAGATAAGTAATTTAAACAATTTCGCTACATATAACGTTGCAATATTAACATTACAGTTATGATTAATTTCATGTAGAATATATAAGCAACTTCGGATACTAAATTAAATTTTCCTTTTTTTTTTGACCCGACCCTCAAGTTTCAAAATGTTTAGCATTATACATTCCCGCTTATTTACAAGTAAAAAGAGTATATAATTGCAAATATAATTGCAAATATACGTAATTGCAAATATACGCACTAAAAAAAACTTTATACTATACAAATAATTGAAGCTAAATATGAAAAAAATACAGAGAAAAAAAATATGAAACAATCAAAGTACGAATATTAATATTAGTACTCATAATAATTGCATTAATAATATTAATAACCTATTTGTGCCTACATATATGGGTACCACATACATATACATAGACACACACACGCACACATACAATACATATACACACATAAATCACACACACACACACACACACACACACACACACACACACACACACATTTATACAAATAATTATAATAATTATAATAATTATAATAATTATAATAATTATAATAATTATAATAATTATAATAATTATAATAATTATAATAATTATAATAATTATAATAATTATAATAATTATAATAATTATAATAATTATAATAATTATAATAATTATAATAATTATAATAATTATAATAATTATAATAATTATAATAATTATAATAATTATAATAATTATAATAATTATAATAATTATAATAATTATAATAATTATAATAATTATAATAATTATAATACTTATAATAATTATAATAATAATTATAATTATTATAATTATAATTATAATTATTATAATTATTATAATTATTATAATTATAATTATAATAATTATAATTATAATTGTTATAATTATAATTTATTACCTGTATTTCATGTTTAAATTTAGTTAATATGGGATATAGCAGATTTGTGGCTTTCCCAATATCTACAATTGGAGCAATGGCTACCATTAATTTAACTTTTTCCATGTATTGAGGCATTTCGGCAGCCATTATAAAGTACATCGAAGCCCCTATTGTTTCACCCACATAAATAAGATTCGTCTGATTCGTAGTTTGAAGTATATAATCAATAAACGTAGGACAGTCATAGTATCCTAATTCATCCAAGCTAAAATACAAAATGTCTAGGTTAAAAAGGAATTACTCAAACCTTTTGGCAAACTATTCAGAATATTTAAGGCCATCATAAATTATTCATTTTTAGATACACATATCATTATACAGTCAATAGACATTAAATAATTCAAGTATGTTTATGCAACATTAAAGAATCATGTCATTAACGCCAAACTCCATGAAGAACTACCACTACATAGTTTGAAACAGAAATTTTCAAACAATTATTTGATAAAACATAATTGTTTGTAAAATGCTAAGAAAATTGAACCTTCTTCTAAACAAGATCTACTCTGAGATTAATTGATTAAAAATAGAAGATTCTCTTTGCAAATTGATAAACTGATAGAGATTTAAGATAAAACCAGGACGCTTTCAACAGAGTTATTTACATTGAAAATGAGATTTTAATAAGCGCTATTTTACCATCGCAAGTATAAGAATAAAAATATTTGCGTATTGGTAATTTAAATTGCACTAAGCTCTCATTTTTATTATTTGAGAAAAGGAATAGTTTGAAACAAATTTTGAAGTCAGAGCTCGGCGCATCTTGATTTTTAATAAATAATCTGTAAAGCGTCATTGGCCAATCACATTTACGAACGTGGTAATTAAGGACCGGCAAATTATTCACCTATTAATTAAAAAGGATTTCTGTAACTCTTAGAGGAGATATTTGAGTTTTTGTTAACGAAAATTAGGTAAAAATTATTTTAGTAATAATTTAGGAATAGGTTTATGTACGAACTTAGGCTGTAAACTTCTTTATAGATTCTTTTGTATGAAAGAAATATGTTTTTGAATGCAGAGAAGTATCTTGGGATTTCAGTGTTTCATTTCATTTTCAAAAATTCCACAGAACAATTTTCGTTGAGCTAGACTGACAAAGAAAAAGTAAAGGAAGGAAAGATCCTAAATTCATTTTTCTAGTACTTTCTCATACGTGCAGTGCCCTGTACCCGAATCTCATCAGTTTAGTTACGCTCCTACTATCAGAGATATGTCACAACAAAATATATATATATATATATATATATATTGCTGTGAAAAAAGGTTGTTTAGGGGTGTATGGAATAGTAAGGGTCGCGTAGCAACTGTAAATAGCAATGGGAATCAGAAAACTGCATTTATTTAGCAGGAAAATAAATAATTCGCACATTATGTAAATAGCAAGCATTTAACACCCTGTACATGAACCGTAATTAACTTTAATCAATGTCACCAAGCATGTCTTCCAATAATAGAACGCGTATTTAGCAGAGAAATAGTCATACATGTAAATAAAATACGTCAAGAAGCGTTCACTAAGTTATAAAACAGATACGCAAAAGATAATATAAAACCTAGTAAATCTTCATGCAATTACGCTTGTAAAAAAGAAGGAACAATAAACGCTTTGATAAGAAAACGCACTTTCAAAGATGAGTTTAAATAAATACATAAACGAAAACAGCACTCGTGTTACATCATTTATTTTTGTACAATTCTCCAAAAGCTTTATCTACACAAAACAACAGACATAAGCTAAAAGTCCAGCAACGAAGCAATAAGAAGGCGATTAAAGATCGTATAACAATAGTAAATAACAGCATAATACAGAACTCCAAAATAGTTTCATCAGAAATCAGGTTGATAATATACTAGGAATGTCCAGAACAAATATGGTTGGTTGCAAAGCTGCTTGGAAAACTAATCTAAATGTAGAGGGTAAAAGCTATATAACGCCCAGAGGTGATAAAAAACAGTCGGTCTCAATTTGAAGCACGTCGAATCCACAATACTCTTAATCAAATATTTACGCGTCAGATAAATAAATTTTATATTGTAGTGAAAAAATAGTGTTGTGTAAGAATTGCGTTAAGAATATATGAAAAAGTTTTTGCCGTTTTTGCAGAAAACGTGACTAGAAATTGGTTAATTAGTTTAAATTAAATGTTTATAGTGCTATAGGGCGTCTGGTCTACTTCTAGTCCAATTCTAATACACTTCTAGTCCACTTCTAATCTAATTCTAATTCACGACGATAAGTAAAATAATTTTAAATTCATAATACTAAGAAACTTACAAATTCCAAGTGGTATTTAAGTGAAGAGGTCTAAGGCGTATCCAGAGAAACATAGAATAAAACACGAGGCGAATCTTGTAAATAGGGAGCAACAAAACTATTTGTTCAACGTACGTTAAAGAGTACAAAGCAGATCATTGGTTTTCGATTGAAGATAATAAAGGGGTGTTGATCCACAACACTAAACAACTCATCAGGAGATCACAGGTCAGACCTACCTAGTTTTAAGGAATCTTTACAAATTGAAATTTTAACACTGAATATATTAATTTTCTCACAAGTTTGTAAGGAGTCAACAAGAACATTGAATACGTTGAAACTTACGTAATAATCTTAAAAGGGTCTTGAACGTTCCAGATTTTTTTGTAAAAAGTGTCGTGACTTTAAACTAAATTAAAAGGATATAAATTTTGGGATAAATAATTCATATAATATTAATTAATTGAAGGGTGTATTTAAAGGATTACAAAAATTGTGAAGTGTAAATATTATTTCCTTTTATTATATGAATATTGATTGACTTCGTTTTATCAAATTTAAATCGGTAAATGAAAATTGATTATTGTAACGTTGTGCACTCTGTGTAAATTAAAAAGGGCTAGACGTGGCGTAATAAAATTAGAAGATTAGAGAAAAACAGAGCGGTGGCGTTCAGCTGGACGTTTATTGCATCGGCGTACGGTGTTATCATATATATATATATATATATATATATATATATATATATATATATATATGTTAATGTGATAAAGAGGTCACGAGAGGCTATTGAACACCTAAATTCTCCAAAAACCTACAATCAAAAGTGAAGTAAGCGGGGAAAAATTATAATTTCCCAATATTTAATTTTCTACCCTGTATAAATAAGCGTTATTACAAAACTTAAAGAAGAAGCCTAACTTTAAATCGTGTGTGTATTGCATTCATTACAAAGAACGTAAAACGAATGAAAACTTAAAAGCCCCATTTTTAAATTATTTCTTTTCAGCTGAGTGAGATACCTTGTGCAAATTAATCATTGAGTAAGTAATTGCGATTAATTTTTCCGTGTGTAAATGATTACTAAAAGATATAAATACAAAGCCATTTAGAAATAATATCAATTTATTGCATTTATTAAATATGATAACAAGGCTCTTATAAATTAAAAATACTAGATAATCTTCGGTGAGTAGAGATATAATATTAAAAAGTGTTCATTTTCGTTAAAAATAACACTTTAAAGATTTTTAAATAAAACATATTCTAGAATTTGCGGGTACTTAATAAGAGAATACGTCAGTTACATAGAAATACTATTAAAATCCCATAATTTTGCATAAAAGGATAAACGCCCTGTTTTTAAAGGAACCCGCAAACATTAAAACTCCATAAAAGATATAATAAGCAAGGTTTATAGTAGTTTTAATTGCTTTTTTATCTTCAAAGAACAACGTTTTTTCGCGTCATTTGTATGCACGGTGTTCATAAGTTCAGTTAGCTTATTCTTCTTTTAAGCCAATCTTGAAGAATAAAGTTTCTTGGTCCACAACAGTGTTTCAGTCTTTTAAGTGCTAAAGGGTAAGTATTCTCTTTTTATTTGTGCATCTTTGTGCACAAGTAATTCTTCTACAGCCTCTAGAATAGCGGCAAACCTTCGCATTCGACTGAAAAGATTGTGACTTCAGTGTTCTGTGCTGAAAAGTAGTATGCTCAAATTATTTTTTCTACCATTAATAAATGTGCTTTTCTAACAGAATAGAAGCGAACCTAAAAACTATTGTAACTACTGTACTTTACAGCAGCGTTTTAAAAATTTTTACTGTATAAATAAAAATTTTTTCTTGAAGTGTACACTGGCAGTGTGTTCTTTGTCTTTTAGAATATATTACCTCCGTGTAAATAGTTTTATATAATTCCGTAATTCTATTTAAAACCTGCACTGCATTTTTATTTGCACAACTAGTCTAAGTGCCCTTGCAGTTTGTCGAAGATTTCTTCGTGCGCAACGCGGACTTGATAGCGTCTGGGGTAGTGAGGGTGAAAAGTCCAGGAATCAACCCTTTGGTAGCGTTGATGGATGTGGGGAGTGTCATTGTCCAGGAGGCGCAAACCACAATGCGTGGATAGTGTTGGAATAAGCAATAATGGCCTAGATGTTGAAGGGGAACGTCAAAAAGCCCTTCGAAAAATGCTACGTACCCTCTTGCGTGTGATAGTAGCTTCGATCCTGGAACGAGTGGACAATTAGTATATGTTATGAACTGTTGTGGACTCGGAGATGTCGTCATTGGTGGCGTGTAACTGCGCACTCTGTGAACTGTAACGCAAATATTGTTATCGTTGTGAACTTGCGGACTTTTCAAACAGCGCCGTTAATGTTACTTTGAATTGCAGACTATTGGTCAGTACTTCAGGCTCTTGCAGTTCTTCGAGGCTATACTTTGTTTACGTACTAAGTAAATTAACGCGTAAAACGCCTTTACAATTATTGGATAACCTGTTTTCATTTCCTACATTAATTAAATTTACGGTATTTACTTTAAAAAGTAAAGTAATCCCTCTGTCTTTTGGATTCGGCTTTGAGCAGATTATAAATAGATGGTTGCATTGTAGGTTTAGAACGATCTGGTGAGTCTAAATATGCTAGGCTAATCTCGGTTTTTATTATGCTCTGAGAATGACTGTGGACACGCATTATCGAAGTGTTGAGATTTTTTATTCCATTTGGTTGTAGAACATCAGAGAGTGATGAATATAGTGTTGAAACAAGATGAGGTAATTTACTCGAACAAAGATTGATCAGCTCAGTACTGGCGCTCAAGTTTAGCAACAGCATTTTTGGGTGTGTTATCGCGATTGTTTGTGTAGTACCCTTAGTGTATCGTTCCTCCCTTCTTAACTTTCCCGTAGTACATTACGTTTTACCGCAGCCAGCACCACATCAGGAAATCTACAAAAAACCAGACTGTACTGAAATCTCTGAAATGAGGTCCTCACCAAGGGGGTGAGTGTTATAATTTTATTATTTGTACGTAAAACTTTTGTTTTATTTGAACCTTAATATTTAATTGAGCAAAGGGGTACGTGATAAGTTGCGTCAATACGTGGGACGTAATTAGGTCAGCTTCTGTTTGTTACGTTTATTTTTCTACGTTAGAATTTCCCTGCATTTTTCTAATTAAATATCCCGTTTGGGAATACTAATAAATTATTCGACCCGCGTATAATAATTTTAACATTCAATATCTATTATGGTTAATCAACTTCGTTTAAATTATAATTAGATATAGTCACGTGTAATTTCAAATTATGCTTGTATTTTAATTCGATATATTATGATGGGTTTTCAGAAAATCCTAATATAATAGACATTTTATTATACGTTCATTGAACGCTCAATTTTTGTACTGCGGATGTGGGGTTGTATATACATGGTATAGGGGTTTTTGGTGACCATTTTTAAAATGTTAGTACGTTTCAACATATTTGGTTACATACCGTGGTATGTCAGTTGAATCACCTGGATTTTGAACAACATGTTTGAGGTAAATATTAAAAGAGCATCAATCTTTATAGAACCACTGTTTTGCTAGTTTACGTTGCGGTTTAGTTATTTATATTATGTAAACAATAGAAGAGTATCCATTTGTATCAAGTGATTACTTTACCAGCTTACCTTTTGGTCAATTTACTTATTTTATGTAACTATTAGGATAATTTTACGAGGATGTTTTCAACAGAGTTGACTTCGAAAAATGAATAACCGAGCTAACGGCATCCCATCAATATAATTGTTGTGCAGGTATTTGGTGGTGGTGCTATTATTCATACTTTTCTTCTAACTTACGTTAAACAGATTCCTGTGAGACGAGCTCGTCACCTGTACTGTAGTGTTAGTATATGTGAATAAATATAATATTTTGTATTTGTATGTAACTTATGTCTTAATTAATGTTTGATTCTTTATTATTTTTTCGCGTTTCTTTACTGTCGGATTGTGGGTTTGTAGGTTTCGTTTTGATTGCCCCCAACCTTCGGTTGTGTTATCACGGCCTTCTCTTTCCTTCCGTTTTCTCTTTTGTTGAAGTAATTCGGGCGAGTGGTCTTGACTCACTCTCCTCTTTTTTTCTGGCCGGTTTGATTGATTCTAACAACGAGTTATCAATATACCAAAAATAGGAAATCCGGAAACCAGAATCCGGGAGCCGTGAACCAAAAGCAGCGCTAAAAACATTAAATATTTCTGTTACCAAAACAACAATAAATGTAAGTCACTTACCAGTTACGCATAAAAGTTAAGGAAGCTTTCCATTACACGAGGATTTTCATAACTGCTCGTTCGAAACTATAATGATCGTTATAGATGAATACAAAAACCAAACAGAACAACCTGTTGTCAAAAATTAAACCGTCCAATCCATGATGTACAAAGTGGTTTATTTCTAAAAATGGTCACAAAAAATCTTTATACTATGTATATACAACTTCATATTTGCAATAGAACGATCAGGAATTCAACAAACGTATAATAAAATTCACTTTATATCAGGATTTTTGGAAAATCCATCATAGTAAATTGAAATGAAATGCAAGCATAATACGGTATAACACGTGAGATTATCTAAATACAATTTAAACGTAGTTAACTAACTATAATAAACATTGAGTATTATACGTTTTATGGACGAATCGTATAATTTATTAATATTCCTAAATTTGAAAGAATGCAGGGAAGTTACAACGTAGGGAAATGATCATAACGAATTCACTATCCCTCTGAATGTAACCTACTTTTATACTTGATTGCCCTCCTTAAATTTTTTTAACATTGGATTGTGCAATCTAAATCAGGTGCACAACGTACATAATTCTACTTGAGGATGGAGGATGAGGATTGTACCTGAATATAGCTAACATTATTTTAGGAATCCTAAGTATGTACGCCAATGTTCTAGAAATGTGGATTTCTGTAAATGTTTTTTCCAAAAATTCCAGAAATTCACCAACTAGCCACTCACGTATCATTACATTTAGTAAAATACCTTTGTTAACTATTTTAGTAAAATCCACAGTCTACGTCACTCCTCAAAATTAAGTATTACAACCTTCCAATGTAAATACGCCAACAATATCCCTCCACCTAAACGTTATAAAAATAATTCTAAGATTTTAATTTCGTACCAGCGATATGCTTGAAAATACAGTTCCTTCTTACCTGTAATCCCAGAATTCTTCTACGTTCTGGTCTGCATCTAACCTAACATGTCTCCTCGACCAAGTAGTTCCTCTATAATTTCCTATCCAAACATCAAAACCAGCATCTGCCAGAATAAATCCTAAACTTTTTTTGGGCCCAAAATTTATCCAAACTTCTGAGCTATGCCATAGTCCAGGCATTAACAGCACGGCTTTTCTGTTTAGAGAGCGCTGCCCTTTACCATGTGGTATTCTATGTGCAACTAAAATATAACCATCGTCAGTGGTAATGATATGGCCTTCAAACGGATAGCCGTATTTTTTTATCTGCTCCTCCTAAAACATTGTATACCGGTACTATATTTTATAAAAGAATCAACAAAACAAAAGTCATCGTTAGAGTTAAGATAGTTGTCGTATTTTTGCAAATTTAGCGAGTGAGTTACTTCTCACAAAAGAAAAATGCCTTTTTAATGAGTTTTTGATTGTGAATATTTTAAATACAAAATTGATCGTTATAGTTGCTTTGCTATTTTTGACAATAGGAGGCCACATACGGTAGGTTTTTATTAGCCAGGTCTAATTGAAAACAAAAAATTACTTAACTTTCTCGGGCACTCATCGTTTGAAATTTATGATTTTAGTATACAAACGGGCCTTATGATTTAAATATATAAGAACCATTGTACATTAGTTTGATTATTTTACAGTTCCAACAGGTGTAAGTAAATCTCATTTTTAGGAAAGGACACTATACAGATAAGGCCCTTTTGCTCTTCCTTTGTTTTGCTGCGACCTGTAAATAGATTCAGAATCTATCACACTAATGAGTGTCTTCGATTTGCAACTTCTATGATTTTCCTCTACCGTAAAATTTGAATATCCCATTTATTACAATTTTTTTTTATTTTTTATTTTTCTATATTTTGTTTCACTTTATGAATTGACAAAGGATTGTGTACGTAGTACTTGAACCAAACTTACACAAGAGTTGTTAGGGTAGAACATTTTTGGTATAAATGTCATTGTAAGGGGTAGTGTAACATTTACTTCTACGTTAGCTATAAATCGAATAAAAAAAATATTAAATTTGGATAGATAGACTAAAGATATATATTTAGGATTTTACGAATAATAAATATTAATTAAGCACGAATCTCAAAGTTCTGTTTCTATAAAGTAAATACAGAAATTATTTCTTTTAAATACATTGTAAGCGTAATAATCCAGGATGATGACTTACTTAAAACCGCAATTGAATACAAATCTAAATGTGACAAATGCTAGGTATGCGTTTCCTAGAGAAATATAAATTATAAATAGACAAGTATCGACCGTCACGACCATCAAGGACGTTAAAACGATACTATATTTCAGCTATAGTACAAATTACATTCAAGGCACGTGATATTTACTAATTAATGGAAATTAAACTTTTAGAAAAATAATGGGTAACGGTTAATCACCACGAGTTGGAAGTTCTAACAGTTACTTAAAAAAGTTCAAATGTCGTAACACGAGCATGTAGTACACCGATGGAAAAGCTGCATTGCTTTAGTTGAAATCCCTACTGTGCTCAAGCGCGGAAGGGATTTCCTCACGATTCGTAGATTTTCACAAGTGCGTGGAACGGAATGAAGACACGATATAGGGTTAGTGAACGAAACACAGCCTTAAGCTGTAACGTAGACTTCTCCGAAAGACAAATTAATGGCGCTCAGGCTTTTGTGTACCTTTATTTAAATCTTTAACAAGGAATGTTAGCCGTTCGCGTGATTTTGTAACTAATGTGTGCCGAGATAAGAGAGCTACCTGCGGATATAGCTAAAAAAATGGATACTGCTTGTGTTGAGGGAGTTGCTGTTAGCTGGACAGAAATCGAAACCTCGTGTTTCTAGACATCCTTAAGTTTTAAAGATGCAATGGAATTAGACCGTGCGTAAAATATGAGCTTTTTGTTTGTAGTTTATAATTATGCACATGTGGATTTTAATGTAAATGATTTGTATCAATGTAGCGAGAAACTAACAGAACAAAAAGTGATTCTTTTGTTGGATTTATGGTACACCGACGACGGAACTTGTTTTGTCTTAACGTTAAGTATAATATTATAGTGAATTGAAGCTTGAATATTCTAAAAAGTTAGGAAATATGTGTGTATTAATTTTTAAGTATTTTTTATGAACAACTTAATAATAAAAAGAAAAGTTGGTACCTAAGTGTTTTCTATGTATTGTTACTAAAGGATTTTCCAGAATAGGGATTTAGAATGTCATGTATATCAATATTGCAAACTGGATCAATGGTGTGGTACTATTATTTATTGATTTATTGTTTTTTTCTTAAGAATCCCTTTTAGTAATGTCTGGCCAGTCTTATGGTAGGAAATTGAGTTTTTTCTTAAAGGAAGGTATGTTTGTTGCAGTACTCAGTGCCTGTTATTTTTGTTGCGTACGTTATTTTTTATAGTCCGCACGAAATACAGTAACACCATATTCAAATTGTTTGTTAGAAATTACTTAACATATTTTTAGTCCGTTTGCTCATCTCTTTGTATTTCTTTTACATCAGTTCCTTACTCGTTCTTTCTCCATTATCATCATTAAGTTTCAGTCCTGGAACTTGTGGGACGCGCACTTTCATTGTTGTCCATTCTGAGCTAACCTACACATTTCCCTAAAATTCCCACAGCCTACATCTTTCACTATCTGTTTGCAATAGTCTAATCTAGGTCTACTCTACCTGTCTTTTTTTCTTTCTCTGTCTTCGATATAAAAATAAAAATAAACGAGAATAGCGCATATTTTCGTCTCGCGCTTTTTTTTATTTGCTTCTCTGCATTCCTTCTCTAATTCTACTACAGGTGTTTGTTTTTTGAATAAGTTATGTACTATTTACATATTCCTATAATTTAATTCTATTTTTTTGAGTCTTTCAAACATCTTTTCCTATTTTACATTGTCGAATGCTTTTCACAGATTTTTCAACCTTTTCTCCTTTTTTTATTGTTTTTCTTTTACCACTCTTAAAGCTAAAATGGGCTCCTATGTTCCTCACTTTCCCTTAAGTCCAAAATTATCTTCACTTAATATCTCTTTAGCACGTTTTTCCATTCTTCTTTGTTCAAGTCTAGTTAATATTTCTGACATATGTGCTGTCAAACCTGTTGTTTGGAAATTTTCACATCTATTCTCATTTCTCTTTCTTGGTATTGTGACTATGTGTTACGTTTGAAATCTCTGGATATTTCACCTGTGTTATACATATAGCTGACAGTCGGAGGACACGTTCGTTTACTATTTGTCCAGCGCTTCTACAGCTTCTGCTTGCACTTTATTTATACCCAGTCCCTTATTATTTATTAGGCTCTTCAATGCTAGTTCAAACTCATCTCTAAGTACAGGATATGCTAAGCTATTCTTTCCAGTTTTTGATTCCTTTCCTAGTGCTTCTGGCTCCTGTACTGCATATAAACTGTAACACTAGCGCGTTACGTAAATCGACATTAATCAGTAAAAAGGAATATATTATATTCAGTTAGCTAAATGAGCTTTCAGTACGAAAACACCCTGTAAAAATTTAGAAGTCTTGGTAGCTTACATTTTAGAAAAGGGTAATTTTAACGTAATTCTAAATTAGGATAAATAAATAAACAAGAAAGCACCTAAATATTAAATACAAACAGTAGTAAAAATCGGGACATTACACTCTTCGTACTAAATTTAGACAAAAAACAAATATATATTGGTAAATCATCGGGCATAGGAAACTATATTTGTACAGATTCACACGCGTTTAAAAATAAACCACTTAACTATCAAATTGAACGCAAATATCTACAACCACAGTAATCATAAAAACTACGTTTCTTGTAAATCGTGGAAGGAATTACAAATTCACATGGATAGAGCAACATTGATACCTGTTATAGGACAGCTTTAAACGCACTATCCGTAAGAACAAGAAAATCAGGTAAATGACCCTGGAGCGTTGTAACTGATAAAACCGACGGATCATAAAAGTGGGGAGATACATTTTCTGTTGTTTGAGATTAAGCAGCAAAGCAGGTTTCAAAGTCGATTGATAGGCAACTATTGACGACAAGGTTGTAAATCTGGTAGTGAAAGTTACAAAATTAAAAACCCCTAAACTGTTAGAGAACCTGTGTCCAAACACGAGAGTAAGTGCGTGAAGAAAATAAAATACCGTTAATCGTGAAAGTAGCCTGTGTTGGAAGCTTTCATTAATATGAAGTTGGAATAATTAATCTACTTGCAGCCATTCCTGCACCGTGAAGTCGGCGAAGCCTTGTTTAAGACAATCAAAGCTGCAAATCTCTTATATTTTGGTTTTCCATCTTATAAATATTAAATGCTGTTTTGTATCACATAATTGTTATTGGTAGTAATAATATAGATGTGCAAAACTTATTATTAAGAAGAATGATTACTTTGGTGCACGCTGGTTTAGAACGGAGTGTATACACATCAATTCACATTGTTTCTGTAGAGGAAATTTAGTACAAAGAACTAAATTGATTGAAAGTCGATTCTTGATAAATTGATAAATTTAATTAGGGATGGATTTTAGTAATTTTCTTTATTGTTTTTTTACTGTGATATTCATTTTTGATAATATATGTTGGATGTACAAGACGTGAAGTTTTTTTATTTGTGTTCATAGTAGTTTAGTAGAAGGAGGTGGAGAAATGATAAGTAAGGCTCTATCAACCCCTAACGGTAATTAATACCGCTAGAACCGTGTTCCCATCTTTATTCATTTTTAATAAAATATGTTGTGTGTACAAGACGTGAAGTTTTTTTATTTGTGTTCATAGTAGTTTAGTAGAAAGAGGTAGAAAGGTAATAAACAAGGCTCTGTCAACCCCAAATGGTAATGGATACCGTTAAAACTGTCTCTCGGAGCTCCCATATTAGACATTATTTAGGATAAGTGGGTTGACATCTAAAGGCTTTATTAGACAGGAAGTTCAAAACCGTTGTAGATAGTTAGAAGTGCATTCAGTAAAGGTGTTGAAAATAGTAGGCCCCAAAGATTATAGAATCCACTTCGCACCACTGAAAGATAGTAGGTGCACTAATTAACTGCTACTTCACTTCGTCCCCGGTAGAGTAAAATTAATTCTGTACTTAACGTCAATTCAACACGTACCAAAATTCCTTTTATGCTCTAGCCATCTATCTACTTTTTCCTCATATTCTAAAATGATGTCTTCTTCGCACCGCATATTTCTGCAATACGTCTTTATATCCCTAAAATTCATTCTAATTAGTTTGTATGCTTCGTCTGTTTTTCCTATTTCCATTTTGGTTTGTACCTCTTTGCAGTTTTCCTCAATCCATTTGTTTCATAGCTTTTTTGTATTTGCAAATAATTTGCCACTGTGTGACCCTTTACCTCTGTTTTTTTACTTCGCCTGGTCTGTTTTTGTATTTTCGGTTTTTTTATTAAATTAATGTGTTACGGTAATTCGGGTCGACGAGAAAGTAGTAAATTAGGAAAAGAAAATAGTTTGTACTGAGTATCGCAACAAAAAAGAAGAAGTCAAAGAAGTAATGCCGTGCTAACTAGAACGTCGTAGAGTGGGGTGGGTCACACAAAAAGAAAAAAGAGATCTCAAGAAAGAAAATTTATTTACAAACCCATAAGAAATCAACATGCTATAGAAGGACAACCAACTCGCATAGAAAACAACATTTACCCAAAATATCCTGAAGGTTTACATAGTGCAAAAATCTTTCCAAAGTAACTATTTCTTTTTGTTAATTATTTTTTACCTCAATTCTAATATTTATATAAAAGAGAAATTAAAATAATATAGTGAATAGTTTTCTGTCACTACTCCGCATCCTAATATTTACATAAGACATCAGTTAAAATAATCATATCAACCCTATACTTACATATTATGCACGAGTACTTCTCGATAAGTAATTACAAAAAAAAGAAATATTGGTAAATTGCAGTAGCAAAGAAATAAATTTGCTACCAGTTGAAATGCACTTCTCGAAGAAACACCTTCGTACAAACTAATTTCAGAATTTCATGCTATATATCTATTAACCAATGTAGTACCTTCGGGGACGTGGCCGTAAGTATAGCGGCCCTTATTCAAATTATGATATATATCTATTAGCTGCAGAAGCCCACTTGCTTATCTTGGCGACTAGAACGTACTGTTTCTGCTTCGGAGAGTTACAAGTCATTACATCGATCTAAAATAAAAGTTCAATAACGAACGATCGAGTGTGCAACATTAGAAAGCCAAAAGTCAACAACAACTGATAACGGGAAACCCATTTGATAATTTTTATTTCATATGGATAAAGAAACCGGCAAATTCGAATTAAATCGCACTCGCTAATACACTTGCAGAAACCCCATTTTACAAAACACGTAGCTAAATAATTGCAATATTTCCAAAAACAAATGGTTTGGTAATCAAATACCACGTATTTAAACGTATAATAATCTTTACGGAAAATACCAGATTTATTACTATATTGAGAGATTAAATTTGCTATATTTAAAATATAATTGCATCTACTAATAAAACCTACAGGGTGTTGAATACGCAATTAGTTCAATTTAGAAGGAAGTCGGAAACGCTCAGCAGCTTCGCACATCAGGGAATATGAAATTTAAAATTAAGTACGAGCCACATTATTTAGATACAAGGACGGAACGTAACACATTGTTTCTTATCTGATTTTGGATTATATGCCAAAATATCTTTGGTCGTCATATCTAAACTAGATTCAATTTGGTCCTAATCTGCCTGTATTTCCTTAGTATCAGAAATTTTTCCGATGTCTTTCAGCAATTCGTTTGACTTTTTTTAAATTTTTGTAGATGTTTTAATGTTTTAGTTTCTTAAAGTCAAAATGTCTTGTTCCGATCCTTTTTTTCAAATTTTTGAATTTAAAAACAGTTTTTGTTGTTTCAATGTTTTGGTCTGTGTCGATATCTGCTATTGGGTAGCTGACTCCTATACCGTTCTCTAACAAGAGTGTAATCTATTTGATATCACCCTATATCTACTGGCGTCTTGCACGTGAGTCATCTTCTAGCATGACGTTGAAATAATGTGATTGCGATGCTTAAATTCGTTTTGTAGCAAAATTCTAGCAGCCTATTTCCCCTGACGTCGTCTCTAAACCATATAAACCTACTACAGCTCTTTCACTACCTTCACCTACCACTGCATTAAAATTTCTCGTAATCACTAAATTTTCATGTCCTTTTACAAATGTATGTCTTCGATATCTTCCTAGATCACTTCTAACTCATCTTCACTGTAGTTAAAGGTGAGCATGTAATCTTGCATTATTACCATATTTACCGGTTTAGATTCCAATCTAACCATGAGCACTTTTTCTTTATTTTTTAAGTAGTTTTCCAACAGTATCCTATCTTATACGCATCAGAATTTCCTTCTTTGGATCCTGTATGGATTACCCAAAAGTCTGCGATCCAAAAATATTCTTCCTCTGGCCACAGACTTTCCTAATCCCTAATGTCTAGCGCTAACCTATCCATTACAATTTTTTAATTTCCTAGCTTGCCTGCTTGCTTCTTACTTTTAACATTCCACGCCCCGACTTACATGATATTCCCGGTTCTTTTTTTCTTTTTATTGAGCTTGTTGGTCACAACGTCCTAAGTAATCCCCACCGCGAGATTTGAATGGGGGGACTATTTTAAATCCGGAAACTTTTACCCAGAGGTTGCCATTATTTTTAAAAACTTTTTTGTACGCTGTATACTTGAGAGGGCGTCTATGTAGCGTAGTTGGTATACGCGTAGCTACTACGACCAAGGCCCAGAGTTCAAATCCTGACACGGTCCGCTTGAAAAATGTTACGCCCCCATTTGGATGAGAGGTAAAATGTAGGTCCCGTGTATGTGTGAATGTGTGCGTTGTCGTGTACGTTCGAAATCACTTCCTTGCGTGGAACAGCAAGGGTTGGACAAAATTTAAAATTTCCAGTTAAAAAGAAAACTTGATTCCTGGCCAATGTAGTACCTTCTGGTGTAGCACTGGAAAATCAAATTAAGTGTGTGCTTGGGAGGCAATGTAGCGGTTTTCCGTTGCTTTCCAATAGTATGCCTTAAAATGCCATACCGACTTCTACAGAATCTGCCACTCTAAGTACTCAATGAGCTGCGGCCCTCTTTCAGAACCTGTCTTATGCTGGTTCCTTACCAAAGGCCCCACTAATTTGGTTAAACCTATAGCTCGGCTCTGTCACTCCCCGAAACAAGTAAGCCATTTTACCAGTTTCAATATTCAAGAACTTCTTCAACTTGCAGCTCCGTTCATAACGACGTTCCATCATACAAACGTGATTTTGCAAATCGTTCATTTTGTCGATAGATCCTTTCAAGTTTGTTGTGGCGGCTTATACCATTTTAGTTTACAGCCTTGCACGTATACTTTCTCGATATTTGGTCTCTGCTTAAACAAACAACAAAAAATAAAACAGCAAACTAAAACTTAAGTACCCAGCCTAAGAGAGCAGCTACAATACGTTTTACCGGCGGAAAATAGAAAGCCTTTTTGGTTTTTAGAAAACTTTCAAGTAGTCAGATCAGATATTTAGCAAAAAATCAGAAATATTTTATCAAACACGTTAAAACCCAAAAAGGTATATTTTAACACAAGTTTTCAATAAAAGAAGGTCGCTATAAACTCAAACGTTTCTTATAAACTCAATACTTACGGTAGTTAAACCAGCATCTGGAAGAATTCTACTCAGCTGTCGCTTAGCACCAGAGACAACAAAAGGAAATATCAAGACCAAGACGGCATATTTAATGAACACCATTCTCTTTAGTTTGGGTTTGGAAGGTTTCTAAAATTAAATATATTAAATTCTTAAAAATTGTTTATTCAATTACAAAGAAAGTATTATTTTCTACACATTTACAGTATGGTTACCAGCAGGCTTAGAAGTGTATTGGAAATACATAGCAAATAATGTAAAAACGCATTAAATGCAAACCTTATGCTATATGAAGATCAATCAATTTCAAGCGTAAATACATAGCCATTAAGTATCATAAAAAATACATTTCCCGTTTCATTTAAAACATTCGTTTTATTTAGCGTAAGAGGTAAATCAATTTAGCTAAAGACGAAATGCTTTTATTTTAATTATGTGTATTGAAAACACGTGTTACCGTGAAAGCAAATATTTTCTATAGAACAGTAACTCATTTGTATTATAAAGCTTTAAATTAATCATATAAATTGATTTTTGTATAATATAAATTTATTTAAAATTAATATGTTCTTAAAATTTCAAAAGGAATTAATAGGGAATACGTCAATTTAGTATGACCTAATTAATAAAGAAACGTTTATTCCAAGAGGCGGCCGGAACATTAAAAAACCTATAAAATGTAATAAAAATTGATAAAAGTTATTTATTACTTTTCGCAATTACTGGATTAGTATGCTACGCCACAATAACCTTAAGTGTTAAACTGAGACGAGCAGGACACATCACTAAGTGGAACGCGTTAACGAGGTAATAAGACGCGACAATTTGAATGCTAATGAAAAATTTCCAGAAAATTACGTTAGATTAGCGTGTATTATTTAGAACGCAATCATGTAAACACTAGTATATTCTAGAAAAATAAATAATTTTCGTATTTAAACGAAAGTGTTTATTAAATAGATTCACTCATATATTTGATCCCAAAAAATGTTACTTTAGGAAAAGAATTTCGAAGCTGTCGTTTTGAAGTATGCAATACGCATATCGTAATTTAATAATTAAAATGGAACAGTAAATACAGAAGTTAGTTTTAAACGTAACCTGCGTAAATATGAAAATTGGTAAATACAATTATTTGATTTTGTAATATACAATGAAGATGGAAAATGCTTCGATATAAAAAGCTATTTAAAATTTTATTAAATAATTAAACAGAGGATGCACATTGGTTTCTAAGTGATGCACATTGGTTTCTAAATGGAAATGTAAAACATTGTTTGTAACTGATAATTGAGTATTTCATTTAAATTTAAAGTAGAATACGTCTTAATTATACAATAATTTTTTTTGTAAGGGTCTTCACCAGGAAGTTTATGATCAGAGTTCGAAACACTCTGACCTTTTAATAGATTATCTATCAAGCATATTTTGGCCAAACAAACCTTACGAGCGTGGGAATCAAAACCAGGTAAACTATCCATAAGAGAATAGATTTTAGTTCTGTAAATAGCATGCAACATAAGGTGAGAAACGTTTTTAAGTAAATAAGTTTGTGTTTAAAAAAAACGATTTCATTCGAATTTAAAAAATCTCTTTCTTATACAATAAGATTTTTATTTTTTTTCACTTTTCACATTACACTCGATGCAAGCTTATAGTAATGTTAGTTTACAAATACCTTTTTTGTACTTGCAAAATTTCATTTTGTATGTATTTATTTAGGTTTCACATTTTTTTTTCAAATTTTCGCTCAACGTAAATTTTTAAGAATGGAATTTAAAAATGCCCTTTTTTCTTATATCTTTAAAATTTCAATTTGTACCTAGAGGCCTTTTTAGATTTCTCCTACTTTTCTTTTTCATGCTTCACGTTTCACTGGGCGGAAATTTGTAAGGATCGGATATATAAATACCCTTTTTCAAAAATCTTTGAAATTTCAATTTGTGTATATCCTTCTTTCTTCATTTTCGTGTTTCACTAGACGTAAATCTATTCGAATGGTGTTGGCAACCACGCTACAGCAGGATGTACATAATTGAAGACGTTATCCGGGTAGCTGATCGAGCTTGTTGCTATAGAAACGGATAGGTTTTCCTTAAAAATTAGACAGTTAGTGGTGAATGATAAAATTTAATTTAAAAAGGAAACCAAAGTAAGGTGTTGTAATTTAATGATTGTATTTGTATTTATAAATGTTGTAAGTACAGTTTTTTAAAGCGATTCGTTCGCCACCAGCAATAGAGCGTTTTCTTGTGAACGTTGCTCTTAAAAATTGATTTCCAAGATTTCCTTAAAAAATTTGAATCACGAGCTATCATTTGGACGTCGAAGGATGCGCTGCCTGCAAGAAACTTCATGAGGAGGTTATGGTTCAATGCGACGCCTGCGACAGATGGTTTCACTTCAACTGCGTTGGTGTATAGGCTGGTATTGCCGAAGATGATTGGATGTGTTCTATAAAAACAGCCCGCAACGTGGAGACCCGTCAGCGACAATTCGCTGATGCGCATCTAACCACCTCAGATACTCCATTTTATGTTACCACTGATGCTCGATGTAGTTACGTTACTATTATAAACACGCCTGTTACTGAACTGCCTACTGAACATCAATTAAAGCGTCTTAAAGAAGAAAGGTAAATTGATTTGCGATATCTACAAAAAAGTACGAACTGTTACGAATGCAAGCAAATGCGCACGTACAATAAGGATTCGCATACCCCAATCGCCCGGCCGTTATGGTTGAAATTACTCGCATTGAAAAACCGATGGCGGTCGATATCATCGCCTCTTCTCATGCACAAAATAAGTTACAAGCACAAACTGCGACCACTGCGCCGTTAGGCGCCACCTTTCGACATATGTGCCCAAAAATACATCAAGCCAACGCTTGTAATCGAGTTAATACTTTTGGTCAAGACAGTTAAGGTGTTTTTAACCCTGCCCCAAGTTCTATAACACCCTCAATTCGATTCAAGTGAATAAAGTTGCGCCACCTTATGATTCGTATTTAACTTTAAGCCAGATACATGCTAGACTAGCTGTGTCTAAGGGACTTCCAGAATTCGGCGGGAAAGCGGAAGAGTGGTCACTATTCATTAGTTGCTGCGAAAATTCTAGCAGAGTTTGTGGGCTAGGCAACGACGAGTATCTGCTTCGTTTACAACACGTACTAAAGGAAAAAGCACTAGACTTTGTAAGAAATCAGCTACTTGTTTTAACCCTGGTTTCTCAACCCTAAAGATGATCTTTAGCAAACTCGAGTACATACTACATAGTTTATTACAGAAAATTCGCATGTCTTCAGGTGTAAACATTAACAAACTGGAGTCTCGTATTGATTTATCTTTAGAAGTTAAAAACTAAACTGCAACCATGCACGCGGCTGGTCATATACATCATCTACACAACCCGATGCTTATTCAGAAATTAATAAATAAATTACCAGGTCAAGTTCGCTTGGACTGGGCAATACATTCTCAAAGCTTTATGGACTCGAAACTCCTCGTATTTAGTCAGTGGCTCTCTAAATTAGCGACCGCAGCCAGCTTTGTAACCATAGTACCTCCATGTATAAGCCAAGAAGAAAAGCATAAAGCATATCGAATTGGATTTCATGAGGAATCGCGTCCCACCAATATTGTAGCACGTAAAGAACAACAAGCAAGGAAACCAATGTTACGTCTGTCTAGAAGAACATTTTATTATGGACTGTAAATCTTTCAAAAAAAGTCGTATAATAAAAATTGGAACTTGGCCAAAAGAGACTATGTCGCTCATGCTTGAAATCACACAATCCTCGCTCTGTAAACAACGTCGAGCATGTGGTGTGAATAACTGCACCGCGAAACATCACCCTCTGTTACATAAGGTAGAAGACATTAGCGAAAATAGTGGTCGCCAAAATAAAGTTGCGATGCATGTCCTTTAATCTTCAAGCGTGTTGTATAGAATTCTACCAATGAAGATCTACAGCCAGAACAAGATTGTCGAGGTTTACGCACTCCTCGATGACGGTTCCAGGCCCACAATAATTGAAAAAGATATTCTTAGGCAACTTAATGTAAAGGGCATGAAATCAGAGTTATGTCTACGATGAACTGATGTTTCGCTTCGTATTGAAGAGGACTCAGAAACCTTATATCTAAAGGTATCAGGCATCAATTCAAGTCACAAAAAGTTTATGTTAAATAACGTACGTACAGTCAATAAGCTAGATCTACCCTCACAAACATTACTAATGCACGAACTGGAAGAAAAATATGCACACCTAAAGGGTTTACCAATTGGCTCGTATAAAGACGCTGTTCCACAAATCATAATTGGCTTAAATAACAGACATCTGGCGATGCCTATCAATTTTCGCGAAGGAAAAATTGACAAACCCTCTGCCACTAAGACGCGGCTAGTATGGACAATTTACGCGGTTTTGACAAAAAACAATGATAAATTAGCGAACATCCATGCAAACCTTCAATTACACATTTGTGAATGCGACAACGATATCGCGCTACATAAACTAATGAGTGAATATATGAAACTCGAAGCGATTGGATTGGACAGCCCTTTATCAGAGCAAACCATTGCAGATGAAATGAAAACCCTGGATAAGTATGTCAATCGCACTAGTGATCACTTCGCCGCTAGATTACCTTGGCGAACTGAAGACGTAGCTTAACTAGATAATTTCGCCATAGCCAAGCGAAGGCTTGTGTGTTTCGAACAGAAATTAAACAAGAACAAAGAGCTGAAAGCACTCGTGAATTCACACATTACTAGTATGGAGGAGAAAAATTATATTTGCAAACTTACAGTGTCTGATCTAAAAAAGCCGCACAAGCGTAAGTGGTACTTACCTATATTTACGGTACACAACCCAAGCAAGCCTAATAAAGTTTAACTAGTCTGGAATGTCGCTGCTGAATATCAAGGTGTTTCCCTTAATAAGTGCCTCAAAACGAGTCCAGATTTATTACGACCACAAGATAGGTATCTGTGGCGATATTTGCGAATTGATCTACAGAATCCACATCAATCAAACGATTTCTTTGACGTAACTGCGAAAGCGACTGATCTCCGGATATATATGTACTATGCGTTATGAGTTTTGGTGTCTGTTGCTCTCCATCGGTTGCCCAATACGTAAAAAATAAAAACGCACAAAATTCTTCCAAAGAATTTCCTAGGGCCGCAAAATCTATAATAGAAAGACATTAAGTAGATGAGTTGATGGACAGCGTCGATACTGCTAAAGAAACCATAAAATTATATAAGTATGAAGTTGAAGTACATAAACGGGCCAACTTTCATATTCGGAACTGGCTATCAAATTCGTTGGACGTTGTTAGAGTACTGGTTGAATCCAGTTCAAGTCGAAAGTTTTGCGATGCTGGTAAAAATGCTGAACAGGTAGTAGAACCGGAGACAGTGCTTAGTATATGGTGGAAAACTGAGAGCAACCTGTTTATATTTAATCTCAAATTCACCAAGGCAGGTGCGGAAATATTGCATGGAGACAGAATGCCGACCAAGAGGGAACCGCTCAGGCTACTAATGTACATTTTTGACCCATTAGGTCTGCTATCGTTCTACACTATTCGACTCAGGATCCTGCTTGAACATATCTGGAGAAGTGGAATAGAACGGGACGATCCTATCCGGACGAATTTTCAAACAGTTGGAAACAATAGCTATTCTTTCTAAAAAACATTCAGAAAGTTTGGATCCCTAGATGCTACTTTGGAGAACTGGTGCGTGACAGCTGTAAAATAGAAGTTCAAGTGTTTGTCGATGCGACCGAAAGTGCATCTGCGAGTGTAGCGTACTGTAGAGTTGTACAATCGAATAGAATTCAAGTAGTTTTAAGCTTCAAGACAAAAGTATATATTCCTTGCATGGAACTTATTGCGGAGGTGATAGGCACCCGCCTTGCTATTACTATCACCAAGGATCACGACTTGGAAATTCACGACACGTACGTCTGGTCGAATTCTAAAACTGCTTTGCTTTGGATCCGATTCGATCCTCGTATTTATAAACAGTTTGTTATGTATCGTGTGGCCGAGATACAGGCAAACTCTGACATAGCTAATTGGAAGTATGTGCCCTCAACTTAAATTCCGCGCATGTAGCCACGAAATGGAATAATAACGATGAATTTGTAAGTAAAAGTCTCTGGTTTCTAGGACCAGAATTTTTACGACAGCCTTCTGATCAATGGCCGAAGCAGGAAAATGCTGAGTATAATAAGCAGAAGCCAATAGACTCTGATGAAAATCGCAATCTACACCTCGTTGCCATTCAAGTAGAACTTTTCCTATTAGCGAACCTCACTCGCTTTTCGAAATGGAAGCGTTTGCTAAGAACGATGGCGCATGTTAAAAGTTTTATCAGAAAGCTATGAAACAGGACGAAGTGCCAGGTACAAGAAACCGAAGGCAGTTTAACTAGTAACGATTTAGATTGGAGCAACTTCTTCCTTTTTCGCCTTGCTCAAGCCAAAGTTCACAGTAAAGAATTAAGAAGATTGCATACTAACGCCCAAGTTATGCTGGATAAAACGAGTCCTGTGAGGAAATTTTCACCATTCATAGATGAAGTAGGCGTGTTACAAGTTTATGGACGCATACAGAACGCTCCAATTTTCGAATCAGTAAAAACCCCAATTATTTTACCGAAACACCACGCGATCACTTTTCTTCTAACTGATTGGTAACACCGCAAGTATCACCATGTACATCACGATACAGTTCTAAAGGAAATGTTCCAAAAGTTTTTCATCTCCAGTCTACGACGAATCTTAAATTTCATAAAAATGTGTTTTGTAAAAACCGAAATGCAAGTCCAAATCCTCCACAGATGGGACAGTTACCCGAAGCTCGCTTGTCACCTTATTCTAGGCCTTCTTCTTATGTGGGTATTGACTACTTCGGTCCGTTTCTGGTGACCCTTGTGAGACGCTCAGAGAAAAGGTACGGATCATTATTCACTTGCATGGCTTGCCGAGCAGTGCATATTGAAATAACACATTCTCTTTCTATAAACCCTTGCGTAATGGCGATTAGGAACTTTGTGGCTAGGAGAGACATCCCAATTAAAATTTTCAGCGACTTCGGCACCAACTTTGTGGCAGTCGAAAAGGATGTACGAAATACATTTCAATAATTACAACTTAGCGATTTACAAGTGCATTTTACCAGTGTCAACACCAAATGGACATTTATACCACCCGCAAACCCTTTCATGGGAGGTTGTTGCGAACAAATGATTCGCTCGGCAAAAAATGTTTTCTATCAAATTATTACACCAGAAACAAAGCTAAATGATGAAAAGTTACGAAACCTACTAATAGAAATCGAGAATATCTTCAATAGTCGTCGCCACGTCCCCATATCTAGCGTTGGAGACATTATAATTTGAATAAGGACCGCTATACTTGTGGCCACGTCCCCAATGCTCCACCCGGAGGTACTATATTGGGTTTAAATACGAAAATAATCGTGCTTCTTATTAATTCTAACTTCATAATTAATCCACCCTAAATAAAAATCTAAATAATAATCCAACAAACCTAAAATCTAACAAACCTAACAAACTCTAATAATCTAACAAACCTAAAAGTCTGACAAACTGAAACAAAACTAAAAACAAAACTAAAAACAGGGTTTAAATAATGGTATCCCTAGCGCTGACTTTGGAGTGTACCCGATCAACAAGACACAAGCAAAAATGAGAGGAGGAGGGATCAGTAATACCCGATAGCAGACGCCGGTTCTGCTTACCAGTGCGACCTGAAGGGTCGTCTTAAAACTATCCAAATCTAGCTAACTAATTTTAAATGGATTCTTTCTCCTAAATCTATCCCTAGCTTTCCCTATCATTCCCTAACTGATTTATATTATGATTACAATCTTCACAATTCTACTCTTCCTTCCCGAATATATACTGCAACCAAAATGGCGACAGAAAGTCAGACAAAACAAGTATGCCACATAATACTACCATACATGCTAATAAATAAATAAATATAAAGTGTAAATATAAAATATAAATAAATATAATTATATAAATATATAAATAAATGTCTAATAAGCGTTAAGCATATAGCAGTGCACAAAATAGCAAAAGCATCACCCTATTTATCAGGTGCGCTCACACAAGCATTATGTCGGCTAGCGCCATTACGCACAAAACGTGCTTGTAACGTTGTAGACATTACATGTGATTTTCCAATGCTCCATCCGAAGGTACTACATTGGCCAGGAAGCGAATTTTTTTTACCTTGAAAATTTGAAATTTTGCCGAACCCTTGCTATTTCAAGCAAGGTAGGGATCTTTAACGTGCGTGACAACACCCACACACGGGAACTCCATTTTACGTCTCATCCGAACGAGGGTGTATTTTTGTGAAAAATGCCCGCCTAACATTTTTCAAGCGGACCGTGTCGGGATAACGTTGGAGACAGCAGAACACGCAGCACTTACGCCAAACCACTTCTTGTTGGGAAATTCCTCAGGTAGTAAACCGTCTGGCAAATTCGATTCATTAGACGAATATGTGAGACGATCATGGCGTCATTCGCAATTTCTTGCGGACTTATTTTGGAAACATGGATCGTAGAAGTATTGTCAGCACTTAATAGACGAACAAAATGGTTTGATAAGGCAAAACCCATTAAACAGAATGATGTGGTTATTATAGTGGACCCAAAGTTACCCTGTAGTGTTTGGCTAAAGGGAGTCGTTACAGAAACAATCGTTGGGATCGATGGACAAGTATGAAGCGCGATCGTGAGAACCATCAACGGGGAATATCATCGACCTGCCTCGAAACTAGCTATGCCTGATGTGATGAGAGATGACGAGGTTGCTGCGAGTAAAGTATTGTCTCATGTGAATCGCCAAACTGGAGGGAGGATGTTGGCAACCACGCTACAGCAGGATGTACGTAATTGAAGGCGTAGTTCGGGTAGCTGAGATTGAGCTCGTTGCTATAGAAACGCATAGGTATTGCTTAAAAATTAGACAGTTAATGGTGAATGATAGAATTTAATTTAAAAGGAAGCTAAAATAATGTGTAATTTAATTATTGTATTTGTACTTATAAATGTTGCAAATTCAGTTTTTTAAAGCGATTCGTTCGCCACCAGCAGTTGAGCATTTTATTGTGAACGTTGCTCTTAAAAGTTGATCTCCAATAAATGGATTTCAAAAATACATTATTCTTATACTAGAAGACCTTCATTTTGTACATATTCTTCTATATTTCACATTTTTTTCTTTTTCACTTCTCTCGTTTACGACGAGTAAACTTATAAGAATGTGAGTTTAAAGATATTATTTTTTATACCATCAGAATTTCATTTTGTACATATTCTTTTAGATTTCACAGAATTTTTTTCATGTTTCCCTTTTCATTTGACGCAAATTTTATTTTTTTATATATTTTTAATATATCAAAAAATTCGTTTTCACGTTTTATGTTTCATTCGACGTACAGTTTTAAGAATGGAATTCAGAAACATCCTTTATCTTATACCTTCAGAATTTCACTTGGTATAATGCTCCTTTAGATTTCATGTATTTTTACAGTGTTATTTATAAACAAGGTCAACTGTAATTTTCTGAATTACATAATTTTGTTCAAAGTACTTCACCGGGCTTCTCGGTGAAATATTTACTTTTCAAACGCAACTCTAACTCGATGAAGTATATTTTAATAAAGATTTATTTTTTACAAGCCTAAACGCGTAAACAATAAATCTCAAGGATGACGAGTGATTAAACATATTTATTCTCCTTGAACAAAGAGATCAATGCTGTTGGAAATTGCAAATTATAACCAATCCATAGTTCTTACGGTATGTATAATTAGTAACCCGTTTATAGAATAATTGATATTAAAGACTAAGTTTTAAAAGGCAAAAAATTGTTTTTTTTCTATTTTCTTAACTATTAGATATATGGTAAAATCATTGCGTTGTTAATTCCACCTTCAGGCAATTCCGTGGCACTACTAAGGATTTTACGTATTGCTAATATACATAAAAACAAATATAGCAAACTAGTAAATATGTATTTTTTTGGTTCAAAATGTGGCATTTTTCAAGAATATGCAAGGCTTTCTCGGCAGTGCAAAACTTCTTAGAGCTTGCTTTGCCCATAACTTTTTGGAAATAAGTGTGTTGCCTCTTTACTCGAACTAGGTGCACCTTTTAGTCTCAAAAAAAGTGTCCATTCTTTGAAAAAATTAAATTACAGTACGTTCTCAAGAAGAAATTTTTTTTTTCAAATGATAGAAGGTCAAGATCCCATTTTCACTTTATTTTATAAAAGTAGTTCGTTTGTATATTTTTATTCTTTTATAAAATTATAGTGTTCAGAGCTTGTATTTGAAATACACATTTGGAAACAAACAATTCTTGGAATTTATCAAGTCAACAGATTCAAGAATAAAGTATAAAATCTTTGTAAGAATCTTCTAGTTGGACGTTTTACATGGAGAGCACGATTAAAATGTCAAGTAAAGTGTTAGAACATGAGATTTCATACAGTTCTATTAGGATGAATTTGAGGAACTGATTAATTTAAAAACGCATGTTTATTGGAAAAAGTTAGATGTCGAATTGATATATCTAAGTTTTATAATAAAAGACATAGCTGACTGTATTAAAAGATGATGACCGTATGTTTGTGACGTCATGTCTTTTCGAATATAAATTAATACTCTGGCTTCCTTTTTGCATTTATAAAAACTTAAATCTTCAGAAAAATTTAGATGAAAAATCTGGAAACCTTTACTTTGGCACTTAGAACAGTAGTAGATGTTCCCAGATTAAAAGTTTCATAATCTATAGGAACACTGTGGCACGATTTAAATAAAATTCAGGGTTTTTATTTAATTTTATTTAAAAGTTTCAGTTGATCGTATCCATCAATTTTCGGTTTTGAAACTGGTTTTCGTTTAAAAATTCATAAAGCTCTGGTCGGAAGAGTCGCAACTACGAAAGTTCTTAAGAGTTCCTCAGTTTTGGGCTTTGGGACAGTTTTCCGTTGCAAATTCCCAAAAAATTTCAATCCTCAGCACAATTTATACTGAAATCTGACGAATCTCTACTTCGAAACCATAATGGATGTTTCCAGGATGAAAATTTTAGCAAATCTAAGCCATATCCATAAAGTTACTTAGGAGTCACAGGTTCTGTGCTTTGCTACCGTTTTCCGTTTAAAATTCGCAAAACTCAAATTACCAGAGAAATTTTGGGGGAATCTGTTTAGACTCTACTCCGGACCTTTTGTACAGCAATAAGTATTTCCAGGTTGAAGTATCGGGAGATCTGAAGCATATCCGCAAATTCTTATTTGGAAACTAATTTTTGTTTAAAAATTCCTAAAAAGTTCAAATCAAAGGAAATTTAAATAAGAACCTGACATTACCTTAATCCTGAACAGCAACAAAATTTTTCCATGTTAAAAGTTTCGCTAGATCTAATGTCTATCAACACAGTTTTCTAGGAGTTTCCAATTTTAGGCCTTAGCAATCGCGTTCCTTTTGAAATTCCCAAATACTTAAATTCACATAGATGTGGAATCTAATCAATTTCTACTCTGGAACAGTAGGAACAGTAATAGCTAATTTCAGGCTGAGTGTTTCACAAGGCCTTTTTTGGAATTTCCGTTTTTCAAGTTTTAATATTGAGCTTCATTTGAGAATTCCTGAAAAATTTCCGGCAAAACTACAATGGAAGCCTGACATATTTCCACTCTGGAACACTAACCGATATTCCCAAGTTAACAATATGGGAAGGTTAAAAAATACTGGCCTGATGTAGATGTGCATCTACAAAAATTCTTAGGAGATCGTGGTTTTTGGGCTTCACGACATCTTTCCATTTTTAAATTTCCAAAAAATTTCAGTTTTTAACAAAATTAAAATTGGAATCTGACAAATCTATACTTCGGAATAGTAACCGATTTACCCAAATTAACAGTTTCCGGAGTTCTAAAGCAGATCCACAAAGCTACTTAGCTACTGGGAGGTCTGATTAATCTCTACTCCAGAACTTCGGAACAATAATAGATTTTTTCAGGTTAAAAACTTCCACACAACTGAGGTGTATTCGTAAATCTTTCTAGGTGTTCTCAGTCTTCAGGTTCATTAACTAATTTTCTTTTAAAAATTTTTTAAAAATTCAAATTCCCAGAATTTCTACTTCGGAAGAGCAATAGATGTTCTAAGGTTAAAAGTTTCGAGAGATCTGAAACGTATCAACACAGCTTTCTAGGTGTTCACGGTTTTTGAAATTAGAAACCGCTTTATGGTTGAAATTCCCAAATATTCAAATCCACAGAAAAATTTAGTTGGGGAATCTGATCAACCTCTACTCCGGAACCGCAGAAAAAGTAATAGATGTTTTCATATTCAGTTTTTTGTGATCTCAAGCGGATTCAGAACGCGTCCTAGGAGTCTGTAGTTTTTGGGTTTTGCAACCACCTTTTTATTAAACTTTCAGAAATTTAAAATCACAGCTAAATTTTAATGGAAATCTGACAATCGTCGACTCTAAAACAGTAACAAATGTTCCCAGGGCAAAACTTTCGTAAGAGTGAGATGTCGTAGTCCGATGTAGAGACGCATCCACAAAAATTCTTAGAAGTTCCCGGTCCTTGCATTTTCCAATGCTTTCCGTTTTTAAAAATTTCCAAAGAATTTTATTTCTTGACAAAATTTAAAATGGTATCTCCCAAGTTAAGAGTATCAGACGATTGGAAAGTTCTGTCCCGATGTAGATGTGTATCCCCAAAATTCTTAGGAGTTCCCTATCTCTGGCCTTTACAACAGTGATCCGTTTCCAAATTCCCAAAATATTCCAATCTTCAGCAAAATTTAAACTGGAATCTGAAAAAGCTCTACTTCGCAACAGCAATCGATGTTCCCAGAATAAAAGTTCAAGAAGCTCTAAAGCGTATTCACAAAGCTACTTAGGAGTTACCAGCTTTTGTGCTGCGTATTCACTTTTCGTTTGAATTTTTATTAAACTCAAATTCCCAAAAAATGTATATGGGAGTTCTTATTATTCTCTAGTCCAGAACTTCGGAATCATAATACATGTTTCTAGGTAAAAACTTCTAAAAATGTGAGGCCTATCCTTAAATCTTTTTGGGAGTTCTCTGCTTTCAGGTTTAGAAACTAATTTTTGTTTGAAAATTCCTAAAAAATTCAAACCATCAGTTCCTTCTTCGGAACAGCAACAGATGTTCTGAGGTTAAAAGTTTCTAGAGATGTAAAGCGTATCAGCACAGCTGTCTAGATGTTCATGGTTTTTAAACTTTGCAACCACTTTGTGTTTGAAACTTCCAAGTATTCAAACCCACAGAAAAATTTAGTTGGCGAATCTGACCAACTTCTACTATGAAACCGCAGAAACAGTAAGAGATGGACAAGGTCGCGTTTTCGGCGGTTTGAGGCGTATTCACAAAACTTCCTAGGAGTCTCCGGTTCCTAAGCGTTGCAGTCGCTTTTTTATTAAATTTACAAAAATTTCAAATCTCAGCTAAATTCCAATGTAAATCAGACAAGCCTCTACCCTGAAGCTGCAACAGATGTTCTCAGGTTAAGTTTTCATGAGGTTGAGATGCCGTGGTTTAAAATAGAAGCGAATGCGCAAAAATTCTTAGGAGTTTTCTGTCTTTGGATTTTGCAATCTTCTCCGTTTTTAAAAATTTCCAAAAGGTTTCATTCCTCAACAACATTTAAACTGAAATCTGTAACAATCTCTACTTCTGAACAGTAGCAGATGTTTCAAGGTTAAAAGTATCGGAAGATTGAAAAGTCTTGGTCTGATGTAGATGTACATCCACAAAAATTTTTAGAACTTTCCTATTTTTGGGTTCACAACAGTTTTCTGTTTTAAAATTTTCAAAAATTCAGTTTTTAACAAAATTTTAACTGGAATCTGACAAAATTTCTACTTAAGAACAGTAACCGATGTTTCCAGATTAAAAGTTACAGAAGATCTAAAGCGCATCCAATAAGCTACTTAGGAGTTACCAGTTTTTGTGCTGTTCATTCGCATTCCGTTTGAAATTGTATTATACTCAAATTCCCAACATATTTATATTCGAATTCTGATTAACATCTACTCCGGAACTTTGAAATCATAGTAGATGTTTCTAGGTGAAAAACTTCCGGAGATCTGAGGTGTATCCACAAATCTTCCTAGGCGTTCTCAGTTTTAGGTTTATAAATTAATTTTCGTTTGAATATTCCAAAATATTCAAGATCTCAAACTTTATTCTTCGAAACAGCAACAGATGTTCAGAGGTTAAAAGTTTCGCGAGGTCTGAGGCGTATCAACACAGCTTTCTAGGAGTTCCCGGTTTTTAAAGTTTGCAACCGTTTTCTGTTTGAAATTCTCGAAAACTCAAATCCACAGAAGAATTAAGCTGATGAATCTCTACTGCGGAACCGCAAAAAGAGTAATACAGGTATTCAGGTTGAATCTCTTGTGATCTGTGCCATATTCACAACGGTTCCTAGGTGTCTACGGGTTTTGGGCTTTGCAGCCGCTTCCCTTTCAAATTTCCAAAAATTTCAAGTCTCTGCTAAATTCCAATTAAAACTAACAAACATCTACTCAGGAACAACAGTAACAAATGTTCCCAGGGTAAAACTTTCGTAAGATTGAGATGTCGTGGTCTGATGTAGAGGCGCAACTACAAAAATTTTTAGGAGTTCCCAGTCTTTGCATTTCCCAATGCTTTCCGTTTTAAAAAATTTCCAAAGAATTTTATTTCTTGAAAAAATTTTAAATGGTATCTGAAAAATCTAAACTTCTGAACATTAACAGATGCTCCCAAGTTAAAAGTATCAGACGATTGGAAAGTTATGTCCCGATGTAGATGTGTATCCCCAAATTCTTAAGAGTTCCCTATCTTTGGTCTTCACAACAGTGATCCGTTTCCAAATTCCCAAAATATTCCAATCTTCAGCAAAATTTAAACTGGAATCTGAAAAGGCTCTACTTCGCAACAGCAATCGATGTTCCCAGAATAAAAGTTCAAGAAGCTCTAAAGCGTATTCACAAAGCTACTTAAGAGTTACCAGCTTTTGTGCTGCGTATTCGCTTTTCGTTTGAAATTTTATTAAACTCAAATTCCCAAAAAATTTATATGGGAGTTCTGATTATTCTCTAGTCCAGAACTTCGAAATCATAATACATGTTTCTAGGTGAAAAACTTCTAAAGATGTGAAGTGTATTCTCAAATCTTCCTGGGAGTTTTCTGCTTTCAGATTTAGAAACTAATTTTTGTTTGAAAATTCCTAAAAAATTCAAACCATCAGAGTTTCTACTTCGGAACAGCAACAGATGTTCCGAGGTTAAAAGTTTTTAGAGATGTAAAGCATATCAGCACAGCTCTCTAGATGTTCATGGTTTTTAAACTTTGCAACCACTTTGTGTTTGAAACTTCCAAGTATCCAAACCCACAGAAAAATTTAGTTGGCGAATCTGACCAACTTCTACTATGAAACCGCAGAAACAGTAAGAGATGGACAAGGTCGCGTTTTCGGTGGTTTGAGGCGTATTCACAAAACTTCCTAGGAGTTTCCGGTTCCTAAGCGTTGCAGTCGCTTTTTTATTAAATTTACAAAAATTTCAAATCTCAGCTAAATTCCAATGTAAATCAGACAAGCTTCTGCCCTGGAGCTGTAACAGATGTTCTCAGGTTAAGTTTTCGTGAGGTTGAGATGCCGTGGTTTAAAATAGAAGCGAATGCGCAAAAATTCTTAGGAGTTCTCTGTCTTTGGATTTTGCAATTTTCTCCGTTTTTAAAAATTTCCAAAAAAGTTTCATTCCTCAACAACATTTAAACTGAAATCTGTAACAATCTCTACTTCTAAACAGTAGCAGATGTTTCAAGGTTAAAAGTATCGGAAGATTGAAAAGTCTTGGTCTGATGTAGATGTACATCCACAAGAATTTTTAGAACTTCCCTATTTTTGGGTTCACAACAGTTTTCTGTTTTAAAATTTTCAAAAATTGAGTTTTTAACAAAATTTTAACTGGAATCTGACAAAATTTCTACTTACGAACAGTAACCAATGTTTCCAGATTAAAAGTTACAGAAGATCTAAAGCGCATCCACTAAGCTACTTAGGAGTTACCAGTTTTTGTGCAGTTCATTCGCATTCCGTTTGAAATTCTATTATACTCAAATTCCCAACATATTTATATTCGAATTCTGATTAACATCTACTCCGGAACTTTGAAATCATAGTAGATGTTTCTAGGTGAAAAACTTCCGGAGATCTGAGGTGTATCCACAAATCTTCCTAGGCGTTCTCAGTTTTAGGTTTATAAATTAATTTTCGTTTGAATATTCCAAAATTTTCAAGTTCTCAAACTTTATACTTCGAAACAGCAACAGATGTTCAGAGGTTAAAAGTTTCGCGATGTCTGAGGCGTATCAACACAGCTTTCTAGGAGTTCCCGGTTTTGAACTTTGCAACCGTTTTCTGTTTGAAGTTCTCGAAAACTCAAATCCACAGAAGAATTAAGTTGGGGTATCTGATGAATCTCTACTGCGGAACCGCAAAAAGAGTAATACAGGTTTTGGGCTTTGCAGCCGCTTCCCTTTCGAATTTCCAAAAATTTCAAGTCTCTGCTAAATTCCAATTTAAATCTAACAAACATCTACTCAGGAAGAACAGTAACAAATGTTCCCAGGGTAAAACTTTCGTAAGATTGAGATGTCGTGGTCTGATGTAGAGGCGCAACCACAAAAATTTTTAGGAGTTCCCAGTCCTTGCATTTTCTAATGCTTTCCGTTTTTAAAAATTTTCAAAGAATTTTATTTCTTGAGAAAATTTACAATGATATCTGAAAAATCTAAACTTCTGAACATTAACAGATGCTCCCAAGTTAAAAGTATCAGACGATTGGAAAGTTCTGTCCCGATGTAGATGTGTATCCCCAAATTCTTAGGAGTTCCCTATCTTTGGTCTTCACAACAGTGATCCGTTTCCAAATTCCCAAAATATTCCAATCTTCAGCAAAATTTAAACTGGAATCTGAAAAAGCTTTACTTCGCAACAGCAATCAATGTTCCCAGAATAAAAGTTCAAGGAGCTCTAAAGCGTATTCACAACGCTACTTAGGAGTTACTAGTTTTTGTGCTGCGTATTCGCTTTTCGTTTGCCATTCCATTAAATCAAATTCCCAAAAAATGTATATGGGAGTTCTGATTATTTTCTAGTCCAGAACTTCGGAATCATATTACATGTTTCTAGGTGAAAAACTTCTAAAGATGTGAGGCCTATCCTTAAATCTTCCTGGGAGTTCTCTGCTTTCAGGTTTAGAAACTAATTTTTTTTTGAAAATTCCTAAAAAATTCAAACCATCAGTTTCTTCTTCGGAACAGCAACAGATGTTCTGAGGTTAAAAGTTTCTAGAGATGTAAAGCGTATCAACACAGCTGTCTAGATGTTTATGGTTTTTAAACTTTGCAACCACTTTATGTTTGAAATTTCCAAGTATTCAAACACACAGAAGAATTTAGTTGGGGAATCTGATCAACCTCTATTACGGAACCGCGGAAACAGCAATAGATATACAAGGTCAAGTATCTGGTGATCTGAAGCGTATTCAGAAAACTTCCTAGGAGTCTCCGGTTTTTAGGCTTTTAGGTTTTGCAGTCGCTTTTTTATTAAATTTCCAGATTAAATTTTCGTAAGGTTGAGATGTCGTGGTTTGAAATAAAGGCGCATCCACAAAAAAATTTAGGAGTTCTCGGTCTTTGGATTTTGCAACGTTCTCTGTTTTAAAATTCCCAAAAAATTTCATTCTTCAATAAAATCTAAACTGGAATCTGAAAAATTTCTACTCCTGAACAGTATCATATGTTCCCAGGTTAAAAGTATTGGAAGATTGAAAAGTTCTGGCCTGATGTATATAGATGTTCATCCCCAAAAATTTTTAGGAGTTCCATGTTTTTGAGTCCACAACAGTTTTGTTTTAAAATTTTCGAAAAACTCGAATCTTTATCAAAATTTAAACTGGAATCTAACAAATCTCCACAGAACCAAACATTCTTATATTTAAAAAATTGCTATAGTAAAAGGTTATGTAAAGAATAACGAAATAACATTTTTAATAGAAATCCCAATAGTAGAAAGCAACAATTATAATTATTATCATTTATTTGCTTTCCCAATGAAAATTACTTGCATGTATCAAGTTATCATACCCAAAATCAATTTCCTATCCTTAAATGACCCAAGATATGGTTATACAAACAAAAAATGTACCGAAGTAACACCAAATCAATATCTATGCCAATCGTTAACAACAACAACTATCCAAGAGGACAGCCCTTGCGGAGAAACAATTACTGAAATTTTCAAATCATTACGAAAACTGTAGCAAAACCCGTACAAATCACCAACATGAAAATTTAAAAGGTTACATAAAACAAATGGATTGTCATTTTTCCAACAGAAGTAATAGCAACCGTCCACTGCAATCAAGACGAGAATACTCTAGCATTAACCGGAAGCAAATTAATCACCCTTAAAGAAAACTGTTATTTAAAATTAAAAAACTAAATCATCAGAGTTTTATAAAGATCCCATTGCAACCAAGAAACTCGCAAATTTACCAGAGCTACAATTCAAGACAACGCAAACCGAAGATGAAGAAATTATCAAGAAACCCATGCAACTAGAACACCCAGACTTAGACGAACTCAACCACACCATGAAATTAATGGACAATTATAAAGAACACTTAAGTGAGTTAAAACTGCCCAAGTTACACTATGACAATATAGGCGTTTGGACAATTTTATTAATCATTTTACTAATTTTTCTAATTATATATGTATTTTACAAAATGTATATTAGATATAAGAATAAAGAAAACAATTTTAGACTTAAGAAAACGAAGATAAATCAAGAAACAAATACATCCTTAGGAACAATGAATTTTAAACCATGGATTTTATGAATTTTTTAAAAAATTAAGCAAGGAAAACCTTAATTTTTCATTTACGTCGGAAGGCGTTATGTATCCCCCAATCTATGTATGTATAACAAAATAGAAGTTATTAGAAATTATTAGAAATTGTTAAAAAAAGTATTAAGTCAAATGCAATAATGTAATTCAAAGATAATTAAATAAAGGTTATTAACAGTGGTGAGAACGGAAGCAATACATTGTATTCCAGACGATAGTGATACTGCAGGTGGCAGGTCACAGACGGTTAAGAACCGTGATTACCTAGAAAATAAGATTGTTACATTGTATAATGAATAGAATAAAGAGATAATCAGACATGAAGTCTGCAAGTTGCCACAGACACGTGAGGGGCAGGGACAACATAAATACCCCGGTAGCCCCAGATCAGTCAGTCAATCTCAAGTATTTCAGCTTTAACATTGCAGTTTGCTTAGGCTACTCATTCATATTAGATCAATTAGTAATTATTTTCCGACTTAGAGTAATTTTAAACCAGTTTGTTAAAATTCCATAGTTAATACCTGCTGAAAATAAATAAATTGTTACGAAGCTTTGGAAGAAGTTTTTAAAAACACCGCTCTCAAGGCCCAAAACGTAACTGGCATACCAATTTAAATTTTCAGCGATAACTCCACCAACTTTGTGGCAGTCAAAGGATCTACGAAATGTATTCTAACAATTACAACTTAGCGATTTACAAGCGCATTTTACCATTGTCAACACCAAATGGACATTGATACCACCCGCAACCCCTTTCATGTGAGATTTTCTGTCAAATTATTACACCAGAAACAAAGCTGACTGATGAGAAGTTACAAAACCTACTAATAAAAGTCGAGACTATCTGAAATAGTCGTCCTATAACATATCTAGCGTTGGAGACAGCAGAACACGAAGCATTCACGCCAAACCACTTTTTGTTGGGAAATTCCTCAGGTAGTAAACCGCCTGGCAATTTTAATTCATCAGACGAATGTGTCAAACGATCTTGGCGTCATTCGTAACTTCTTGCGGAGTTATTTTGGAAACAATGGATTGTAAAAGTATTGCCAACACTTACCAAGCGAACAAAATCCATTAAACAGAATGATGTGGTTATTATAGTGGACCCAAAGTTACCCTGTAGTGTTTGACTAAAGGGAGTCGTTACAGAAACAATCGTTGGGATCGATGGACAAGTATGAAGCGCGATCGTGAAAACCATCAACGGGGAATATCATCGACCTGCCTCGAAACTAGCTGTGCCTGATGTGATGAGAGATGACGAGGTTGCTGCGAGTAAAGTATTGTCTCATGTGAATCGCCAAACTGGAGGGAGGATGTTGGCAACCACGCCACAGCAGGAGGTATATAATTGAAGACGTAATCCGGGTAGCTGGGATTGACCTCGTTGCTATAGAAACGTATAGGTCTTGCTTAAAAATCAGACAGTTAATGGTGAATGATAGAATTTAATTTAAAAAGGAAACCAAAGTAAGGTGTAATTTAATTATTGTGTTTGTACTTATAAATGTTGCAATTACAGTTTTTAAAGCGATTCGTTCGCCACCAGTAATTGAGCATTTTATTGTAAACGTTGCTCTTATAAATTGATCTCCAACAAATAGATTTCAAAAATACATTATTCTTATACTAGAAGACTTTCATTTTGTACATATTCTTCTATATTTCACATTTTTTCTTTTTCACTTTTCACGTTTACGACGAGTAAACTTATAAGTATGTGAGTTTAAAGATATTATTTTTTATACCGGCAGAATTTCATTTTGTACATATTCTATTAGATTTCACATATATTTTTTTCATGTTCCCTTTTCATTTGACGCAAATTTTATTTTTTTATATATTTTTAATATATGAAAAATTTCGTTTTCACGTTTTATGTTTCATTCGACGTACAGTTTTAAGAATGGAATTCAGAAACATCCTTTATCTTATACCTTCAGAATTTCACTTGGTATAATGCTCCTTTAGATTTCATGTATTTTTACAGTGTTATTTATAAACAAGGTCAACTGTAATTTTCTGAATTACAGAATTTTGTTCAAAGTACTTCACCGGGCTTCTCGGTGAAATATTTACTTTTCAAACGCAACTCTAACTCGATGAAGTATATTTTAATAAAGATTTATTTTTTACAAGCCTATACGCGTAATCAATAAATCTCAAGGATGACGAGTGATTAAACATATTTATTCTCCTTGAACAAAGAGATCAATGCTGTTGGCAATTGCAAATTATAACCAATCCATAGTTCTTTCGGTAGGTATAATTAGCAACCCGTTTATAGAATAATTGATATTAAAGAATAAGTTTTTAAAGGCAAAAAATTGTTTTTTTTCTATTTTCTTAACTATTAGATACATGGTAAAACCATTGCGTTGTTAATTACACCTCCAAGCAATTCCGTGGCACTACTGAGGATTTTACGTATTGGTAATATATAAAAAAACAAATATAGCAAACTAGTAAGAATGTATTTTTTTGGTTCAAAATGTGGCATTTTTCAAGAATATGCAGGGCTCTCTCGACAGTGTATAACTTCTTAGGGCTCGCTTTGCCCATAACCTTTTTTTGCAAATAAGTGTGTCGACTTTTTACTCAAACTAGGTAAACCTTTTAGAATCAACAAAAGTGTTCATTCTTTGAAAAAATTAAATTACAGTGCGTTCTCAAGCAGAATTTTTTTTTCAAATGATAGGTCAAGATCCCATTTTTCACTTTATTTTATAAAAGTACGTCGTTTGTATATTTTTATTCTTTTATAAAATTATAGTGTTCAGAGCTTGTATTTGAAATACACAATTAGAAAGAAACAATTCTTGGAATTTATCAAGTCAACAGATTTAAAAATAAAGTATAGAATTTTGGTAAGAATCTTCTAGTTGGACGTCTCACATGGAGAGTACGATTAAAATGTCAAGTAAAGTGTTAGAACATGAGATTTTAAGGAGTTCTATTAGAATGAATTTGAGGAACTGATTAATTTAAAAATGCGTGTTTATTAGAAAAAGGTAGATGTCGAATTGAGATATCCAAATTTTATAACAAAAGATACAGCTAGCTATATAGAAAAATGGTGACCGTATGATTGCGGTGTCAGGTCGTTTCAAATATAAATTAATACTCTCACTTCCTTTTTGAATTCCTTCAAGTTCTATTATGGGTTATTATCCCCATAGGGAGATTTTGAGCTGAAGTAATGTTAGATTTTGCTATAGGTATAGCAAGTAAAAGTGAAATCTTAGCAACGTAGTTTGTAGTGCTATAAAATACTACCAGTTAATATGAAAGCGAAAAATAGTGACAGTGATTGTTAGGAATTTATGGTTCTATTAATGAGTGAAATTTCAAAGTACGGCCTTGAACGCCAGCTTTAAAACCGGTTTCCGTTTGAATACTTGCAAAAAATCGATTCCGTCATCAAAATTTAAACGGCAATCGGATAAACCTCTTTTGCGGACAGTTATATATCGTTCAGGTTAAAAGTTTCAGAAGATCTAAGGTTGATCTACAAAAGTTCATTGAAGTTCCTTGGTTTTTGGCCTTTGCACCCTCTTTCTGCCAAAAATTTATAAAAACTTAAATCTTCAGAAAAATTTAGATGAAAAACCTGGAAACCCCGAGCTTGGTACTTGAGAACAGTAATAGATGTTCCCAGATTAAAAGTTTCAGTAGATTTGAATCGTATCCATCAAGCTTTCTATTAATTTCCCATATTCGATTTGTGATACTGGTTTTCGTTTAAAAATTCATAAAGAAATTCAAATTCCCAGGAAAATTTAAATGGGAACTTGACACGCCTCTGCCGTGGAACACTAACATATGGTCTCAGGCTAAGCTTCGGGAGATTGAAAAGCTCGGTTCGGATGAAGAGTCGCAAATACGAAAGTTCTTAAGAGTTTCCAGTTTTTGGGCTTTGCGACAGTGTTCCGTTGTAAAATTCTCATAAAATTTCAATCCTCAGCACAATTTAAACTGAAATCTGACGAATCTCTACTTCGAAACAGTAACGGATGATTCCAGGATGAAAATTCCAGGAAATCTAAGTCGTATCCATAAAGTTACTTAGGAGACACAGGTTTTTGTGCTTTGCTACCGTTTTCCGTTTAAAATTCTCAAAATTCAAATTCCCAGAGAAATTTATATGGGGAATCTGATCAGACTCTACCCCGGACCTTCTGAACAGTAATAGATATTCCCAGGTTGAAGTATCGGGAGATCTGAGGCGTATCCACAAATCCTCCTAGGAGTTCTTATTTGGAAACTAACTTTGTAACATGCCTTTTTGCCTATATTTTAGCATGTTACATTGTGCTTGGCATTATTAGCATATAAATGCTTATATCTTCATTTAAATATAAAATTACTCTATTATATAATATATTTTCTATAAGAATTTATCTCGCACAATGCTGGATTATTAGTGTTAATCCACAAGTTACTAATTTGTTACATAGTAAAAATAATTATATCTATATGAAATTTTCCTATTGGTTATTTCTGAAGTGTTTATTCTAAAAGCACAACTGGTGTGGTTTTAATTCTGGGTTATTAAGAATAATCGTTAGAGATCGTCCATCCCGAAGATGGAAGAAAATAATTTATTTGAAGTGTCAAATTTTTATTCCTCTTTTGATATCTGATTGCTTATCTGGCACTGTTGGCCATTTTTGATTTGAACTTCTACCTTGCCTCATGCGCTTACCTGGTATGTAAATTTTCTAATCATAAATCCTAAATTAACATTTAAATATAATTCTAGATGTTTAGTATGAAGGATAAAGAAGTTGTTTTTTTGTTTAGCCCATCAAATAATTATACAGATAGTAAGTTATTAATGGATTAATTTTCTTTTGCACCTCGTGTTAAATTTTCACTTTTGTAACACAACTGAATTTTCTAGGGTGCTCCGGTTACCTATGCTCGGGTTACCTATGTTCCGATTACCTGTGTTTTGGTTACCGATGTTTCTCTCATTCAGATTTCTACATGGAAAAGTTGCTCGTGCATTCGCACAAACAGATGATGTAAAATAAATACTCTCACCACAAGAATTATATATTTAGTTTCGTTCTACTTTACATATTGCCGCTCAGTTATTATCTTATTAAAAAATATCTACAAGTTTAATTTATGGAACAGAAGTCTGTTAAAGACAACATTTGAAGTCGACCTCATGCTGTTTTGTACCTACACTAGGAGATCTACAAAGGCAGGATGTCTCAGTTTCCTGGATATGAAGGAGTCTTATAAACTAAGTAACTATTAGTATTAGTTCGGACTGATACTACAGGTATGAGATTAAAACTTTTACCTTATCGTTTTTCTGTTAAAATAAAGAGGCCTAACCTCTATTTAAATTTGTCTTTGTCACTACAAATATTTTGTTTTGATCATTAATTACATTTCACTTATCTTAAATGATTTCAAATATAATTCTCTAATACATAACCTAAAAATATATAAACATTCGGAACTTCATGAAGCTTCTTATGGTAAAAAAGGTTTATTACTTGAACTTTAATTTCATGTGCATTTGTTACATGACATTATTACAATTATCATCACTTTTTGATTTATTCTCGCATTAAGTTAAATTTTGAGTTTTTAAACAGAGATTATTTATTTTGATTCCTCTATAGAAATTTTCTCGTGTACATTTATTAAATGTATGAATTATATCATGTTAAAATATATAACGATGTCTACAATGTTAATGACACAAGCGTATATCTTATACATGCCTTTGGAATTGTAATAACTGAGTATTAATATACATATTTAGTCAAATTTCTGTTATCGTGTTTTAACTTTTGTTTCTCTAAGTTGTTTTACAGTTGTGTAAACAAGTGTCTTCATATTTAAATTTTAACATTTAGATATTCTCTAAACATTTCTCTTACCCTGTGATTTCAAATTTCATGCAGCCTCCGCAACCTTAAAGGTCGATGCAAGCTGTGCCGAAGTATTTCTTATACTTCGTCGTGCAATTACTCTTTTTATAACATCGAGAAAAGAGTAAGCAGCAATTTTTGTTCAAAAGTTCCTAAAAAGTTTAAATTCCAGGAAATTTAACTAAGAACCTGACATTACCCTAATCCGGAATAGCAACAAAATTTTTCTATGTTAAAAATTTTGCGAGATCAACACAGTTTTCTAGGAGTTTCCAATTTTAGGCCTTTGCAATCGCGTTCCTTTTGAAATTCCCAAATAGTTAAATTCACATAGATGGGGAGTCTAATCAACTTATACTCTCGAACAGCAGGAAAAGTAATAGTTAATTCCAGGCTAAGTGTTTCTTGTGATCTAAGTCGTATCCACAAAGCTTTTTTGAAATTTCTTGTTTTCAGGTTTTTAAATTGATCTTCGTTTGAGAATTCCTGAAAAATTCCCAGCAAAACTAAAATGGAAGCCTGACATGTTTTTACTCCGGAACACTAACCAATATTCCCAGGTTAAAAATATCGGAAGATGGAAAAATACTGGCTTGATGTAGATGTGCATCCACGCAAATACTTAGGAGATTGCGGTTTTTAGACTTTACGACATTTTTCTATTTCAAAATTTCCAAAAAGTTTCAATCTTTAGCAAAATTAATACTGGAATCTGACAAATCTTTGCTGCGGAATAGTAACCGACGTTTCCAGATTAAAGGTGCCGGGAGATCTAAGCAGATCCACAAATCTAGGTACTTAGCTACTGGGAAGTCAGATTAATCTCTACTACAGAACTTCGGAACAATAACAGATTTTTTCAGGTTAAAAGCTTACGCAGATCTGAGGTGTATTCGCAAATCTTTCTAGGAGTTCTCAGTTTCAGGTTCCTAAACTAATTTTCTTTCAACAATTGTTTAAAAATTTAAATCCTCAGAGTTTCTCCTTCGGAATAGCAATAGATGTTCCGACGTTAAAAGTTTCGATAGCGTATCAACACAGCTTTCTAGGTGTTCACGGTTTTTAAAATTCCAAAATATTCAAATCCACATAAGAATTTTGCTGAGGAATCTGATCAACCTCTGCTCCTGAGCCGCAGAAACGGTAATAGATATTCTCATATTGAGTTTCTTGTGATCTGAAGAATAATCACAACTCGTCCTGGGAGTCTGCTATTTTTGGGCTTTGCAACCACTTTTTATTACTCTTCCAGAAATTTAAAATCACACCTAAACTCCAATGAAAACCTCACAATCTTCTACTCTAATACAGTAACAAATGTTCCCAGGTTAAAAATTTAACAAGATTGAGATGCCGTGGTCTGATGTATAGGCGCATCCACAAAAATTCTTAGGAGTTTCCAGTTTGCATTTTCCAATGCTTTCCGTTTTAAAAAAATTCCAAAGAATTTCATTTCTCAACAAAATTTTTTTAAAATGGTGTCTCAAAAAATCTAAGCTTCTGAACATTAACAGATGCTCCCAGGTTAAAAGTATCAGACGATTAGAAAGTTCTGTTCCGATGTACACGTGTATCCCCAAAATTCTTAGGAATTACCGATCTTTGGCTTTCACATCAGTGATCCGTTTCCAAATTCCAAAAATATTCCAATCTTCAGCAAAATTTAAACTGGAATCTGATAAAGCTCTACTTCGCAACAGTAATCGATGTTCCCAGATTAAAAGTTCAAGGAGATCTAAAGCGTATTTACAAAGCTGCTTAGGAGTTACCAGTTTTTGTGCTGCGTATTCGATTTTCGTTAAAAATTCCATTAAACTCAAATTCCCAAAAAATGTATATGGGAGTTCTGATAATCCTCTAGTCCGGAACTTCAGAATCATAATACATATTTCTAGGTAAAAAACTTCTAAAGATCTGAGATGTATCCTCAAATCTTCCTGGGTGTTCTCAGCTTTCAGGTTTAGAAACTAATTTTGGTTTGAAAATTTTTCAAAAATTCAAACCATCAGTTTCTACTTCGGAACAGCAACAGATGTTCCGAGGTTAAAAGTTTCGGGAGATCTGAGGCGTATCAACACAGCTTTCTAGATGTTCATGCTTTTTGAACTTTGCAACCTCTTTATGTTTGAAGTTTTCAAGTATTCAAACCCACAAAAGAATTTAGTTGGGGAATCTGATCAACTTTTACTACAAAACCGCAGAAACAGTAATAGATGTACAAGGTCGAGCTTCTGGTAATCTGTGGCGTATTCAGAAAACTTCCTAGGAGTCTCCGGTTTTTAGGCTTTGCAGCCACTTTTCTATTAAATTTACAGATTAAATTTTCGTGAAGTTGAGATGCCGTGGTTTAAAATAGAGACGCATCCACAAAGAATTTTAGGAGTTCCCGGTCTTTGGATTTTGCAACGTTCTCCGTTTTCAAAAATTCCCAAAAAATTTCATTCTTCAATGAAATTTAAACTGTTCATCCCCAAAAATTCTTTAGGAGTTTCAAGTTTTTAAGTCCACAATAGTTTTGTTTTAAAATTTTCGAAAAACTCGAATCTTTATCAAAATTTAAACTTTAATCTGACAAATCTCCACGTCGGAACAGTAACCCATGTTTCCAAATTAAAAATTCCAGGTGATCTAAAGTGTACCCACAAAGCTATTTAGGAGTTTCCAATTTTGTGCTGTGCATTCAATTTTTGTTTGAAATTTCAAAAAACTCAAATTCCCAAAAAAATTATATGAGAATAGTGATTAACCTTTACTACGGAACTTTGGAACCATAAAGATGTCTCTAGGTAAGAAACTTTCGGAGATCTGAGAGATATCCATAAATATTTCTAGGAGTTCTTAGTTTTCAGGTTTAGAAACTAATTTTCGTATAAAAATTCCTAAAAAATTCAAATCCTTAGGGCTTCTACTTCGGAACAGCAACAGATTTTTCGAAATTAAAAGTGTGTTGAGATCTGAGACGTATCAACATGGCTTTCTAGGAGTTCCCTGTTTTTGAACTTTGCAACCACTTTCTGTTTTAAATTGTCAAAAACTAAAATCCACAGAAGAATTTAGTTAGAAAATATATTATTTTTTACTCCGGAACCGCAGACACAGTAATAGAAGTTTTCAGGTTGAGTTTCTGGTGATTGAAAGCGTAGTTACAACTCTTTTTAGGAGTCAAGTGTTTTTGGGCTTGCAACCGCTTTTTTAAATTTCCATATATTTTAAATCTCAGCTATATTTCAATGGAAATCTGACAGGCTTTTACTCTGCAAGAGCAGCAGATGTTCCCAGGATAAAAGTTTCGTGAGATTGCAATGCCGTGGTCTGATGTAGAGGCGCATCCACAAAAATTCTTAGGAGTTCCGGACCTTTGGATTTTGCAATGTTTTCAGTTTTTAAGAATTCCCTAAAAATGTATTTCTCAACAACATTTAAACTGAAATCTGAAATAATCTCTACTTTTGAACGGTAACAGATGTTCCCAGGTTAAAAGTATCATAAGATTGAAATGTCGTGGCCTGATGTAGATGTGCATCCACAAAAATTCTTAGGAGTTTTCGGTCTTAGGGCTTCATAACAGTTTTCCGTTTAAAAATTCCTAAAATATTCCAATCTTCAGCAAAATTTAAATTGAAATCTGGCAAATCTCTACTTCGGAACAGTAACTATAGTTTCCAGATTAAAAGTTCTAGGAGATCTAAAGTGTATCCACAAAGCTACTTAGGAGTTACCAGTTTTTGAGTTGTGTATTCGCTTTTCGTTTGAAATACTAAAAAACTCAAATTCCTAAAAATTATATGGGAATTCTGATTAACCTCTACACCGGAACTCAAATCCACATAGGAATTTAGTTGAGGAACCTCATCTACCCTCACTCCGACAACGCAGAAACAGTAATAGATGTTTTCAGGTTGAGTTTTTGATGATCTGAGGCGTTTGCACAAAGGTTCCTAGGAGCCTCCGCTTCGTGAGCGTGGCAACCAGGTTAAAAGTTCCAGGACATCTAAAGCGTATCCACAAAACTACTTAGGAGTTGCCAGTTTTTGAGTTGTGTACTCGCGTTTCGCATAAAATACCAAAAAACTCAAATTCCTAAAAATTATATGGGAATTCTAAGTAACCTCTACACCGGAACTCAAATCCACATAGGAATTTAGTTGGGAAACCTTATCTACCCTTACTCCGACAACGCAGAAACAGTAATAGATATTTTCAGGTTGAGTTTTTGGTGATCTGAGGCGTTTTCACCAAGGTTCTTGGGAGCCTCCGCTTCGTGAGCGGGGCAACCAGGTTAAAAGTTTCAGATCTAAAGCGTACCCACAAAGCTACTTAGGAGTTGCCAGTGTTTGAGTTGTGTATTCGCGTTTCGCATGAAATACCAAAAAACTCAAATTTCCAAAAATTATATGGGAATTCTAAGTAACCTCTACACCGGAACTCAAATCCACATAGGAATTTAGTTGAGAAACCTTATCTACCCTTACTCCGACAACGCAGAAACCGTAATAGGTGTTTTCAGGTTGAGTTTGTGGTGATCTGAGGCGTTTTCACAAAGCGTCCTAAGAGCCTCCGGTAAATGACCTTGGCAACCAGATTAAAAGTTCCAGGAGATCTAAAGCGTATCCGCAAAGCTACTTAGGGGTTGCCAGTTTTTGAGTTGTGTATACGCGTTTCGCATGAAATACCAAAAACTCAAATTCCCAAAAATTATATGGGAATTCTAAGTAACCTCTACACCGGAACTCAAATCCACGTAGGAATTTAGTTTGGGAATCTGATCAACCCTTACTCCGACAACGCAGAAACAGTAATAGATGTTTTCAGGTTGAGTTTTTGGTGATCCGAGGCGTTTTCACAAAGGTTCCTAGAAGCCTCCGCTTCGTGAGCGTAGCAACCAGGTTAAAAGTTCCAGGACATCTAAAGCGTATCCACAAAACTACTTAGGAGTTACCAGTTTTTGAGTTGTGTATTCGCTTTTCGCTTGAAATACTAAAAAACTCAAATTCCCAGAAATTATATGGGAATTCTAAGGAACTTCTACACCGGAACTCAAATCCACATAATAATTTAGTTGGGGAATCTGATCAACCCTTACTCCGACGACGCAGAAACAGAAATAAATGTTTTCAGGTTGAGTTTTTGGTGATCTCAGGCGTTTTCACAAAGCTTCCTAGGAGCCTCCGCTTTATGAGCGTGACACCCAGGTTAAAAGTTCCAGGAGATCTAAAGCGTATCTACAAAACTACCTAGGAGTTGCCAGTTTTTATGCTGTACATTTGTTTTTCGTTTTAAATTTATTAAATTCAAATTCCCAAATAATTTATATGGGAATTTTGATGAACGTTTACTCTGGAACTTCAGAACCATAATAAAGATTTCTAGGTGAAAAAATTCCAAAGATTCAAAGTGTATCCACAAATTTTCCTAGGAGTTATGTTTTCAGGTTTACAAACTAATTTTCGTTTGAAAATTTCTAAAAGTTTTAAAACGTCAGAGTCTTTACTTCGGAACAGCAACAGATATTACGAGGTTAAAAGTTTCGTGAAACCTGAGGCGTAACACACTTTCTAAGAGTTTCAAGTTTTGAAGTTTGCAAGCGATTTCTGTTTGAAGTTCCCAAAGACTCAAATCCACAAAAGTATTTAGTTGGGGAATCTCAATCTTTACTCCAGAATCGCAGGGACAATAATAAATGTGTTCAGGTTGAGATTCTCTTGATCTGAGGCGATTCCACAACACTTCCTAAGAGTCTACGGTTTTTGTGCTTTGTAACCGCTTTTTCTAAATTACCAGATATTTTCAATCTTAGCTAAATTCCAATGAAAATTTGACGAGCATTTACTGTAGAACAATAACAGATGTTCCCAGGTTAAAAGCTTCATGATGTTGAGATACCGTGGTTTGATGTAAAGGAGCATAGACAAAAATTCTTAGGAGTTCCCGATCGATTTTGCAATGTTTTCCGACTTTACTTTTTTGGAAAGTTTTAAAAATTAAGTAACTATGAAGATGTCGAAAAAAATTAGCTTTTTTCAAATCAAATAACTCAATGTTGGTACTGCAATTTTAATAACATTTGATATATCACAGCCGCGGCGTTTTAAAGTGTCGCGTCTCTTGACGAACCTGCCATTACCAACAGTAAAAACCAAAAGCCTCCCTTAATTTTTGTTGTTCACGGGCTCTCCTCTTCATTTTATTTTAAATTTGTACCTAACAGTCTGTAGTAAGATGTAGCAGGTATGCTAGTGCTGTAGGTAGTTATGTTTCCTGGAACGGAATATTGTTGAGTTAACAATTTTGTCACTGTTGTTTTTAGAATTTTGTTTTATAAGCGCTGCCTTTTCCTCTAATATACCTCACAGCAATGGCCCAAATATTATAGGTGCGATGCGAATAAAAAACAATTTTACAGAAATTCTGATGTCTGTAATTGAAGGTCTAGTACAACTCAGTATTTTACGCTTTTACCAGACAATTCTACTCTACTTTTTTGAAAAGTTATTGTAGCAATTAAGTACCATGATGATGTTGGAAAAAATTAGCCTTTTTTTCTCAAATCAGATAGATTAATCTAGGTACTACAATTTTAATTGCGGCGTTTTAAAAAACGTCACGTCATCTTGACGAACCTACTATTACCAACAGTAAAAACCAAAAGCTTCCTTAATTTTAGTTGTTTAAGGGCTCTTCTGTTCAATATATTTTAAATTTGTACTTAACAGTCAGTAGCAGGGTGTGCTAGTGCTGTAAGTAGTTATGTTTCCTGATAGGGAATACGGTTGAGTTAACAATTTTATCACTGTAGTTTTTAGAATCTTGTTTTATGAGCGTTGCTTTTTTCTCTAATATACCCCACGGTTGTGACCCAAATATTACAGGTACGATGCAGGTAAAAAACATTTTTAGAAAAATTCGGATGTCTACAATTGAAAGGTCTAGTACAAATCAGTAATTTTACTTTTTTGCCAGACAATACTACTCTACTTTTTTGAAACGTTAGTGTAAAAATTAAGTACCATGAAGATGTTGGAAAGAACTAGTTTTATTTCCCAAATCAGATAACTTAATGTAGGTACTACAATTTTAATAAAACAATTCATATATCACAGTCGTTGGGTTTTAAAAAACGTCACGTCATCTAGCCGAACCTACTTGTACCATCAGTAAAAGCCCAAAGCTTCCCTTAATTTTTGTTGTTTAAGGGCTCTTCTGTTCAATATATTTTTTGTACCTAACAGGATGTAGCAGGATGCAGCAAGATGTGCTAGTGCTGTAAGTAGTTATTTTTCCTGATAGGGAATACTGTTGAATTAACAATTTTGTCACTATTGTTTTGAGAATTTTGATGTATGAGCGTTGCTTTTTCCTCTAATATACTTCACAGTAATGGCCCAAATATTATAGGTACGATGCGAATAAAAAACAATTTTTCAGGAATTCGAATGTCTATATTTGAAGAAAGTCTAGTACAAATTAGAAATGTTACTTTTCCGCCAAACAATTCGACTCTAGTTTCTTGGAAAGTTATAAAAATTAAGTAACTATGAAGATGTCGAAAAAAATTAGCTTTTTTTCAAATCAATTAACTAAATGTTGGTACTACAATTTTAACAACATTTGATATATTGCAGTCGCAGCGTTTTATAGTGTCAAGTCTTGGCGACCTTGCTTCTACCACCAGTAAAAAGCAAAAGCATCCCTTAATTTTTATTGTTCACTGGCTCTCCTGCTCCCCCTGTGAAGTTGGCACGACATTTTTTAAATTTAAAAAAACAATGATAGTTCTAGTAGCACTTTTCATAGTTCTAGAGTTCCTGATAGAAAATAAAAAAGTTCCACATTTTTAATACATAAAAATAGCAAATGAAAATTTGTCGTGCTAACTTCGCGAATCTAGCACGACACTTCCTCCTGTAATCTACAAAAAAACCAATAAATATCACAACTTTTTGCAAGAGTTCCCGTTAGTTCTAATCGAGTTCCATCTCTATATGTAATTAAAATAAAAAAATTGCAACAATTAAGTTATTTGCATAAACGACGTATATTGTAACCAGCACGACACCCGACGAAAAAGTGTGGTGCTGATTCTATCTAGCGCATTTTTCAATATATATTGACAGTTCTACATGAGTTCCAACAACTACGATCACTTTAACCAGAGTTCCAGTGGCTAACCATTTTTAAATAATTTTTTAATTTTCGGCCTAGCACGTCACGCGGAAAAACGTGTCGTCCTGTTCATATCTAGCGAATTTTTCGATATATATCGACAGTTCTACATGAGTTCTAACAGCTACGACCACTTTTAGCCTGAGTTCCAGTGTCTAACCATTTTTAAATATTTCTTTAATTTTTGGTCTAGCACGACACTCTCAAAAACGTGTCGTCCTGTTCATATCTAGCGAATTTTTCAATATATATCGACAGTTCTACATAACTTCTAACAACTACGACCACTTTTAGCCTGAGTTCCAGAGTTTAACCATTTTTAAATAATCTTTTAATTTATGGTCTAGCACGACACTCGGAAAAAAGTGTGGTGCTGATCATTTCTAGCGAATTTTTCGATACATATTGATAGTTCTTCATGAGTTCTAACAACTACGATCACTTTTAGCATGAGTTCCAGTGTCTAACCATTTTTAAATAATCCTTTAATTTTCGGTCTAGCATGACATTCGGAAAATAGTGTCGTCCTGTTCATATCAAGGAAATTTTTCGATATATATAGACAGTTCTACATGAGTTCTAACAACTACGACCACTTTTAGCCTGAATTCCAGTGACTAACCGTTTTTAAATAACTTTTTAATTTTTGGTCTAGCACGACACTCGAAAAAAAAAAGTATTTCATTTTTCCTCTTTGTGACTATTGGTCTATAAGGACCCTTAGATATCAAAGTTTCTACTATATCAACATAGTCCTGTTTGTCTAGAATGGCCAACCCATTACCCTTGTCCGCTATTAAATAAAAGCAATATTTCTGTCGCAAGTTTTTAATAATGAGAAGGTCTTTTCTTGCCTGTTATAAGACTTTTCTTGCGGAGGAACGCAGGGGCGGCTCCGTGGCGTAGTGGTATGTGTGTGACTACTACGCCCAAGGTCCCGGGTTCGAATCCCGACACGGTCCGCTTGAAAAATGTTAGGCGAGCATTTTTCACAAAAATACACCCTCGTTCGGATGAGAGGTAAAATGGAGGTCCCGTGTGTGAGTGTTGTCACGCACGTTAAAGATCCCTACCTTGCTTGGAACAGTAAGGGTTCGGCAAAATTCCAAATTTTCCAGGTAAAAAAAAACTCGCTTCCTGGCCAATGTAGTACCTTATGGTGGAGCATTGGAAAATTACATGTAAGGAGGAACGCAGGTTATCCGAAAGTTGAATTTTGCACGTGTTCCCAATGCCGAAAATTAATAAATTATTTAAAAATGGTTAACCACTGAAACTCAGGCTAAAAGTGGTCGTAGTTGTTAGAACTCATGTAGAACTGTTGATAAATGTCGAAAAATTTGCTAAAAATGATCAGCACGACATTTTTTCCGAGTGTAGTGCTAGACCAAAAATTAAAGGATTATTTAAAAATGGTTAGACACTGGAACTTAGGCTAAAAGGGGTCGCAGTTGTTAGAACTCATGTAGAACTGTCGATATATATCGAAAAATTCGCTAGATATAAACAGGACGACACGTTTTTCCGAGTGACGTGCTAGACCGAAAATTAAAAAATTATATAAAAATGGTTAGACACTGGAACTCAGGCTAAAAGTGGCCGTAATTGTTAAAACTCGTGTAGAACTGTCGATATATATCGAAAAATTTGCTAGAAATGATCAGCACAGCACTTTTTTCCGAGTGTAGTGCTAGACCAAAATTAAAAAATTATTTAAAAATGGTTAGCCACCGGAACTCAGGCTAAAAGTGGCCGTAATTGTTAAAACTCGTGTAGAACTGTCGATATATATCGAAAAATTTGCTAGAAATGATCAGCACAGCACTTTTTTCCGAGTGTAGTGCTAGACCAAAATTTAAAAATTATTTAAAAATGGTTAGCCACCGGAACTCAGGCTAAAAGTGGTCGTAGTTGTTACAACTCATGTAGAACTGTCGATATATATCGAAAAATTCCCTAGATATGAACAGGACGACACGTTTTTCCGAGTGACGTGCTAGACCGAAAATTAAAAAATTATATAAAAATGGTTAGACACTGGAACTCAGGCTAAAAGTGGTCGTAGTTGTTAGAACTCATGTAGAACTGTTGATATATATCGAAAAATTTGCTAGAAATGATCAGCACAGCACTTTTTTCCGAGTTTAGTGCTAGACCAAAATTAAAAACTTATTTAAAAATGGTTAGCCACTGGAACTCAGGCTAAAAGTGGTCGTAGTTGTTAGAACTCATGTAGAACTGTCGACATATATCGAAAAATTTGCTAGATATGAACAAGACGACACTTTTTTCCGAGTGTCGTGCTAGACCAAAAATTAAAAAATTATTAAAAATGGTTAGACACTGGAACTCAGGCTAAAAGTGGTCGTAGTTGTTAGAACTCATGTAGAACTGTCGATATATATCGAAAAATTCACTAGATATGAACAGGACGACACGTTTTTCCGAGTGACGTGCTAGACCGAAAATTAAAAAATTATATAAAAATGGTTAGACACTGGAACTCAGGCTAAAAGTGGCCGTAATTGTTAGAACTCGTGTAGAACTGTCGATATATATCGAAAAATTGCTAGAAATGATCAGCACAGCACTTTTTTCCGAGTGTAATGCTAGACCAAAATTAAAAACTTATTTAAAAATGGTTAACCACTGGAACTCAGGCTAAAAGTGGTCGTAGTTGTTAGAACTTATGTAGAACTGTCGATATATATCGAAAAATTCGCTAGATATGAACAGGACGACACTTTTTTCCGAGTGTCCTTCTGGACCAAAAATTATAAAATTATTTAAAAATGGTCAAACAGTGGAACTCAGGCTAAAAGTGGTAGTAGTTTTTAGAACTCATGTAGAACTGTCGATATATATCGAAAAATTCGCTAGAAATGAACAGGACAACACTTTTTTTCCGAGTGTCGTGCTAGACCGAAAATTAATAAATTATTTAAAAATGGTTAGCCACTGAAACTCAGGCTAAAAGTGGTCGTAGTTGTTAAGGCGGCTCCGTGGCGTAGTGGTATGTGTGTGACTACTACGCCCAAGGTCTCGGGTTCGAATCCCGACACGGTCCGCTTGAAAAATGTTAGGCGAGCATTTTTCACAAAAATACACCCTCGTTCGGATGAGAGGTAAAATGGAGGTCCCGTGTGTGAGTGTTGTCACGCACGTTAAAGATCCCTACCTTGCTTGGAACATCAAGGGTTCGGCAAAATTCCAAATTTTCCAGGTAAAAAAAACTCGTTTCCTGGCCAATGTAGTACCTTATGGTGGAGCATTGGAAAATTACATGTAAGGTCGTAGTTGTTAGAACTCATGTAGAACTGTTGATATATATCAAAAAATTTGCTAGAAATGATCAGCACGACATTTTTTTCCGAGTGTCGTGCTAGATCAAAAATTAAAAGATTATTTAAAAATGGTTAGACACTGCAACTTAGGTTAAAAGTGATCGTAGTTGTTAGAACTCATGTAGAACTGTCGATATATATCGAAAAATTCGCTAGAAATGAACAGGACAATACTTTTTCCCGAGTGTCGTGCTACACCGAAAATTAAAAAATTATTTAAAAATGGTTAGACACTGGAACTCATGCTAAAAGTGATCGTAGTTGTTAGAACTCATGAAGAACTATCAATATGTATCGAAAAATTCGCTAGAAATGATCAGCACGATACTTTTTTCCTAGTGTCGTGCTAGACCATAAATTAAAAGATTATTTAAAAATGGTTAAACACTGGAACTCAGGCTAAAAGTGGTCGTAGTTGTTAGAACTCATGTAGAACAGTCGATGTATATTGAAAAATTTGCTAGAAATGATCAGCACGACACTTTTTTCGAATGTCGTGCTAGACCAAAAATTAAAAAATTATTTAAAATTGGTTAGCCACTGGAACTCTGGTTAAAAGTGATCGTAGTTGTTAGAACTCATGTAGAACTGTCTATATATATCGAAAAATGCGCTAGAAAGAATCAGCACGACACTTTTTCGTCGAGTGTCGTGCTGGGTACAATATACGTCGTTTATGCAAATAACCTAATTGTTGCATTTTTTTTATTTTAATTACATAGAGAGATGGAACTCGATTAGAACTAACGGGAACTCTTGCTAAAAGTGATATTTATTGGTTTCTTATGGATTACAGGAGGGTGTGTCGTGCTAGATTCGCGAAGTTTCATTTGCTATTTTTTGGTATTAAAAATGCGGAACTCTTTTTATTTTCTATCAGGAACTCTAGAACTATAAAAAGTGCTACTAGAACTATCATTGCTTTCTTGAAATTTAAAAAATGTCGTGCCAACTTCACAGAGGTTCTCCTGCTCGCGTTATTTTAAATTTGTACCAACAGTCTGTAGCAGGATGGAGCAAGGTATGATAGTGCTGTAGGTAGTTGGTTTTAGAATTTTATTGAATGAGCGTTGCTTATTCCTCTAATATCCCTCACAGTAATGGTCCCAATATTGTAGGTACAATGCAAATTTAACCACTTTTACAAAAATTGATGCTTTTCATGAAAAATGATAAATATTTCTAATATTCGTCGTAAATGCTAGGTTATTGCTATTTGTTTGTTACTACATTACTTACCGGCAGTTTGAAATACTTGGAATCGACTTCAATCAAAGCACTTGAGTTTACAATTAAAATGGTTATAATATTACCAGTTATCATGCAATACCAATAATTTTACTTGTAGATGTAATAGTTACGCAAATTAATGACTTGTATCACTTTTTTAAATAAAGAAACCTTGAATCATAGAAATGTTGCACTTTGGCACCTATTGAACTAAAAAAATAAACAATAAAAGGTATGTATAATGGATTATTGTTCCGCAACTAGTTTTGCATGAGATTTATAATTATATTGATTTACACAGATAATCAATCACTAGTACATGTTCAGAATTTTATGGAAGAAGCCGCATCCTGGACATGTTTACAGAGCTGCTCGCTATAAGCCAACAATGTTTAATTCTAAATAAATTATGATGGCAAGGAATTCAATTTGCTGGATGTGAATCAATTATTTAAATAGAATATATATAATAATAGCATTGACTCTTCTCTAAATTAGCGTTTAATTTATTCAAAGACATACTGGGAGCAACAAATGATGAGTAAATCATTTAGAGAGAAATTCTGCAAGAAGAATAAATATTCCAAGTCCCCTACCAGTTTTTCGAAAACTCAAAGATAACAAAACTCTATGGCTTTTAAGTTAGATTATTGAAATATATTCTTTTTTAAAATTTATTTGCTGGTTCACTGATTCTTCTGTACTTCGCACCTTTACTACTTATTTGAAATTCCCAAATGTAAATTTATTTATTTATTTGTTCCAACGTTTCAGTAGTCTGCTACCTGAAATTTAAGCAGACCAGGCTTCCCCACAGAAAGTAACCGTCATGTGTTGTGTGTATGTGTGTGTGTGGGGGATGGTTGTGTGTATGTGTGTTGTGTGTGATGTTGGTCCGTGTTATGTTCCCCCTCTAAGACCAGGACCATCGGCAGCCGGAAATCCCAGTCGTCAAGGAAGAACGCACAACGGACATTGCCTTGTCAGTCCGGACCATCGGCAGCCGGAAATCCAGATGTTGAAAAGGCAATGGAAGCGTGTGTTTAGGTGTGTGTTTGTGTGGGTGTGTGTGTGTGTGTGTGTGAGAGATAGGGAAAGTGAGAGAGAGTTGTGTGTATGTGTGTTGTGTGTGATGTTGGTATCCGTGTTATGTTCCCCCTTTAGGACCAGGACCATCGGAAGCCGGATATCCCAATCGTCAAAGAGGAACGCTCGACGGATGTTGCCTTATCAGTCTGGACCATCGGCAGCCGGAAATCCAGATGTAGAAAAGGCAATGGAAGCGTGTGTATAGGTGTGTGTGTGTGTGTGTGCTTGTGTGTGTGTGTGTGTGAGAGAGAGAGAGAGTTGTGTGTATGTGTGTTGTGTGTGATGTTGGTATCCGTGTTACGTTCTCCCTTTAGGACCAGGACCATCGGAAGCCGGATATCCTAATCGTCAAAGAGGAACGTAAGAGGAACGTAAATTGCGCGACTGCAAAGTGAAGACTAAATTTAAATACTGCATTGTAACAGATTAATTTTTTAACTCCAATTCAGGCCCCTCGTGCTGTGCCAATGTCATAATTTTTTATTTCCATCCCTACGACGTTAGGCGCCATTGTAAGGGGTTAAAAGAAAGAGGAACCAGTAATTTAATGTAGCGGTATTATTTTTAAACCCCAAGATGTTGGTAATGTCAATGTGGCGGTTTTAATTAAAAAATAAAATACCTAATTTAAGGAGAATTCGTTATTCCAGGGGACTTGAACTTGTTTCGCGAGTGAGTTGAAAGTTTAAAACTTACCGCTTCGGTCGCCAGCTTGGCTATTACCTGTGAGAGATCATGAGAAAGTCGATGGTTAAAATATTCTTCGTTGTACCAAAAATAAAAACAAAGTGAAAATGGGCGCCGCACTCTATCTAGCAAGTATTAAAAATAGGTATTTTTTAGAGTGGATATACATACCCTATTGAAAAGAATTTTTAAAAATTTTACGTTACATTTCTTAAAAAATTAAACCTGTTAAAATCAGAAAGTATCTATTGTATAACAAATAACTTTTATCTAAGAAAAAAGTTAAATCAGTTCACAAAGTTTATTAATATGAAACAAAATTATTATTTAAAGAACATTTTTGTATCTTAAGACTTGGATGAGCAATAGATTTTGTAATCAGTACATACTTTAATGTAAATCTTTCTACAATAGTTATAGCTACAAATTCTAAGATATATAAATTTAATCAATTATCACTTCTAAAAAGTCAAATGCTTTGAATAAGAAAATTTACTTATTGGTACTAGATTAAGACGCTTAACGATGGAGTGCCGAGTCTTACGGACTACTGCAAGGTAGCTGGTGACTTAGACCTAGTAGATAATGGGGTTGCCTAAACAATATGTAAACCCTTTTGGGGTGCAGCAAAAGGTTATTCACTCTTTACCACTAGTGGTTGGCGGCGGCCTTCAGGTTGGTCTGGCACAGGTCCAGCTGCATGATCACAAGACGTCGCCGTCCGCCACAACCTAATGCAGTGTGGGATGGATCTTCTTCAACATTAGTAACTTTCGATCTGGATGTCTCACTCTTAAGATGCTTGATCCTACAAGGGTTTGCGCTGCAATAAAAAGTCAATCAAGGAACTAAAATTTTTCACAGCAGTCGCACCATCAACCACATTCCAGCCCCCTTGCCTTCAAGATGCTATGGAAGTGAGCGAATTAAGAAAATTACTTCCTAGCACAGTTCAAACGGGGGAAGTTATCAAAACAAAACTTCCAGGCCCATGCGCTGTGTGTATGAAACAAGTTGGAAACTATGAGGTATTTCCTGAACCATAAGGTGTTTATACGGTTTCATAACAGCTGGATTGTATTGTTCGAGATTGCGGTACGAAATCTTGAACTAAACTTAGTGATTGAATCAAATTAGAAAATAACAATGAGCTTGTTATTTTTCAATGGGACCAAGAACTTATTAAAAATTGAAGATCGACCTAATACTGTATATAAATGGTCTGGACGGTTTTTTCAACTTTTTTCTTCCGGTAGATTTCTAATTTGTTTCAACTATCAATTGTTCCCTTACAAAAAAATTATTACAGCGTTAATAGTAACAAAGAAATTAAAAATAGGCACCCGTTTGAAAGAATATACAAAAAAGGAATTTATAACAATAACGCAAACGCACTAAACAAAATACAACTCAACGCAACAGAAACAGAGTCAATTATAGGCAACGTAGACGAAACAGAGATAAGAGAAGACCCAGAAGATATAGACACCATACACTCGACACAGAACGAAGAACCGAAAACCGCAATTAAAGTTTTAAACGAAGCCATAGATATAAAATCAAATCAATTCATAATCACTAAAGTTTTAACCCACTCCAATCCCGTAAAATACACAAAAGTAGACAATAAGAAAATATACCAAATCCAAATAACTAAGGACGATAACGAGAAACAAATAATTAAAATCCTAAAAGAATATACCCCCGAGAAAAAACAATTTTACTTTTATTTCACCACCGAACATTTATACAAACGATTTTGGAAATTATATATTAAATTATTTAATAACTCTGGCCCTGAAATTATTAGATGTACAAGAAAATTAATAACCTTTCTTTCATCTACGTCAGGAGGAGTTACATGTCCCCCAAATCAAATATGTATAATTTAATAGAAACTATTAAAAAACTTAAGTTAGATGCGGCATTGTAATTCAAGGATAAATAATGAAAAGGTTAATGTAAGTTCACAAGCAAGTTATGAGAACGGATGTGAATACAATTTATTCCATACGTGCAGGTGCAGGTCACAGACGGTTATAAAATCGCTATTATTAGAATTAAAATTGTTACTTTGTATTGTATAAATTAATAAAGAAATAAGCAGACATGAGCTCTGCAATTTTCACAGAAATGTGAGGGGCACGGACGACATAAATACCCCAGAAGCTCCAAACCAGCCAGTCAGTCTTGAGCCTCACAGCTTTTACATTGTTGGTTGTTCAGGCTACTCACCCTAATTTAAATTCATTTAACAGTAATTTTGACTTAGATTAATTTATATAGTTTGTCAAAATTCCACATGTAATTTCCGAATATATAAATAATTGATACAAGAAGTTTTGTAAGAAGACTTTTTAAAAAGGCAGCTCCCAAGTCCCAAAACGTAACTCGCGTAAGAATGGATGAATGAGTATGATTGAGATGAGTATTAGTTACATATGAGTGTGTTTCATGAATTTGGTCCTTCGAAGTGTCCACATCTTTAAGTGTTTCCCAGACGTTTTATAAAAACAGAAAGCGCAGAACTCAAAATACTCACGGTTAGGCGTTTTTAAATAGTGTTAGTGACCGAATTACGTAGAGTATAACATTCCCACTCTTCTTGCAATTTAAAATTCTTAAATTTAGTCATCGTGCTATCTCTTTGACGAATGTGTTTGAATATAATTTGTTATCCACAGTGACTTAGATTTAGTAATATGAACATGTTTAATTGGAGCATATGAATTAAATATTTGCTGGAATAACAGATTACTACTTGTTGGTTTAGGGTAGGAAGGTGGAACAGTAATGGACTATATTAAGTTTAGAGTATTTTACGGATTTTAAAAAATATTTGGTTTAATCGAGATGGGTTTTGCATTATTATTACTACTACCTAATACATACCGAATGTTGCAAACGCTGCTGGCCGACCGCTAATTGTGCACTTGAATAAAAACCTACTACTCTCTACACTTGTTTTTAACTGTGCAAATTTTTATTTATTCTGTAAATAAAATACACGTAGTTTTTTTTAACAAAAACCTTGACTTTATAATCATACCTAGACTACAGCACACAATCAAACGACTGGAGAAAAACCCCGTAATGAGTATTATTTTATTTACACGGCAATAATTTGCTTTTTTATTTAATATGCATAATAATTCTTTATAAAAATAAACATAAAACCTGTAAGGAATTTTAAAACAGAAGGCTACTAAAAATACTTTACAAAGAGGCATGGTCTAAAACGATTCCCAACGTCATCTATATCGACCTCATTGTGTCGACTTCAACCTGCAAGAAGTTCATTTCAGTGAAAATAAAAATTGAGAGAACACGAGCTGTAAATGTGGATCCACAAAATAGATCCCATTTAAGCAGGTCGTGCCCGAAATTTTGGCTTTTCATTAATGGAATAATTCGCATAACACAGATACTACCTATGTAGTTACATAATACTTTCTTATAATAGACAGAAATTACCCATGATGTAATAAATTTTAAGACAAATGTTTATAAAACATGACGAGCATGCGGAGCTAAAACTAGGAAATTTTATGACTACATGTATTCATCATGGGAAAATTCGAGATTAATATTGAGATCATTCTTTCTCGACGGGTCAAACCTTTGAATTTTGATTAATGCTAATTCTTAAAATATTCGCCTGAGTTCAAACAATCTATTTGTTTTACTTGTAAAATTATTGTTATTCTATGTATGGTCAATTTGAATCGGATGTCCCAAAAGTACCGTATTCAATAAAAAAGTTGAATGGGAACTGGAAAAGAACCTGAGTGTATTATGTTAATTGGGTGTTAATAATTACGTTAACATCGGGCGTAATTGATTACACCCTAAATGTGGTCGCAAATTATTGTCGTCAAGCGGCTACAATTTACATGCAAGAAAACAAGAAATAAATTAAGAAATATGCAAAGGGCAAATCTTGATTAACAACTGTAGCCAGGAGAATAGCGGGTCCGTGATTAATTGATATGTTTGTGACTACTAAGCTCAAAGTCCCGATTTCAAATCTCGACACAGTTTGCTTGAAACATGTTAGGTGAGCATTTTTCACAAAAATACGCCTTTTTCGGATGAGAAATAAAATGAAGGTCCCTGCCTTGCTTGGAATTCACAAGGGTTCGGAAAAATTCAAAATTTCTAGGCAAAAAACTCGCTTTCTGACAATGTAGGACGTTTGGGTGGAGCAACGGAAAGTCAAATGTAGAGTAGCCAATGCATCCTGAGACAGTTGCGTTCAGCCGAAAATCGCCACTGACGCTTTCAGGTAGATCACGCTTGTTACACTTTATTTTCAGCTGATAGGTATTAGTTTATTAATTTAGATTTAGGAACTTTTTAGAACGCTGGGCGAGAAAATTCCATACAGATCTTAATAATACTTCTGACGCCGTGAAAATCATGATTGGTTGGTGTTTGCACAACTGTTGACGTCATTGAAATATTTTTGCGGTCGCAAACATACTGATATAACAGTTCTCCCATGGAAACAAGTTCGGTTCCCACCAACGCGAGTGGAAGTGCGCAACTTCAGTTGGAGGGGGTAGCCATTTTATGTGGAATGCAGCATAGCTTGAACATTACCGTACCGCGTTCCGTAGAGTGAACATTGAGATTAAACATTTTCTTACCGTCTGACTTGAGTGCTTCGACTATTGTCGTCCCACCCTTCATACATCTCCCTATTGTCGGCAATCAACGCACCAGAAACAGCAACATACAACAACAAAGGCAAATCGAGCTCAACCCTGAGAACAGCACAACACCCTGTTAGAATCACGAGGTAAGTGTTTTTATGTCTATTTATTTACCCAGGCATTTATCGGTATGCGGGTTGTACGTTGTAATTTGGTGCCCATCCAGTAGAGGTACATCGACTTCGGTTGGAAGGGGTAGACATTTTATGTGGAATGTAGCATAGCTTAGAGCACTACCGTACCTCCTTTCGTAAAGTGAACATTGCTGTGCCGCCTTTCGTAGAATGAACACTTCCTTATCATCTGACGTGAGTGCTTTGAGTATCGTCGTTCACACGCTTCATACATCTCCCTATTATCGGCAAGCAAAGTATCAGAAGCAACACCAGAAGCAGCAACAGACAACAACAAAGGCAGGCCAAGTTCAACCCTGACACCAGTTTCCGCATCTTGTTAGAATCACTGAGGTAAGTGTTTTTATGCCTATCTATTCACTCGGGGTTTTATCGGAAAACGTGTTGTACGTTATAATTTGGCGTCCACCCAGTACAAGTACGTCGACCTTGGTGGGAGGGGGTGGACATTTAATGTGGAATGCAGCATAGCTTAGAACATTACCGTACCGCCTTTCATAGAGTGAACATTGCTGTACCGCCTTCCGTAGAGTGAACACTTCCTTACCATCTGACATGAGTGTTTTGCCTATCGTCGTTTCCGCCCTTCATACACCTCTCTATTATCGGCAAGCGAAGCACCAGCAGCAACACAAGAAGCAGCAACAAATAACAACAAAGGCAGACCGAGCTCAAGCCTGACAGCAGTTCCCGTACCATGTTAGAATCACGGTGGTAAGTGTTTTTATGACTATCTATTTACCCGGGGTTTTATCGGGATACGGGTTGTACGTTGTAATTTGGCGCCCACCCAGTAGAAATACGTCGACCTCAGTGGGAGAGGGGCGGACATTTTATGTGGAATGCAGCATAGCTTAGAACATTACCGTACCGCCTTTCGTAGAGTGAACATTGTTGTGCCGTCTTGCGTAGAGTGAACAGTTTCTACCATCTGACGTGAGTGCTTCGACTATCGTCGCTCTCACCTTTTGCACTTCTCCGTATTATCGGCAAGCGAAGCACTAGCAGCAACACTAGAAGCAGCAACAAACAACAACAAAGGCAGACTGAGCTCAACTCTGAAAACAGTTCCCGCACGCTGTTAGAATCACGGGGTAAGTGTTTTTATGACTATTTATTTACCACAGCGTTTATCGGTATGCGGGTTGTACGTTGTAATTTAGCGTCCACTCAGTAGAAGTACGTTGACCTCGGTTGGAGGGAGTAGGTGTTTTATGTAAAATGCAGCATAGCTTTGAACATTACCGTACCGACTTTCGTAGAGTGAACATTGTTGTACCGCTTTTCATAGAGTGATCACTTCCTTACCATCTTACAGGAGTGCGTCGATTATCGTCGTTCCCACTTTTTGTACATCTCCCATTATCGGCAAGCGAAGCACCAGCAGCAATACTAGAAGCAGCAAGAAACAACAACAAAGGCAGAGCGAGCTCAACCCTGATAATAGTTCCCGCATCATGTTAGAATCACGGGGTAAGTGTTTTTATGACTATCTATTTACCCGGGGTTTATCGGGATACGTGTTGTTCGTTGTAATATGGCGCCCACCCAGTAGAAATACGTCGACCTCAGTCGGAGAGGGGTGAACATTCTATGTGGAATGCAGCATAGCTTAGAACATTACCGTACCGCTTTTCGTAGAGAGAACATTATTGTGCCGCCCTGCGTAGAGTGAACACCTTCTACCTTCTGACGTGAGTGTTTTGACAATCGTCGTTCACACCTTTTGTACTTCTCCCTATTATCGGCAAGCGAAGCACCAGCAGCAACAAACAGCAACAAAGGCAGACTGAGCTCAACCCTGAGAACAGTTCCCGCACCCTGTTAGAATCACGGGGGTAAGTGTTTTTATGATTATTTATTTACCCCAGCATTTATCGGTATGCGGGTTGTACGTTGTAATTTAGCGCCCACCCAGTAGAAGTACGTTGACCTCGGTTGGATGGAGTAGGCATTTTATGTGAAATTCAGCATAGCTTAGAACAGTACCTTACCGACTTTCGTAGAGTGAACATTGTTGTGCCGTCTTGCGTAGAGTGAACACTTCCTTACCATCTTACATGAGTGCGTCGACTATCGTCGTTCCCACTTTTTGTACATCTCCCATTATCGGCAAGTGAAGCACCAGCAGCAATACTAGAAGCAGCAAGAAACAACAACAAAGGCAGAGTGAGCTCAACCCTGAGAACAGCTCGTGCACCCTATAACAATCATGGGGTAAGTGTTTTTATGACTATCTATTTACCCGGGGTTTTATCGGGATGCGGGTTGTTCATTGTAACATAGCGCCCACGCAGTAGAAGTACATCGACCTCGGTTGGAGCGGGTAGACATTTTCTGTAGAATGCAGCATAACTTTGAACATTACCGTACCGCCTTTCGTAGAGTAAACATTGCTGTACCGCCTTCCGTAGAGTGAACACTTCCTTACCATTTGACGTGAGTGTTTCGATCATCGTCGCTTGCACCCTTCATACACCTCCCTATTATCGGCAAGCGAAGCGCTATCAGCAACACCAGAAGCAGCAACAAACAACAACAAAGGCAGACCGAGCTCAAGCCTGACAGCAGTTCCCGTACCATGTTAGAATCACGGGGGTAAGTGTTTTTATGACTATCTATTTACCCGGGGTTTTATCGGGATACGGGTTGTACGTTGTAATTTGGCGCCCACCCAGTAGAAATACGTCGACCTCAGTGGGAGAGGGGTGGACATTTTATGTGGAATGCAGCATAGCTTAGAACATTACCGTACCGCCTTTCGTAGAGTGAACATTGTTGTGCCGTCTTGCGTAGAGTGAACAGTTTCTACCATCTGACGTGAGTGCTTCGACTATCGTCGTTCTCACCTTTTGTACTTCTCCCTATTACCGGCAAGCGAAGCACCAGCAGCAACACTAGAAGCAGCAACAAACAACAACAAAGGCAGACTGAGATCAACCCTGAAAACAGTTCCCGCACGCTGTTAGAATCACGGGGGAAGTGTTTTTATGACTATTTATTTACCCCAGCGTTTATCGGTATGCGGGTTGTACGTTGTAATTTAGTGTCCACTCAGTAGAAGTACGTTGACCTCAGTTGGAGGGAGTAGGTGTTTTATGTAAAATGCAGCATAGCTTAGAACATTACCGTACCGACTTTCGTAGAGTGAACATTGTTGTACCGCTTTTCATAGAGTGATCACTTCCTTACCATCTTACATGAGTGCGTCGACTATCATCGTTCCAACTTTTTGTACATCTCCCATTATCGGCAAGCGAAGCACCAGCAGCAATACTAGAAGCAGCAAGAGACAACAACAAAGGCAGAGCGAGCTCAACCCTGACATCAGTGTCCGCAGCTTGTTAGAATCACGAGGTAAGTGTTTTTATGACTATCTATTCACTCGGGGTTTTATCGGAAAACTGGTTCTACGTTGTAATTTGGCGCCCACCCAGTAGAAGTACGTCAACCTTGGTGGGAGGGGGTGGAAATTTAATGTGGAATGCAGCATAGCTTAGAACATTACCGTACCGCCTTTCATAGAGTGAACATTGCTGTATCGCCTTCCGTAGAGTGAACACTTCCTTACCATCTGACATGAGTGTTTTGCCTATCGTCGTTTCCGCCCTTCATACACCTCTGTATTATCGGCAAGCGAAGCACCAGCAGCAACACAAGAAGCAGCAACAAATAACAACAAAGGCAGACCGAGCTCAAGCCTGACAGCAGTTCCCGTACCATGTTAGAATCACTGTGGTAAGTGTTTTTATGACTATCTATTTACCCGGGGTTTTATCGGGATACGGGTTGTACGTTGTAATTTGGCGCCCACCCAGTAGAAATACGTCGACCTCAGTGGGAGAGGGGCGGACATTTTATGTGGAATGCAGCATAGCTTAGAACATTACCGTACCGCCTTTCGTAGAGTGAACATTGTTGTGCCGTCTTGCGTAGAGTGAACAGTTTCTACCATCTGACGTGAGTGCTTCGACTATCGTCGTTCTCACCTTTTGCACTTCTCCGTATTATCGGCAAGCGAAGCACTGGCAGCAACACTAGAAGCAGCAACAAACAACAACAAAGGCAGACTGAGCTCAACTCTGAAAACAGTTCCCGCACGCTGTTAGAATCACGGGGTAAGTGTTTTTATGACTATTTATTTACCACAGCGTTTATCGGTATGCGGGTTGTACGTTGTAATTTAGCGTCCACTCAGTAGAAGTACGTTGACCTCGTAGAGTGAACATTGTTGTACCGCTTTTCATAGAGTGATCACTTCCTTACCATCTTACAGGAGTGCGTCGATTATCGTCGTTCCCACTTTTTGTACATCTCCCATTATCGGCAAGCGAAGCACCAGCAGCAATACTAGAAGCAGCAAGAAACAACAACAAAGGCAGAGCGAGCTCAACCCTGATAATAGTTCCCGCATCATGTTAGAATCACGGGGTAAGTGTTTTTATGACTATCTATTTACCCGGGGTTTATCGGGATACGTGTTGTTCGTTGTAATATGGCGCCCACCCAGTAGAAATACGTCGACCTCAGTCGGAGAGGGGTGAACATTCTATGTGGAATGTAGCATAGCTTAGAACATTACCGTACCGCTTTTCGTAGAGAGAACATTATTGTGCCGCCCTGCGTAGAGTGAACACCTTCTACCTTCTGACGTGAGTGTTTTGACAATCGTCGTTCTCACCTTTTGTACTTCTCCCTATTATCGGCAAGCGAAGCACCAGCAGCAACAAACAACAACAAAGGCAGACTGAGCTCAACCCTGAGAACAGTTCCCGCACCCTGTTAGAATCACGGGGGTAAGTGTTTTTATGATTATTTATTTACCCCAGCATTTATCGGTATGCGGGTTGTACGTTGTAATTTAGCGCCCACCCAGTAGAAGTACGTTGACCTCGGTTGGATGGAGTAGGCATTTTATGTGAAATTCAGCATAGCTTAGAACAGTACCTTACCGACTTTCGTAGAGTGAACATTGTTGTGCCGTCTTGCGTAGAGTGAACACTTCCTTACCATCTTACATGAGTGCGTCGACTATCGTCGTTCCCACTTTTTGTACATCTCCCATTATCGGCAAGTGAAGCACCAGCAGCAATACTAGAAGCAGCAAGAAACAACAACAAAGGCAGAGTGAGCTCAACCCTGAGAACAGCTCGTGCACCCTATAACAATCATGGGGTAAGTGTTTTTATGACTATCTATTTACCCGGGGTTTTATCGGGATGCGGGTTGTTCATTGTAACATAGCGCCCACGCAGTAGAAGTACATCGACCTCGGTTGGAGCGGGTAGACATTTTCTGTAGAATGCAGCATAACTTTGAACATTACCGTACCGCCTTTCGTAGAGTAAACATTGCTGTGCCGCCTTTTGTAGAGTGAACACTTTCTTACCATCTAACGTGAGTGCTTCAACTGTCGTCGTTTCTACCCTTCATACATCTCCCTATTATCGGCAAGCAAAGCGCCAGAAGCAGCAACAAACAACAACAAAACGGTTTTATTGGGATGTGGGTTGTACGTTGTAATTTGACGCCCACCCAGTAGAAGTACGTCGACCTGGGTTAGAGGGGTATACATTTTATGTATTTTTATGCAGCATAGCTTAGAACATTACCGTACCGCCTTTCGTAGAGTGAACATAGCTGTACCGCTTTCCGTAGGGTAAACACTTCCTTACCATCTGACGTGAGTGCTTCGACTATCATCGTTGCCACCCTTCATACATCTCCCTATTATCGGCAAGCAAAGCAGCAAAAAGCAACAACAAAGGGGTTTTATCGGAATGCGGGTTGTACGTTGTATTTTGGCGTCCACCCAGTAAAAACACGTCGACCTTGGTTGGAGGAGTATATATTTTATACGGAATGCAACATGGCTTAGAACATAACCGTACCGCCTTCCGTAGAGTGAACATTGCGGTACCGACTTGCATAGAGTAAACACTTCTTTACCATCTGACATAAGTGCTTCGACTATCGCCGTTCCCACCCTTTATGTGTCTCCCCATTATCGTCAGGCAAAGCACCTGCAGGGAACACCAGAAACAGCAACAAAGACAATCCGAGCTCAACCCTCAGGATAGCTCCCGCGCGCTGCTAAAATTACGGGGGTAAATATTTTTGACTATTTATTTATTCGAGAATTTATCGGAATGCAGGTTGTACATTGTAATTTGTTGCCCACCCAGACGGGTGTTTTGCTGTATAAAGTTAATTAGAATCAGTTATTAAAGAAATTTGCTGCTTTATGTAAATGTAAAATTCGACCAATGTAGCTTGTAATTAAAAAACATTGTCTCTTCATTTAAAAAGACCTTAAATGGGTATAAAATTTTTCTTGAAAATTAAATTTATATATAAAAAAGCCTGTCCTCCGGTATATGGTGCTCCGAACCTCTGCCGTAATATTAACCATGAAAAATGACATTTTTTTCTTTTTTGTTAAATTTAAAATGCCGTGAGCTGTAATATTTTTAATAAATGTTTTTTGCTTGAAAGTTTTGTGTAACTTATTATTTCAACTAATCAAGTATGTAAAAAAACGGTTATGCTACTTTAAGTTTTCGTGTGAAGGTTTATTTTTGGGTTACTTGATAATATTTGGATTTTTAATGTTTATTTTCTACCTCAGGTGAGTAAAACTTATTTCCTTATTGCTAATGATTGTGAGAATGCCGTAATTCACAACTTCTTTATCTTTATACAAATCTTGAACATAACCTCAAAACCTCCACGTGGTAATTAAAAATTCAGTGCTCCTTTTAAAACCATGTTAGTGATGTGTATGTCTTTTTTGGCACGGAATGTGCTATTAAATAACTTTTAGTGTTCTGGTATTTTTAATAATTAACTAAACCCGGCCAAAAATTTAAAAACTGCCGATTTAAAAAATCGGGCGTCATCTAATTTACAAAGAAATGATATAAAGATCTTTTTAAATCTATTCCCAATCTACGTGAAAAAGATATAAATCTATTCCATGCGTTTTAACATGTAAAAATTCGTTTGGTTGAAAAAAGCTTCTGTGCTTAATTGTATAAACCCGTTAATTTTCGTTACTTATCCATATCGATTGTAGTGTGTTTATAACCTACGAAAGAATTACCTGTTATACTTACATATCAAAACAGTAGTTCAGTTGATTTTCTTGTTATATAAATACCAGATTTCTGTTTACGTCTTTAACCAAGTATAGTTTACCAATACTTTCAACGTATTTTTCAAAATATTAGAAATTTGAATTATTTTCATTTAAAGTCAAAAGAGCTTAAGTGGGAACATGCAGGACGTAATATCACCCACGCTCTCACGTAAGATGTACGACGTCTACAGTATCGGGTGCGGTTTTGAATAATATAAAAGCATCCCCTTGATTTTGACATACACAGTATGGATCCCGGAAAAACCTCCAAGAAATAAACGACACTATCGACGATATACAGGGTATTGTTAATTCTTTCGATCCAACTTCCATAAAATTGGAACTAGTGCGCGTTCAATCTAAATTAATAAACGTATAACAGCGTCTTGACCAACTTGCAACATCTAATTCTAGTATATTTGATAAAATTAGAAATATACTTATGTTCAATTTATTCCTTATTGAAGGATTCGTTTTGGAAAAATTACATATTACATCGGAACTTACTGCTATTATTGTTAATTTAAATAACATATAGTTATCTGCGGAAAAGGTGCATATGGTCAAATCGGTACCATGTTACATGCCAAATTGTCATAAAGTTGGAAAGGGGGAGGGCATGAACAAACGAGGTAAGTCTGCTCCTAGGAGTAAACTATACCGCGGCTCGGCTGGTTAGTCGCGATGGGCGTGGGTCGAAGGGAAGGAGATTGGAAATAATATTATATTGCCGTTAGTCTTAGGTCAGGGTAATATGAGGGCACCACCCTTATCTTATTCGAGTTCCGCCTAAAATGGCACGGATTCCTAGTCCTTTAAAGAAGCCTACAAGATGAGGGAAAACTCGACTTCTTCAGACAAGAACCCGGATAGGTCCTACCTGGCCGTGAAAATGTTTAATTCCACAATTGTGCCAAGCTGATTGCAGTTCCCGGTCTTCGTACTTTATATGCACTCTACTTTCGGTTGAAATATCTAAGGTAGTAAGTCGGTCTTACCTATAAATTCCTTAGGTAACTAAAGTTTCCACAAAACTATCTATATAAAAAAATAAGGTAACTGAATTCCTGTTAACAAATAAATATGACTTGTCAAAATTTAGTTTCATGGATTAATTATAACTATACAGAGATTATGCAAAGCACGGTTCTTCTGATTTAAGCACTCACATACGTTAATTTATTAATAAGTCACTTCTCCTTAATATCTTATTTATTAAATGACTATCTTGGATTTAATTACGGTCAACAGTATGGATAAATATATATATATATATATATATATATATATATATATATATATATTGACATCGAGAAAATTCTTAACTTATGCCCTAGAGGATCCTCGCGCTAATCGAATTATACACTACTAACTAGATAATTGAAATTAAATCATGGCGTAACTTTAAAATTTCATTTCATACGCTACAAGAAATAACGTCGAACAATGTATACACAGTTTGTATTTAAATAAACAAAAGATTACTCACAGTTTACTGGTATAGCTACCACAGGAATTCAGCCACGGTTCCCCTGATGTTTTGGTTGATGCGTCGAAGTTCCAGGATAACAACCTCAGCAAGCGGCTCGTTTTAATTTATCAATGAAGTCGGTGATGTGTGCGGAAAACTGAATTTGGATACGACCACACGAAGAATATGTTCATCCCACTAATAAATACTAATTGGATGAGTCACTAATCACGACCACCTTTATAAAACAATCTAAGCTCACTCGAAACTCACTACTAGCTAAAACATTAAACTAAACGTAAAACTAATTTCGTATTTAATAAGTCAGTGTTTGTTGGGTCGGGGTTTACACTATATTACTTCGGCGGCTCTCCACGAATTATCTCATCCGTCCTATATAAAATAAAATAGGATCGTTCCGGTTATAACAAAACCTATTTTGTCACGCGCTACAAATCCTTCAAAACTATTGAAGAGTGTTAATTGCGTTCAAAGAAAAACTGACCTTCGACACGCATTACTAAGTTAGCCCCGCGCGTGACTCAGTTTCACTTCTCGTCTCTTGAGCCACCACCGAGCTTTCACATCTTATCTCTTTCAGCACCCAGCAAACACTGCTCGCCGCATAATTTTTATTCACCATTTCAGATCATCCCTTTACTCTTCTAGTAAATGAACGGGGGTGTAACGGTGTTGCCAACTAACGCTATTGTACATTATCATGCCTGTACCATGAAGCAGGCACGTGATACATGCTTTGTCCCTTGCGGCTAATTCTTGGAAGCACCTAACACCTGCCGTAGCAGGAATGTGAACGTCAAAGCTTGTCTATACAAAACGAGTTGTTAAGAAACGAATATACATGAATAGAACGACTGCTTAAATGTGGATTCTTTAAAATGATTCATATACCTGATGGGGTTTCGACAACCGGACTTACTAAGAATACGCTAAACTAATTTAGAACTACCAACCCTTGGTTTGTCCCCTTGAGAATTAGAATGTAATTTCTTTATCTTCCTAAAATATGGGTTCTAAAATGAAAATATGCGAAATGGTTAATTTGTATTTACAAAGATAAAAACCGCAGGTTACAACCAGTTTACAAGTGGAACCTCATTTTTTCAGAACATTTCGTAAAAATTTCGTAAACTTCTTTTCTCGAACGCATAGACGATTTAAAAGCCTCTCGAAATTACACTGATCAACAATTATTCAGTAGTGCAGTTGAACTTTTCCGATGATGCTTTAGCCTGGTTCCGGAACATCAAACACAATTTACTTTTGGCCTGAATTACTTAACCTCTTGAAATAAGATTTTTCTACATTTGACAAGTACTGCGAAATTCTATCTCAAATTCGTGCTCGTTTTCAATCTCCCGATGAAAACGTTTTATGGTAGATCATTGATGTACAAACGTTATTTAATGATTAGATATAAAAATGTGACGAGTCAGAAGCCATGGCATCAGCTTATTGGAATCTAAACGCTTATTATTCTGAATATCACGTTTTACAAAAAATTGAATCAATCACCTAACTTAAAGACCTGTGCCGCTCTCTACGAGAAGTCAAATTTTGTTTAGAAAAATATTACCCTCAACAAAACCCCAATCGAAATCTTTTACCACAAAATGTATCTTACCGCAATGATCTTTCCCACAATAGTCATCATTTCTCATCACCTATATCGAATATCGATGAAACTAACCTCCTTTTTATTTTAACATTTTATCGAAACCTAAGTTTTTAGGTTAAATTATAAATGTCAGTACCTATCGTTTTTTATAGTGTCCTAAGGATTTTAGTTTACTGAATTATTAAATAAACATGACTGGTTAATTATCTTCTTTTTCGTAAATATCTTGGAGACCTTATCGTACCTTAATTAACACTTTAACTCATAGATGGTTAGGTGTTTATCGTTCTCTTTGCAATTATCTCTGAGATGTTATCTTTATTTTGCCTTTATCGAAAAGTCAATTACCGATTTTTTTCATAATAAAATACCTTAAGAAGTCACTTTAGCAATTTATTGTTCCGAACCCTTGGTATTCATGACCAAAGGTAGAATTTATTATCGTAGGATGAGGGAGCACACTTGCACTCTAGGATTGTACTTGGTTGGATAATGTTGAGGAATTAGGTATTATAAATGCGGTAGCATTGGTTAATTTGTTAACTATATTTAGATGTATTTTGTTAGCGTTTCTTATATCTATTTATTTCCCAGAGTTTTATCTGGATGCGGGTTGTACATTATAATTGACGCCCACCAACGCGGATGTCTTGTTGTAAAAAAAATTAATTAAAATTGGTAAGTAGAGAAGTTTGCTGCTTCATGTAAATGTAAAATATTCATTAAAAAAAACTCTTTTTGTAACTATAAATCTTAGAAAATCTCGTTAAGTGTTTAGGTACAACGTTAAATACTTGGAATCTATTCTATGTTAATTTGCGTTGCTTAGCAAAGGTTAAAAATCCTTTTTGAAATAAATACATTTATTGAATTAGCATAAAATAAGTTATCGTGATCCGTTATCACACAGGTGTTCACGGACACAGACTGCGAACAAACGAAACTTGTTCACTTGCTTATTTGTTCCCGGTAGTATAACTCGAAATAATAAATCTCTATGGTTTTATGCAGGAGGTAGGTTACCTGCGATATACTTAGCTAATATAATTTTGCCCTGTGGGTTAAAGTTATACCTAACAATTTGTACAGACGTTATTTGGAAACTACCAGGCAGGGGGTTTTGCACGTGCGCATACTTCGTAGAAGTCGTCGTTTACTTTCTTAATTGCGCTTGGTTGCAGGTGGTGTTCTGAGAATGCTTTGCAGTTGTTTTGAAAATAGAGGTGATATTTTGTCGATAGAAAATATTTTAAGAGAGAACACGTTACCACCTGGTGCCTTATCTCTCTGTATATGCAAGCTGAGCGTCGAAAGAAATCCTATTCCATACAACGTTCTTTTATATGAAGACACTGTGGAATTAGTATAAAGTCAAACTTAGGCAAATGAAATTGTTCCTAGAGGTATCCGGTCCTTCGACAACTGTAAGTACGCACTTACAGATCTGCTATGATGGTACCGTAGGCTGGCAATGTATTATAGGGTACCTACTGAGCAAATACTGCCCTCACAAAGCAGCTATTCTCTTTGGTACGCAAACGAACGTAGGTACGAATACTATGCTCTTTTTCTATTCTTTCTAAAGAACCTAGGTAATTCCTTTTTTGGTTGATAACCAGTAGTAGTTATGGCACAATAAACTACAAACTGCGGTTCTAAAATTGACTTAGGTGTTAGTGCACAAAAGGATTAAGTGATTGTTTGCAAGTCACAATTGAAATAAACAGAAGCTCGCGTTGAAACAATTTTACCTTCCTTAATTTAAGATTTAGGCAATGTTAACGTCAACAAATTGTTTACTAATTAATAATCTAGAATAAGTTTAACACTTGGTTACCTTTAGTTTAGGGTTATGCTATTACTTTTCGGAAGTGCACTTTGGCGAGGAGAAGGAGGTAAAGAGCTGTGTATTACATATATATATATATATATATATATATATATATATATATAATAGAGAAGAATAATCCACATTTGAAATGCAAATGAATGCTTAATATATATTAATAGTTATTAAGATGAAATGAAACAACTTTGTATTTAAAGTTGAATTACCATTTCAAATCGAACTGGTAATTGAAAACCGCTAAAGAACAGCCACAGCAGGATTTGAACCTGCGACCATTGATTTGCCGGATCAACGCTCTACCAACTGAGCTATGCAGCTGATTGGCTAGAGTGTGTTAATTTATACTACTGAAGCTTGTTCTCTTTCGATTTTCAATTACGTCTTGCATTTAAGGAAATTGAATCTAGTTATATACATAATTCATGTACTAATAACTTGATCATCCCATTTTGCAACGTTCGGATAATACAAACATGTAATTATATTATTATTAATAGAAGAATAATCCACATTTGGAATGCAAATGAATGCAATATATTAATCTTAATAACTATTAATATATATTAAGCATTCATTTGCATTTCAAATGTGATTATTCTTCATTAATAATAATATAATTACATGTTTGTATTATCCGAACGTTGCAAAATGGGATGATCAAGTTATTAGTACATGAATTATGTATATAACTAGATTCAATTTCCTTAAATGCAAGACGTAATTGAAAATCGAAAGAGAACAAGCTTCAGTAGTATAAATTAACACACTCAGCCAATCAGCTGCATAGCTCAGTTGGTAGAGCGTTGATCCGGCAAATCAATGGTCGCAGGTTCAAATCCTGCTGTGGCTGTTCTTTTAGCGGTTTTCAATTACCAGTTCGATTTAAAATGGTAATTCAACTTTAAATACAAAGTTGGGTTTCATTTCATCTTAATAACTATTATATATATATATATATATATATATATATATATATATTGAAGTGTACGTAATAGCTAAAAAGGTATAAACAGTATTTTGTTCTTTTAAGATTGTGTATATGCCGAATAAAGCCAATGACTAGATCACGTAATTGAAAAATTTGTGTTTTGCCGTACTTTACAAATGGTAAAGTATTTAAAGTATATTAGTCAGAGTAGAAGTGCCAATACGTAAAAGAATGACTTGATGACGTGAGAAAACGCAGTATTCAAGGATTTATACTAAGTTGTACGTTGATAAGCGATAGAGTGTAAATTTGCTGGTTTAAAAGCCGGTTGCGTCTGTGGAAGTTCCACTATTCACAACACAGAGCCATGTTTATATGTGAAACATTTCGGTATGCATTTATTAGAATCAACCTTTGGACAAACTTGTAATATCAAAATTATATGTGAAAATATTGTATCAAAAAGTGTTTAAGTGCAACGCGGTCATATGAACCAATGATTGAACAGTATTTATGTAATTGTAAAGTGCAAAGATATGACTAATAGGTATTAGTGACACAACGCTAGTTGGGGCGATTTGATTGGATGTTGGGGTTGTATAAATGTATAAAGAGTAGGCATAATTTTGAAGGTGGTATCACCTAGGTAAAATAATAATGAAAAGAACGATTTGAATATTTTTTGTAACAAGACGTGTTTTGGTATAATTGTGCTAATTTGGATATTAAAGTTGAAAATAAAATATTTTGAGAAGTAAAGCCTTTGATTGAATTGAAGAAGAATATAGATAGTTAGAAGAAACAGCAGTAGTTAAAGAAGAGTGGAAAGTATAAGAGTAGATATTGGAGCGGTAACCGAGACAGGTGTAATAAGAGTGGATATTTAGAACGATTTGTATTGAGGTAAAAAGGATTTGGAGTGGATTTATTGGACCGAAAGAAAACGAATTAGAGTGATTTGGATAGTACATTGCGGTTGATTGGTATTGAGTGGAAATTATATAGCAGCACTGAATTGGAAAGAGCAGGTTAAGTATTGGATATTGTTGGATTAGAAAGAGTGTTATACAAAACGATGGCATAATTAGAGGAAAATTAGCGCGGGGGAAGTTAAAATTTAAGGTAGTCAAAATTTCTAAATTCAGTCATTATTTATAGATTTGATTGGATAACAAAATTAAATAAATGAAAACCTGGTGTCTGGAGAGCAGAGTAGTCTTGGTGATAGTGAAACGCAGTGTGAAGACCCATCCGGTGACAAGATCGTTAGCCAGAATTCAGGAAACGCCTACAACGGAGAGTAAATCGAGTGAGTACTGTGTTTTTGAAACGTCAAAGTCAATTTGGTAAGTGTAGTTGAATTGGCACAAGGCTACGCGGATCTGTTTATTAAATTTGGCATATACGAAAATAAGGTTATGTATACTACAATTAAGATAGTGCTGTTTGGTCGGGATCGTTACCATCTACCTATCACAGAACCCACGGTAGGTAGGTGTAGATACCCTGAGAAAAAGAGTTTCAATAGTCAAGGCACATATATATATATATATATATATATATATATATATATATATAGTTTTGTTTTGTAGACCGACCAGACATCGTTAAAGCACGAAAAAGGGTAAAAATATTCACACTGTCAAGTATATAAAAAGCATTTAAATAAATAAACAACAGTTTAAAGTAAAATACCAGAAGAAAGGGGGGAGGGAACATTATAATATATATATATATATATATATATATATATATATTGCTGTGATATACTCCTTTGAATGCGGGAACTGGGTCCTTTCAACAAAAAAATTTTAGTCCCACCGATTGGGCGTCATAAACTGCTGTGATCCTGGTTTCGCTTCAGCTGCTCACCTAATTTTATAAACCTCCTCATTCATAAAATTAAACAACACATTCCTACCACAAACATCAACGTTAACTCTATTTACATCAATATTCAGAATACATTAAATTTTCAAATTAAATTTCAGCATAAAATTCAGTTTTAAAAAGAATTTCAAGATTAATTTTATTATCACTTTAACGTGCATCCAGAATTAAAGTCCTTGTTGGATGCCTACTAATTAATATAACAATATAAGCAGACCGGAGTCTGAGTATAAAGGAGCATCTACCACCCTTTACGTTAATTAACCAGGTTCGTCTAATTGAGCTCAAAGACATACCCAAAGTTTCATCATAATTCAGAACATCAATACTAAATACCCTTTCTACTTAAACAAGCAAATTTCATCTTAAAATTAAAATTTTATGGTTAGTACAATTTCACTAATGTCCATTTAAAGTAAATCAATTATAAAGTTATTCAACACACACAAAAATGTCAAACAAAATAGTATAATTTACCTGAAGGTTACTGTCCTCGTAGCTTCAATGTACATCGTCCCTTTAGTTAATCACACCATTCCAACAGGATTATATTTACGGCTTCTAATTCTCAACGCTTTTAAAATTTTCTCCATCACCATTTATTTAAAGTTGTTTCTGGGCTTTTCCGGAACTCATCTGTGTATATCTGACCCTTGTTTCGTGGATCCAGACACGTATTTGAACCATTTAATTATTAACACCCCGAAAAATAGCAGAGAAATTCATGCGTCTTTCACCAATATACGCCAAAACTGCCTACTTTTGTGTATACATTTGTCGTTGTAAATTTTGCTAATTGGTACAGTGATACTAAATTTTATTACCTTGTATCTAAGTGCACTGAAGTACATTCATGTTAGCACGTAAATAACAAACTATTTTGAATCACTAAAATATACGAGCAAAATTTTAAATTATTTTATCAAACTAAAATGCACTGTTTAACATCTTGAATCAAGTCGCGGATGTAAGAGCTTTTAACGCATCGAATAGTCAAAAGTCTAAGAGACCGAAATTCATATTACCACCGGTATATATAGCAAAAAGCCTGTCTGTCGGTCTGTTCCCCAAAACGGGCAATTCTAAAGAATTTCTCATTCTCGTTTCCCATTCCGTAGCCTGTGCGTCGGTTTCTACAAGATTCTCTGAACCATTAATTATCTGCAAAATTTTCGCCGAATGAGCTTTTTAAATAAACCCAGGTGTTCAAACATACTATTAATTCTCAGAGCTTTATTTTATTGGGTTTTTACAAGTTTTCATAGATATTATATGTTACTAACGGTTCAATTAACTTCAATTAAAATTGACTTCTATCCTTTCATTTTTAGCAAATACAAATTAAATATTAATTATTATTTGTACACTTTGTTTAATACCGGTTACTTAAAATAGGGTTAATTAATATAAATTTTGCACGTAATTTTTATTTGTTTCTTTACTAGGGATAATTAAATTACCCGTAAAGTTTTCTAATACTGCTTCCTTTTATATAAAGCGTCTTATAAATAATTTAAATTTCTTAATTTGAATAAAACGACCGAATTTATTTATGCTTCACGGTTTTAATAAAGCGTACTTTTTCCCAAAGCTTCTACACGGTGATTAAAATTATTTGATGTGCTTATTTAATTTTCTACCCTGGTCTAAATATGAGTATTTTCCCCCTATTTGAATACAAATAATCCCACTTATTTGAATGCAAATATAAAGCATTTAGACTGCCAAAAAATATTTAGAAAAAAAAATTGCCTATCTCTCTCTATCCTTATCTATCTATCTTACCTACTTTGTCTCCAATTCAAAAAAAATATTTACACCTATCCTATATCCCTATCCTATTCCTAACTCTCACCTAATTCTATAAACTGAAATTATCCCTAACTTCATCCTACTTATCCATCTAATCCTATATACATCCTATATACCTATTCTATTCCTAACTTTTAACTAATCTTCACTATACTTTGCTTCCCCCTACCTAATCCTATATACCTATCCTACTCTTACTCTATTCCTAACTCTCCCCTAATCTTATATGAAATATCTATACTTAACCTATCTTATTTTCTTCCTACATTTACTTTTCCTTCTCATCCTATATACCTATTTCTATCTATCTCGCCTATTTATCCTATACCTAGCTCTATTTTCTATAAACATCTACTTCTACTCTTCAATATATACCTATTCTATCCCTATTCTATTTAAATCTAACTCTCTTCTTGACCCTCCAAGTCTTTCTTCTCACCATCCTAATACTCTTCATCCCTATTTCTCCCCCTTCTATATCTATACTTATCATCCCTATTATCTCACATACAATAAACTTATCATCCCTATTATCCTGATTCTTAAATACAGCTTCTTCTTCAGTCCCTACATTTGTCTGTTTCTCATTTACTATTTTTTTCCTTTCTGCCGACAAACCAAACGATACTACTTTAAAATTATCTATTTTTCCCTCTATGGAAAATCCTATGTACCTCCTAGAATTCTTATGTAATGGAATCCGCCAGAATGAATTCCTTAAATTTACTTTATTAAAAACAAACTTGCCACTTAACCTCGTCAAAAATAATTCTGCCTTCACCTGCTCCCGATATGCTGCTGTTGCTTCTACCCCCACTAATTCTGCATGTTTTTGTACTAAAGCTTGAACCTCTACTCTCCTATCCTCTGGACATCTTATCGTGTTGATCTGTTTACCTTCATCATCCTCTACCTCTACTACATTAATACTAAACCCCGTGTCATCCTCTGTGACTTCATAACTGCCCTTCCATGGCACTACCCTATCATTAATCCTTATTACCTTCCGTTCCATATCTATCAAAACCCCTAACTTCATCATACAGTCAACACCTAAAATGCTCTGAAACTTCAGTCCAGGTACAATTACAAACTCCTGTTCACAGCTTAAACCTCCTATATCTATCCTAAGCACCACAACACTATTTACTACAGCAAACTTCTTTTTATTTGGAGCTACTAAATGGCTACGCTTTATAGGCATAATTCTATCACAAACCTTATCCCTAATTTTGCTGACGAATTCCTCCGATATTAAACTCGCCTCTGCCCCTGTATCAAGTAATACTTCTACATTATTTTCAAAAATTTCTAAATTAATAATTGGCAAACATAATTTTTCCTCAGTTTCTGGCTCTACTTCCTCCTCAATTTTGAAAAATTCACGTGGATGTTCATATACATTTACACTGGAATCTAGTGGTCTGTCGCGTTTTAAAAATCCTGTCCAGGTCTGTTTTCCGTACTCGGTCCTGGTCTAGCCGTCACCTCAGCGTATGTCCTAGGCGTTTCCACTCGTTCCGTGTCTGTATTAGCAGTCCCGCTCATGTCTGGTGAACTATTCATTCTGGTAGGTCCCGGTCTCGGTGCAGGTCCCCTTCCTAAACTATTACTTCGAACGTATGGTCGTTGCTGTTCCCAATTCTGTCGCTGGTATCCGTAATTATTCCCCCTTCTAGCATAGTTGTCCCGTCTATTGTCAAACCTAACTGTGTTGATCTGTCTTTCCCTGTTATCCCGAGGTCGTCCACTACTTACGTCGTCGTACCTCTGCAAGTATTCTAGAAACATTTCTCTGTCCACTATGTTCTGTAGTGCTACGTGTTGTCTTATGTCTACCTCGAAGTGTCGTGATAAATACTTAATAATTTGTCGGTCCGTCAGTGGTGGGTTCAGTTGCTTTGCTATGCTATACTTGCGTATAGCATATTGCTCCCTACTTCCTGAAATTTCTCCCTTAAACTTCCCTGTGATTAAGTCGTCTCGTACCTGGTCTTGTCTGTGGTCACTCCAGTAGTGCTTTAAAAATTTGTTTTCAAAGTCCTGATACGTGTCTATGTCCTGTCCTACTAAATTGTACCACGCTTCCGCATTGTCCTTTAATAAAGCCTTTATCGTATTCAGTTTAGTCTGTTCGTCAAATAAATTTCCCACTAGATTTCTTACACTATTAATAAAAATTTGTGGATTTACCCTGTTATCGCCATAAAACTTCTTTTGTTGGTCCAATGATCCTCCACCTGTATAAAATCTGGGACCATCCCCCGTTAAATTTGACATGTTATATTTGATACTACTAACTTCGCGTTCTACCCTGCCTAACTGATCCCTACATGAGTCCGTCACTTCAGTCATTTTTACATTAATCTCTTCTTCACAAAAAATGCGTACTTCGGACCTTAAATGTCCCATTTCCTGTCGAAGACCTTTAATATCACGCTCATTTTTTTCAACCCTATTTTCTACTTCCCCCAGTTTCACGGTAAGACTATCTTTAAATTCTGTAAATTCTTTAGTATTTTGTTCAATTTTCCCGCTTATCTGCTCTAATTTTTGGTTAGACTCCTCCCTCGCTCTATTAGATTCTTCCCTAGCTCTATTAGCTTCATCGCTTAGCAGTTCTAATTTTCTGTTGGATTCTTCGTTCATCCTCTCTAGCATTCTCATTATCATCTCGTTTCCTTGATCCCCTGATTCCGTCCTTGACTGATCTCTACTGCCTCCAGCTTCTTCCATTTTAGAATTTTTCTCACACAATGCACTATCGTCACTTCCAATTTCCACTCCTGGACTCCTTAACCACTCTTTTCTCTGCATACGTTCTAATCACTCACATACACTCTAAAATACTCCTAAATTTATACACACACAGAAACTCTTTCTCTCAGTTCGCCAGTTTCCTGGAATAGTTAAACACTATCTGGAATTCGAGCCCTCACGTTGTGGTCGCCATAAACTGCTGTGATATACTCCTTTGAATGCGGGAACTGGGTCCTTTCAACAAAAAAATTCTAGTCCCACCGATTGGGCGTCATAAACTGCTGTGATCCTGGTTTCGCTTCAGCTGCTCACCTAATTTTATAAACCTCCTCATTCATAAAATTAAACAACACATTCCTACCACAAACATCAACGTTAACTCTATTTACATCAATATTCAGAATACATTAAATTTTCAAATTAAATTTCAGCATAAAATTCAGTTTTAAAAAGAATTTCAAGATTAATTTTATTATCACTTTAACGTGCATCCAGAATTAAAGTCCTTGTTGGATGCCTACTAATTAATATAACAATATAAGCAGACCGGAGTCTGAGTATAAAGGAGCATCTACCACCCTTTACGTTAATTAACCAGGTTCGTCTAATTGAGCTCAAAGACATACCCAAAGTTTCATCATAATTCAGAACATCAATACTAAATACCCCTTTCTACTTAAACAAGCAAATTTCATCTTAAAATTAAAATTTTATGGTTAGTACAATTTCACTAATGTCCATTTAAAGTAAATCAATTATAAAGTTATTCAACACACACAAAAATGTCAAACAAAATAGTATAATTTACTTGAAGGTTACTGTCCTCGTAGCTTCAATGTACATCGTCCCTTTAGTTAATCACACCATTCCAACAGGATTATATTTACGGCTTCTAATTCTCAACGCTTTTAAAATTTTCTCCATAACCATTTATTTAAAGTTGTTTCTGGGCTTTTCCGGAACTCATCTGTGTATATCTGACCCTTGTTTCGTGGATCCAGACACGTATTTGAACCATTTAATTATTAACACCCCCGAAAAATAGCAGAGAAATTCATGCGTCTTTCACCAATATACGCCAAAACTACCTACTTTTGTGTATACATTTGTCGTTGTAAATTTTGCTAATTGGTACAGTGATACTAAATTTTATTACCTTGTATCTAAGTGCACTGAAGTACATTCATGTTAGCACGTAAATAACAAACTATTTTGAATCACTAAAATATACGAGCAAAATTTTAAATTATTTTATCAAACTAAAATGCACTGTTTAACATCTTGAATCAAGTCGCGGATGTAAGAGCTTTTAACGCATCGAATAGTCAAAAGTCTAAGAGACCGAAATTCATATTACCACCGGTATATATAGCAAAAAGCCTGTCTGTCGGTCTGTTCCCCAAAACGGGCAATTCTAAAGAATTTCTCATTCTCGTTTCCCATTCCGTAGCCTGTGCGTCGGTTTCTACAAGATTCTCTGAACCATTAATTATCTGCAAAATTTTCGCCGAATGAGTTTTTTAAATAAACCCAGGTGTTCAAACATACTATTAATTCTTAGAGCTTTATTTTATTGGGTTTTTACAAGTTTTCATAGATATTATATGTTACTAACGGTTCAATTAACTTCAATTAAAATTGACTTCTATCCTTTCATTTTTAGCGAATACAAATTAAATATTAATTATTATTTGTACACTTTGTTTAATACCGGTTACTTAAAATAGGGTTAATTAATATAAATTTTGCACGTAATTTTTATTTGTTTCTTTACTAGGGATAATTAAATTACCCGTAAAGTTTTCTAATACTGCTTCCTTTTATATAAAGCGTCTTATAAATAATTTAAATATCTTAATTTTAATAAAACAACCGAATTTATTTATGCTTCACGGTTTTAATAAAGCGTACTTTTTCCCAAAGCTTCTACACGGTGATTAAAATTATTTGATGTGCTTATTTAATTTTCTACCCTGGTCTAAATATGAGTAATATATATATATATATATATATATATATATATATATATAATTCTGTGATATACGAGCCCCACAACTTGGGCGTCCATAATTATGCTGTGTTAAGCCCTGTTACTCTCTCACAGCCCCTTGTATCACTCAAACACTTCTGAAAATGTAAATTTATACTTATCTTTTTCCTCGACTAGCTGATTCAATTAAATAAAGCACTTCTATAGTACATGGTATAATGATTGAATATTTACAACACTTTTAACTATCTTCACCCCTTTTATATCATATACATCTGTCAAATTATTACAAAATCAAACCAGCAAAACGAGCTTTTTATTACCTTTAAAGACTTATTGAAACATTTCAAGCGGTCTGTAACTTTTCATAGAATTTTTACAAAAAATCCCCAATTTTTCGGCTTTTAGACTTTAAATTATGATTGAGATAAAACAGTTTAAAAATAAATCATATCAAAATATTTGAGATAAAACAGTTTCAAAAATAAATCATATCAAAATCTCTAACCTGAATAATTTTCGTAGGTGCTCTCAAAATACCCAAATCGTTATTGGTACGTTTATTGCAATGAAAGGTTTTTCATTTTTTCCATAGAATAATTACCATCAATTTGCTTGAACGGGCAGCATTCTCCAAAATTGTATTTTAATCGTAATGTCTCGTAATTTATGGTTCTACAGGAATCGTAACATTATTTTACTTGTAGTTTATGATTGTATTTTATATCGTAATTGAGATGGTAAATTCAGATTGACATTCCGAGAGTAATTTAGATCAACCTTTAGATCGACATTCAGATCGACATTCAGCGAGGAATTTAGATCGACATCCAGATCGACATTCAGAGCCCTGGTTTATTTATTATTAGAAATGTTATAATTTCCTAAATCTTATTTACTTACGCCTCAGAAATACGGCATAATTTTCACAATTTTACACTTTATAATTTCACTGTTAACCAATATTTATTATTCACGTAAATATATGGCACTTTCAATTACAGTCACTGCCCAGTTTTAAAGTATACTAACTTGATATTTAATTCTCCAGATATTTATAAGATCGTCCCACTCTTGTTTGTGATTCGCAGGCTTCACGTGCTAGGCGAGGCCAAGTATATTATCACTTGTTATGTTTGAGAAAATTTACCAATTGTATGTATTTTAATTGAATGACGCGGTGCTTGAAGTCACGTAAATTCAATTGTTATATCTTATATTTACTTCAGGAATCCCAGGAATTTTGTACATATCGAGCACGTAGTCTTGTTTGTTAGCTTTATTCTAATCTAAATTGAATAAATTTGTATTTGTTTATTTCCCAATAAATTGGATTTTCGAACAACTGTGATTCTCTTAGCGTACGCTTTTAAATAAAGCATAATTTCTGCGTGCGTTTTACGATAATATCTTTACACACTTTATGAATGTTTATTTAGCCACTTCATGCAGGTTTCCCACTGATTTAATTTTAATGCGTTTCGTTACCTTTTTAAATTCTAATCTCTGCTAGTAGCTACACTTGGATATGTGTTTTAATTGTTTGTACTGCTATATACAGTGTGGTCGCAACTAATAATTTTTATAATAACCTATTTACTCTCCTAATATCTATAATTTCGTGCTTCTATTGCTTGGGAGTTTCCTTTGCTTATTCTACGACCCCAATGGCTTAACCTACCCCTAAATTACCCTATAATTACAGCATATATATATATATATATATATATATATATTATAGTGGTTTTAAAGGGTTAAAAGTAAAAATAAAGGGGCTGCAGTTCGGTTTAGAAAGACAAATATTTTTATGGGTCGTATATATATTTAGATTAGTTTTGGTCCTATGAGTTTAAAGACATACGACTTTTGTTTAGGAAATGATCCCTTAAAAAGTTATGGTCAATAAACTGTCCCATGTTAAGTTTATGGGAAAAATTTTAAATGACATTTCGGGTATATTTGGTTTTGAATAACAAAAAGGAATTCGTGCAATTTCTATTCGGATCACTTATGCGAATACCTCTGGCGCCTCTGGAATTATAAATATGCTAGAGATCCTTTCGAAGCTTTGCTTCAGGCTATTCGCCATGAATATGGTGATTCACTTGCTTAATTAATTTTACATTTATTCTATTGCTTCATTCAAATTACATTCTTGAGTAAATAAAAAATTGTGATCCTCACGTTGTTTTTGTTGTTTTTTAGGGGTTGGGTTAGGTTAGGATAGGTTAGGTTTGGTTTTGTTAGGTTTGGTTAGGTTAGGTTAGGTTACGTTATGTTAGGTTAGGTTAGGTTAGGTTAGGTTAGGTTAGGTTAGGTTAGGTTAGGTTAGGTTAGGTTAGGTTAGGTTAGGTTAGGTTAGGTTAGGTTAGGTTAGGTTAGGTTAGGTTAGGTTAGGTTAGGTTAGGTTAGGTTTTACGAAAAAAACCATTTTTGGTAGAAAAAAAAATTCCCATAGGCTTAACATGGGTAGAAAAAAAAATCCCATAGGCTTAACATGGGTTAGTTTATTGACCATAACTTTTTAAGGGGTCGTTTCCTAAACAAAAGTCGTATGTCGTTAGACTCAGGGGACCAAGTCGAATCGAAATATATATACGACCCCTAAAAATGTTTGTCTTTTTAAACCGAACTCTTACCGTTCATTTTTTTAGTAACGAGTATTAACAAAATTTTACAAATAATAATTAAAATTTAATAGCTTTGCAAAAGAAATAAAATGTTAGAAGCCAATGCCATTAATTTATTAATTTAATTGAATTTAATTAAACGGTTATTTACGTATGATATGCATAAAAGCGTGTATGGGACAATAATACCAAGGTGAGACGCGTTGCTAACAAACAAATATATCAGTGGGGTCAAATACGTTGAAATCCAACTCGGAGAATTGTTATTTAAAACGTTCGTTACGATTGAACACTTGCGTGGTTTGGAAATGTCAAAGTTCCAATTATTTTGTGTAGATAAAGATGAAGATTCTACGTATATTGTAAACGGTCGCATGTGTTCGCAGGAAATACTAACGAGGGGTGATTTAAATCACGTAGGAAGTCCACGTGGGGTAGATAGCAGATAAACAGGAATATCGATTTTCTACCACTCAAGCAAGGTTAGAAGGAGACGTAGAAAACGCATAAGCATGGGACAACGGTAGTATAGGCGGGATTTGTGAAACGTCAGTAGGTCTACAATTGGTCGAAATGGTTAGTTTGACTTGAAACAAACACGAGGATAGTGTAGCGTAGTTTTCTGAAAATATCATAACGACGTGCTGAAATTCGCGGGATTAGATATCGGTTGAGTACAAAATTGTAAGAATGTGTTGTTGTTAACAGGGGATTTCGGATAAATGTGGCCGGGAGGTGGCCGTCTAAAGGTATAAATATTTTACGAAAACATATTTAAAGCCCTTAATATTTCGAACGCTTCAGACTACGTATGGAAGCTACCACGAGTTTTGTAAGTAGAATAAAATTATTTCAAAATTATATTGCACGGTGAGTTTCATAATTTATACGCGGTTTGTGTGCCGCGATTACAGTTTTAATTGAGGTATCACCAATAAATATTTTAAACAAGCTCGTGTCGGGACGTTAAGTAACGTGGTTTAAAGTAACTAACTGTGAAAGACGTATGTTTAAATTGGATTTGGAATTTGGTTACACCGTGAAGGCAGCGTTATCAGTTCAACTTGAATGGGGTTCGGCTAGTAATAGCTAGAAACGTCCTGCAGACCAGATAGAAGAAATACATGGCATCGTCCACAGAGCAGAGATCTCTTAGAAATTTCCAGGTAACGATTTGAAATTGTGATTCTTATAAACTGTGAATATTGGGTGACGTATGAGAGTGATTTTGAAGGTATTGTGGATTATTTGCGTATTGAACATAATACGTGTAAATAACTTTATTATGGTATTGAAACTAGTAATCTGAAGGTGTCTATAAAGCTTATTAACGTTTCATTAGGACGTAAAAATTTTGTGAAGAGTACATGGCTTTGTTTTTTTTTTGGTCTTGTAAGAGTATGCAAAGTAGAAGGGCTTACATTATTCATAATTAACTGGGTTATCATGACCTCACCATACTCCAGAGTTTACTTAGATTAAAAAAATAAATTATAAAGAAGGAATGAGAAAGAAGGTATTATTCAAGGTCCATTTACTCCGGGTACATTTTATGTGTTTGATAATTAAAAATAAAACACAGGCCATTACAAAATAGGGTTTCCTGAAGTGTAATGTGAGCACGGAAATGTGGACAGTATTGAATCTCATTTGTAAATAGTGATAAATAAAAGATTGTATGTTTGTTGTATTTTGTGGTTTTATTGCGAGTGTGTGTGTACGATTGAGATTATGAAAGTGAATCTAGATACCCAAGAGGAGGTCCAACTGAGCTAGTCGGAAGCAGGTGCAGAAAATTGACAATTCAATCAAGGAAAAGAGGAAAACGGGTAAGAAATTTTTTTTTTGAATTTATTTATTTTTTGAAAATTTTTCTATTTTCGAATTTGAAAATTTAATTAATACTTGTCAAACTAGGCTAAAATTCTATTTACTCGTGGTGAAGCGTTTGATATTTGAAAGAAGCATTTTGATTCACTGTTCTTCAATAAAACGTTTATTTAATGTAATTCCAACTGAAGGTGGTTCGGTTTGTGAAATATATCATGTTTGTAACTGTTTGATAGATACTGTATGTCATTAATTAATGAATGAATCATAATACCTGAAAAAGATTTTAATTTAGCATGTTAGTTATCATAAAGTAATGGTAAGATTTGTGGAATGTCAACCAATGATCAATTAATGTAAGTGACACAAGGATCTGTTCCAAAATAGGAATTAGGCATAAATAATAATGACATAAAGAATGTACTTCTTAAACATTGGTATATAGTAGGCAAGAAATTTCCTAGGTAATGGTTTTAGAAAATAGGTTGTTGATATTGAATTTGTGTAAGGAATAGATGTTTTTGCTCAGGGAGCTTGTAAAAAAATTATGTAATAAAAAATTAATATATCTAATAGAAGTTTATCGTTTTATTTAATCGGCGTGTAACAGTAGAAATAGTACAAAGAAGTTAATGTTTATGAAAGAAGAGCAATATTATAAAGAAGTTAATGTTTGTGGAAAATAAGTGTGTATCGTATAAAAAATTAAAAGGGTTATACAACCAAGTGCAATAAAGAAGAGTGATTCCAGTTATAGCGAACACAGGGTCATCTTTAGTGGTGGTGAAAATAGCATCAGAAGGTTTCGCATAAGTTACAGTGGTTTCCCAGTCAAACAGGACTACGTTTTATCATATGTGGTGGAGTATTGCAGGAATACATATGCATCTAGCGGATTCTAAGTATAATGTTGATGAGTTATTATTTTATTAGCTATAGAACCTAAAATAAAGTGAATGTAATCAGAACATAAAAATAAAACCTACTTTCAACAGGTATTAACTGCAGGCGTTCACAAGACGATTTGTTATCCTGTAACAAGGCCCATGTGAAACTCAAGAACCTTCGGAGGAATTAAAGGTATTTGAAGTTACTCGTATATACATACATCATTTAAAGTTTGTTAGTAATTTGAATCTCAAAAGTTTATGTAAATTATACATTTGTGATTATATTTATCAATCTTTGAAAATAACGCCTCATCAGCACTGCGAGAGGTTAAGTGGTTTTAACTAGACGACGCTTTATGCGAACATGTTTAATGTACCTGTAAGATGACAAAGAACCCACGTTTTCTTACAGAGTAAAATATCTAGATACAATAATCCCTGAGCGAGTTTTAAAAGCCGTGGCATAAATAAACAAAAAATTTCCTTTATTTAATTTTACAGAAATAAAACGTTAGTAGAGTATTTTGCAGCGTGGTTAAATACATGCATGTAATTAAGGTTGCGGTACTACCAGGAAAGATTTGCCGCCGTTTATAAATAATTAAAAGACCGACACAACTTTTATCTGTGAAATCATTTATTCTTTTAACCCTTTGATTTAATTACATTTTTATTCAATTATTCATTCATAATATATATGTATATATATATATATATATATATATATATATATATATATATATATTGAAATGTATAAGGGAGATACCAAGAGTTCTAAGGGTTGTTTAGTACAAGCTAGTATATGCCAAGCAAAATAATCCACATATTTGATCACATAAACTTAAAAATGTATGTTTGCCGTATTTTACGTATATTAAAATACCATTCAAAATGGTAGTTGAAATTAAGTGCCAAAAGGTAATATTAAAATGACTAAATGACGTAGTAAGATGTACAGTGCTCAAGGGTTTATGCCGAGTTTGAATTTTAAAGGCCATTGAAAGTACATTTGCCGTCCAAAAACCGGATGCGTCTATGAATGTTTACTATCAACCACGCATCCAGGTTCAAGTGTGATTTATTTTGGTTTCATTTTAAATAGAATCAACTTTTGGACAATATTTGTAAGCTCAAAATTATTAGTTATAACAACTTCAAATATGATTGGTGAACTGTAAATATTTAGGACAAATAATAGAATTGTATGTGAATCAGGAAAGTGTAAAAGGACATGAACTATGGTATGTGCGACACAAACGAAATGTTAAGATGTTATTGGACAATTTAGTTATGTACTTTAAAGTGTAGTAGGCGAAAAAAGTTAAAATGGTCGCCTTGGAAAGTAAACAAAGGAGATTATTTTCGAAATTCATTTTGTAAAAAGACGTGTTTTTCAAACTGTGCTAATTTGTATACGAGTTTTAAAAGAAGTTAATAAAAGTATTTGTTTTTAAAGAGTTTGATTGAGTAAAGAAGCGTAAAGAAGCAACAGCGACGAGAGTAAGAAAGTAAGAAAGAAGTTGGATTTGGATCGCGATTTATAGATTTGTAGCAGGACATCGAGAGGAAAATATATAAGGAACGAAGTGGGATTTGGATAGCGATATTAGGTAGCAGGACATCGAGAGGAAAAATATATAGGAAAGAAGTTGGATTTGGATAGCGATATTAGGTAGCAGGACATCGAGAGGAAACATATACAGGAAAGAAGTTGGTTTTGAATAGCGATTATTAGGTAACGGAGCATAGAGCAATTTGAATAAGGACGACGAGTAGATTTGGATAGATACGAAGAAGCGGACGGATTGATCGAGAATACGAAGAGCGAAATTTAGGATAGCAACAATTGGTAGTGGTGGATTCGAAGCAGAAATTAGCACAGGGGAAGTTACAGCACTGGGTATTCAAAATTCTAAATTAGGGTTAATTATTTCAGGTATTGGGGAGCAGCTAAATTTGAGAACAACACCTGGAGGCGGTACTAGACTTCAATCAGATAGGACAAAAGTGTAAAGACGCATACGGCGACAAGGATTTTGAGCCAGCAGTCAGAGCGGCCAAGAACGGAGTATAAACCAGGTGAGTGCTGAGATATCTTAAAACGTCAAAAACAGTCATATAACTTTGGTAGTAATTTAATTTGGCACAAAGCAATTTTGATCGTAGTATAATTTTGGCATATACAATAGTAGAGTAAAAAAATTTAGTACTAAAACAAAAAAGGTGCATTTTGGTTGGACTTTGCACATCTACTTATAACAGAACTCACTATAAGTAGTTGACCACCCTGAGATTTAAGAGCTTAAATAGTCGAGGCATTGAAATAAATAGTTAATTAAAGAACCAACCAAACGTTGCAAGTACGGGGCGTGCATTAGGTGTGCACATTTCATAAAAGGTGCGACAAAAAGGGGTAAAATAAAATAAAATTTTTTTAAAAGAATATAGAATTGAGAGTGATTGAACACAGTCAGTGAGTAAAAGAAAAGGGTGGGATTCAATAATAAAAAGGTGGCAAACCCAACGTGGGGCTGAAAAAAGGCTAGATCGAGTGAAATTAGACAAAAATAGTAGTAGGATACGGGATCCTGAGATTAGGTGGGGCCCGTAGTTTAGATATTTTCAGGCAAAGGAGTTCAAAAACAGGCTGCAGAGATGACGGACCCAGAAATGAAACGGATTACGAGACCGGGACGGATATACGGAATTGAAGCAGAAATCACGACACTAAACGATGAAATTAGAACGCAAGACATGGAGTTAGACGCAGGGGGAGACATCCAGGAGATGGAGGTGAGGCAGACAGACCCGGAGGTGTTAGACATGGACACGGACAAGACGACGGCACCGGAGGTGAGGGTAGCAGAAGCCGACGGAACCCAAGACATTATGAGATTTCTGATGAGTATAAAAGACGATTTGAAGACACTGGCAGAGTTAAAAACAGAGCTTAAGACATCACGGACAGAACAAAAAGATGCACATACGGAACTGACAGATAAAATTACAGAGACACATACGGAACTAAGAACCGTTAAAACAGAATTGACAGACAGAATTACGGAATCACATACGGAACTGACAGATAAAATTACAGAGACACACAACGAACTGAGAAACGAGTTTAAGACGGCACACGCGGAACTGACGGCCAAACTAAATTATACACAGGACTATCTACTCACGCAAATGCAAAACGTAAAGGACGACATAAGGACCGAGGTACACGAAAAAATAGACAGAATAGATGACAAATTAGAAAATACACGGGTACAGATTCAGGGAGACTTGAACGCGACAAAAACTGACCTAAGGACCGAAATTAAGACACGCGTAGAGACAGTAGAGGAGACGATGGTCAGTGGTTTTACGACATTAAATTCAGAGATACAAACATGCGACAAAAGACATATGACGAACTACAAAAATTTAGGACAAACTTTAGAAACGATACAGAACGAAAATGTGCACGGTAGAACGCAACTAGACGAAAAACTTGACGACAAAGTCACGATATTAGAAAACCGGGTAGGACATGACGTAAGACAGAGACAAGAAAAATTGGACGACCTAGAACGAAGGCGCATTGGACTGGACTACGGACAGCACATTAAATTCAACCGGGACGCGTTACCTAAATTTGAAGGACGGAGGACGGAACAACCAATGGGATTTCTAGACAGACTGGACGAAATCGTCGAAACGGAAAACGAAAGGACTAAATTACAGATAGTAGGGGCGACGTTGACAGGGAACGCGGAAAAGTGGCACAACATCATACGACGACAGTACGACACATACGCGGAATTTCGACGATTATTTGTGGAACAGTTCTGGAGCAACACGCACCAGACGGACATACGGACAAATTTAATTACGGGACACTACAGTAGGACACACGGGACACGCGAGGAATACGCAATCGATAAATTCAACCAGGCACAGCACTTGACACCTAAATTGGGAGAGGACGACATAGTTTTACTACTTGCGGGCCACATGGAACCGGAAGTGACGAAGATGGTCGTGGTACACAATGTAAAAACACTACGGGAATTTTTAGGCGTCATGAGAAACTTCGATTTAGCAACGGCACTAGAGGCAAAAACGCGGACAAGTTATTGGGATCAAAACCGGGGTTATAGGGAAGATAACAGACGACATGCGTACCACGAACAGCGACACAACCACAGACAGGACAATTTCAATCACGAGCAGCGACATAACTACCGACAGGACTATGTTAACCACGGACACCGAAATCACTGGGGACACGATGGAAACAGACGACCATACTACAATAGGGAACACCGGGGGAACGACGTACAAGGACAAAATAGGTACCCGCACGACGACAACGCGGATGACGGTCGGATTACGGGGGGCGGAACACAGCACGGATATAGCCGGACGGACAGGGACGCTAACGTCCACCACATGACAACTAGCGCAAGGACTCAGGACACGGATAAAATTGAAGTGGTGCAGATACACGAGGCACCCTCAGGAGAAAAAAAAACGCCAATTTTTGGAAGAATGAATGTTTAGGATTAAAGATCGACGTAGGTTATAGTTTAAAAGACTTATTGTTAAATAATTATAATTTGAATAAAAAGAACCTTTTGTTTATTAATATTAGTTTAAGGGATTGTTTATATGTTGCTTTAGTTGATAGTGGTTCACAGTTGTCGCTGGTTGATGAGAAGGTGGTGATAAAACATGCTGATTTTTTAAAAGGAAGAATAGAAGCGATTGATGGGGTTAATTTATGGTCGGCAATGAATAAAAAGTTAACTACGATTTATAGGGTCATCCGTGTACCAATATTTGTAGGGGATAAAAAGGCAGGAGAGGCAGAGTTAGGGATGGATTCGGGCCGGGCCGGACCGGGCTTTTAGATGTGGCCCGGCCCGGCCCGAAATAATTTGCTCCGGCCCGGCCCGGTGGCCCGGCCCGAACCATAATGCATCGGCCCGGCTTGAGGCCCGGCTTGAATTTCGGGCCGGGCTTCGGGCCGGGCCGGGCTGATTCGGGCCGGAATGTAACTAAAACCTTAAGTGATGTATAGATTTTTTAACATCCAAATGTAAAGTATCATTTGTTAGTATATGTATTTTCGGTTGTATAAAAATACTTCTTTACTATTATTATGCTTTTTTACAAAAGTTGAATATATCAACTTTAATAAATTATAGTTTATAGTATCATTTTAACCTAGAAGAATCCAAAAGGTATTTGGAGATGATGCACACTTGCACAGGCAATCCAAAATAGAAGGTGGTTTGCGTCAAACTTCAACCTTAAGTAACAAAATGCATTTTAGACCTCATGTACTACTACTAGTATATAGTAACATATTTAAAGGAAAGTATTCAAAATTTGACTGAATATTGTTTCCCCATATTCTAAACAAAGACCGTTGCCAATTTCCATTTTGCAGATTGCTTCTGTATAGGTCTACATTTCGAGAATGTGCTAGCATCCGTTCAGATAACTGACTATTCAAGTCTCTCGTATCAGGTATACATTACTTTGTTGTCTATGAATATTTTTTTATCGCATGCTTTACTGGAAATTTTAATTATTATGAAAGAAAGGCCGACAATATTATCTATAAAAATGTTCAATATTAATATATGCAGGGTTTTTCAAAATTATGGAAACGCTGCTTTCGCCGTATATAGAGAATCTGCTACATATTGAGTAAAACAATAACATATAATTACAAAGAATCTAGCTCTTTAATATGAAAAAAGACATGTATACAGAATGTCCCACACCGAGCTTCCATTAAAAGTATTTTAAAACTACAATTTTGCTGGCAAATTAAAACCTTGTGTAGGAGTTACCGAACAAGGCGAAACTATAACTAAAATAGTTTTGAAGTCTTGCAAATATCTGTCACATTAATTATTTTAAATAGCACATCCTGTATTTTATTCCATATATGAATGATGCTTTAGAAGATGATTATTCTGATTTAAGCGTATGTATCTTCAATTGTTGTGCATCCAGGAATTATTGATCTAAAAAATCGTGTTAATAAACATTTAATCAAAACGGATTGCAGGTTGTGTTTCCATTACACCTTAAGAATGTTCAACGAACTTCGTTCGTTTATGAAATCGATTTGTCGTCCGTCTGTCCGTCCGAGGCCTTTCTAATGGTCGGACATCAATGTGATACATCAATCGATTCAGCTCGGTGTCCTGAGCTTAAGTTTCGATGTCAGTTGAAATCGGGCCACGGGGACGCCGTGCCCCGCGATATTCCGTCGGGAAAATTAAAATTTCAAATAGGTCCAAAATTAATGTGCGATACATATTTGGACTCCCCTAACATAGCTGAGTCGAAATATGGTACCCCCACAAAATCTGACCACGGATACCCGACCCCCGGGAATAAATTTTTATTTTTTATCTGAATACTTATAATTATTACAACATAATAATTTTAATTTCTTTAAATTGTTTTAAAGTAAGTCTACATTTGAAGTTCGTTGCGACAATGCCTTGCATTTTCAACTTTTTCAATAAAAACAATAAAGTAGTTTTTACAATTTTAGGAGGTGACAAATTCTGATTTGAAGAATGTAATTTTTATAATTGAACCCCCATTTTTTTATATCTCGACATGAACGAGCATAAAAGTATAATCAGTTATTTGCAAAATTTCGGTTTTTGCTAAATTTTCTTTAATTTTACTGTCGTTTTTGGTATTGCGGGTATTAAGGTTATACATAATTTTTTTAATAAATTGAGCTCAAGCAAAGTACAAATATTTGTTAAAGAATTTCATTGCTTATTCTAACTTTGTTATTGTTCTTATTGAGATTGAGAAACAGTTGTTTTAAGGTGTTATGCAAACACAACGTATAAACCGTTTTAATAAAATGTTTATTAATACCATTTCTCTGATTCTCTAAAGTGCACTTTTTAGGAGAAAAAATTCCTGGAAGCAAAACAATTGAAAATAGTTTTACAAACCCTAATATCAAAATAATAATCTACTCGCGCACTATTCAAATAAGCAATAAAATGTGGAGTATGCCATTTAAAATAATGAAATTGACAGTTACTTTTGATATAATCGAAAGTTTCACAACGTTGAAAATATCTTAGCTAAATTTGCCTTATTGGGTAACACCTACATGCAAAGTTTCAATTGTTCAGAAATTGTAAGTTTTGAGATTCAAATAATTAAATATAATTGAGCTGTTTTTTTGTAATCGTGAGTTTTAAATATTTTTTCATATACTGAGTGGTTTCGATTTATTCATAAATAATCTTCAGTGCGGGCCACAATATTAAGTTAATTAATAAGTATAATAAAATAAACCAGCTCAATTAACATACGTTGCATTACTCCTTCAAATTAATTAAATATAACACGGACAATTTTTATTTCAAATTTCTTGAAAAGTGAAAAGAAGTGAATATTACTTATCGAAAAAAATTGAAATTCACAAATCGGTTTAAATCAAATCATTTTCGTTTTCGATTTACTTCCATTATCACACTTACCAATATGTGTGTAACTGTACCTAGGTGATATATTAAAAGGAGCGTTAATTATAATTTTGCTTAAGAGGCAACTAAAGAAATCATTAAATGGAATCTTTTACTAAATCAATAAATTTTATATTTCGTTACATAAACTTCGGGCCGGCCCGAAATAGCCCGAAAAGCCCGAAAAGCTTGAGGAGTCTGGCCCGGCCCGGCCCGGGCCCGACACGTGCTTGGCCCGGCTTGGGCCCGAAAAAAATTTTGTCGGCCCGGCCCGAAGCCCGGCTTGATATTCGGGCCGGTCTTCGGGCCGGGCCGGGCCAAAGCCCGGGCCCGTAGCCATCCCTAGGCAGAGTTTTTAATTACAAAGGGGTTGCAGCTAGATTTCATATTAGGAATGGATTTTATAGAGGATTTTGGATTGAATATAGATGGTAAGGATAGGTCGATTCGAATATTTGATAAAGATAAGTTATGGATGGTGTGTACGGTTAGTGAAGAATATAGGAATGGAAATAATATAGATAAGTCGGGATTAGGAATGGATAGGACAAGTGATTATAGACAGGTTAAAGTACGATTATGTAATATGTTTGCGAGATTAATTAATGAGGAACAGATTGGAGAAGTGAGTATTGAGATAAAGGCGAAGCTAGGAGAATTATTTGATAAATATATAGGGTTATTTAATGAAGAGCCAAGATTTGCGAGGCGATACATGCATAAGTTAGAAGTCACGGAAGACAACGGGTTTAATACAAAGGTGTATCCAATTCCGTTTGCTATAAGAAATAGGGTTAAAGCCGAGATTAACAAGATGTTACGAGAAGGAATCATAGAACCAGCAAAAACTCCATACGTGAACCCAGTAGTTATTGTACCTAAACCCAACAAAAGGGATATTAGGATTTGTTTGGATGCGAGGAAGTTGAATTCGATTACGAAACCGCAGTACGAACAACCGCAGGGGTTAGATAATTTGTTGTACAAAGTGTACGAGATGAAGATTTTCAGTAAATTAGATTTAAAAAATTCATTTTGGTTAATTCCGTTGCATGAAGACAGTAAGAAGTTTACAGGGTTTAGCATTGAAGGGGAGATTTACATGTTTTCTGTAGTTCCGTTTGGGTTAAGTAGTTCTTCAGCAGCACTTGTAAGGGCCATGCAGAAGCTGTTTAACGAGTATGAATGTTTCTGTTCGCACTATGTGGATGATTTGTTAATTTTTCAAGGAACGAGCAAGAACACCTGGAGCATTTAGAAAAGGTGATCCAGAGGCTGGACGAAGGGGGTTTGAAGTTGAACGTGGAGAAATGCGAGTTGTTTAAGAACAAAGTTACGTATTTAGGGTTTGAAATCAGTGAACATGGGATGAAAATTTGTAATAAAAGGCTGGACGAGTTGAAAATATTGCTCAACCAAAGAATGTGAGAGGATTGCGAGGATTTTTAGGGTTCTAAATTATTATAAACGGTTTATACCGCGATATTCCGAGTTGTGTGTGCCGTTGGTGAGTTTATTGAAAAAAATCAAAGATGGAAATGGACTGCTGAGCGAGAAAAGGCGTTCCAGGATTTAAAAAGTGCGTTTTATAAAAAGTTGTCATTAAAATATCCCAATTTCAAAGACGAATTTATTTTAAGAACGGATGCGTCGAAATATGCGATAGGGGCTGAGTTGGTGCAGATCCAGGACGGAGTTGAAGTACCAATTGTATTCATTTCAAGGGTTTTAAAAGACTGCGAAACCAGATATGCGACGGCAGAGAAGGAAATGTTGGCGATAGTATATGCAGTGAAAAAGTTGCGTTTTTATCTGCTAGGTAACAAATTTTTAATAGAATCCGACAACACGGTGGTAACATTTATGAAGAAAAAGGAGTTTCTAAACAGCAGGTTGTACAGATGGGCGTTAGTATTACAGGAATACGATTTTGAAATCAAGCACAAACCAGGAAAGGAAAATGTGACCGCGGATTTTCTAAGTAGACCGCAGGTGGAAGCGAATGAAGACGTGAAAGGTTGTTTAGTTGCTTTGCAGGAGTTCAGGGATGTTGGTCGGTGGACAAACGCCAAGCTTATGGAGACGCAGAGGCACAGTGAGGTGAGTTCGATCCGCGAGAGATTAACAAGCGAAAATGTGGAGGAGTACCGTGGATTTACCATCGTAGGGCAGTTTGTGGTAAAAAAGATAGGTGATGCAGAGCTGGTAGTGGTATCCAGAGACGCGACTGTGGAAATTATAGATGAAATTCATTTAAATTTTGGACACATAGGCATAAGAAAAACATTTTTGGTATTCAGGGAGGCGTTTTATGCACGGAACGACATCGCGGTAGTGAAAGAAAGGATTAATCGGTGTAAAATTAGTATCTTAGGGAAAGACAAGAACGTGGTGTTGCGGAACGTACCGATGAGTGTGAGCGTAAATGGACCGTTGGAATTGGTAGCGATTGATTACTTAAGCAACCTGATTACGAGTGAACAGGGATATCGGCACATATTAGTAATGGTCGACGTTTTTTCAAAATTTGTTAAATTATTTCCGGCAAGGCGAAGTAACACGGTGCATGCTTTAAAGTCGATTAAAGAATTTGGAAGCCAGGTCGGGAGAATGGAAAGGATTTTGGTAGACAACGCAACTTATTTTAACAACCAAAGATTTAGGAACGGGTTAAATCGAGCGCACATTAAGGTGTCATTTAGCAGTATACGGCATCCGAAAGCAAATCCATGCGAACGATATATACGGGAGGTAATAAAATATTTACGGTTAGCGACGCAAGAGCACCATAATAGATGGATTAGATATCTGCCGCAGATTGAAAATTTCATGAATTGTGTACCGAGTTCAGTTACGAAGACGTGTCCGATAACATTGGTTCGAAGGATTATACCAGCTAGGCCATGGAGGGAAGAAGTTGAGGTACAAGACATCACAGAGTTATTGGGTAGTGTTAGACGTAGGATCGAAAGGACGCAGTGTAGGGATATCGAGCGAAGGTGTAACAGGATCAGAAAAAGGACGACTTTTGAAATAGGAGATTTGGTGATTGTAAAAAGGTTAAGAGTTTCGAACCGCGACAGGAACATTTGTGCGAAGTTGTTGTTTCCTTATGAAGGGCCGTACAAGATCACGCGTATTTTTGCGGAAGGAAATACATTTGAATTAGCTACAATGACAGGGGAATATCGTGGGCGTTTTCACTTGGAAAATCTATACCCATATAAGGTTGTACAGGAAGAGAGTTTAGTAGAATAGTTGTTATATAGTTCATGCGACGGAAAGTTTAGCTTTTGTTTTGATTTAGTTTATAGTGTAGGTTAGTATATAGCGTAGTTAGACAGGCATGTTGAGAAAGACAAATAGGGGTTGAATAATTACAATATGTAGAAATACGAGAAGGGGGTTTGAGTTTAAATAAAATTAAAAATTATGCACACCAGGGAAGAGTAAAACCGACGAAATTTCAAATTTCATTCAAACTCAGTGGGGCAATGAAATGTATAAGGGAGATACCAAGAGTTCTAAGAGTTGTTTAGTACAAGCTAGTATATGCCAAGCAAAATAATCCACATATTTGATCACATAAACTTAAAAATGTATGTTTGCCGTATTTTACGTATATTAAAATACCATTCAAAATGGTAGTTGAAATTAAGTGCCAAAAGGTAATATTAAAATGACTAAATGACGTAGTAAGATGTACAGTGCTCAAGGGTTTATGCCGAGTTTGAATTTTAAAGGCCATTGAAAGTACATTTGCCGTCCAAAAACCGGATGCGTCTATGAATGTTTACTATAAACCACGCATCCAGGTTCAAGTGTGATTTATTTTGGTTTCATTTTAAATAGAATCAACTTTTGGACAATATTTGTAAGCTCAAAATTATTAGTTATAACAACTTCAAATATGATTGGTGAACTGTAAATATTTAGGACAAATAATAGAATTGTATGTGAATCAGGAAAGTGTAAAAGGACATGAACTATGGTATGTGCGACACAAACGAAATGTTAAGATGTTATTGGACAATTTAGTTATGTACTTTAAAGTTTAGTAGGCGAAAAAAGTTAAAATGGTCGCCTTGGAAAGTAAACAAAGGAGATTATTTTCGAAATTCATTTTGTAAAAAGACGTGTTTTTCAAACTGTGCTAATTTGTATACGAGTTTTAAAAGAAGTTAATAAAAGTATTTGTTTTTAAAGAGTTTGATTGAGTAAAGAAGCGTAAAGAAGCAACAGCGACGAGAGTAATAAGTATAAAGAGTGGTGATTGTGCAACGGTGAAGCGACGGAAAATTATATAGATTTGGGAGTGATATTGGGAAAGGTAGCAGGACATCGAGTGGTAATATATAAGGAACGGAGTTGGATTTGGGTAGCGATTTAAAAGAAGCAGGACATCGAGAGTGGTTATACATAGGAAAGAAGTTAGATTTGGATAGCGATTTATAGATTTGTAGCAGGACATCGGGAGGAAATATATAAAGGAAAGAAGTTGGATTTGGATCGCGATTTATAGATTTGTAGCAGGACATCGAGAGGAAAATATATAAGGAACGAAGTGGGATTTGGATAGCGATATTAGGTAGCAGGACATCGAGAGGAAAAATATATAGGAAAGAAGTTGGATTTGGATAGCGATATTAGGTAGCAGGACATCGAGAGGAAACATATACAGGAAAGAAGTTGGTTTTGGATAGCGATTATTAGGTAACGGAGCATAGAGCAATTTGAATAAGGACGACGAGTAGATTTGGATAGATACGAAGAAGCGGACGGATTGATCGAGAATACGAAGAGCGAAATTTAGGATAGCAACAATTGGTAGTGGTGGATTCGAAGCAGAAATTAGCACAGGGGAAGTTACAGCACTGGGTATTCAAAATTCTAAATTAGGGTTAATTATTTCAGGTATTGGGGAGCAGCTAAATTTGAGAACAACACCTGGAGGCGGTACTAGACTTCAATCAGATAGGACAAAAGTGTAAGGACGCATACGGCGACAAGGATTTTGAGCCAGCAGTCAGAGCGGCCAAGAACGGAGTATAAACCAGGTGAGTGCTGAGATATCTTAAAACGTCAAAAACAGTCATATAACTTTGGTAGTAATTTAATTTGGCACAAAGCAACTTTGATCGTAGTATAATTTTGGCATATACAAAAGTAGAGTAAAAAAATTTAGTACTAAAACAAAAGAGGTGCATTTTGGTTGAACTTTGCACATCTACTTATAACAGAACTCACTATAAGTAGTTGACCACCCTGAGATTTAAGAGCTTAAATAGTCGAGGCATTGAAATAAATAGTTAATTAAAGAACCAACCAAACGTTGCAAGTACGGGGCGTGCATTAGGTGTGCACATTTCATAAAAGGCGCGACAAAAAGGGGTAAAATAAAATAAAATTTTTTTAAAAGAATATAGAATTGAGAGTGATTGAACACAGTCAGTGAGTAAAAGAAAAGGGTGGGATTCAATAATATATATATATATATATATATATATATATATTGCTGTGAATTCCTCTTAAATTATTATCGAGCCCCTACGTTGGGCTGCATAAAAGTGCAGTGGATTTCCCTAAAGACCAATCGAGACCAACGCTTGGGCCAACATAAGTATTTTCTGAAAATTTTAATAATAACAAAGCACATACCTCTGGAATGCTTTCTTATTTCTGCACACCCCGGCTAGTTGTAAAATCTGCTTCTTCTTGGATCCCTACCATCCTACGTTTATTCTTTCTCACAAATACAGTCAAATAAAATTACCATTCAAATAATGCATTAAAACATACTACATTTTTATTTACACATATTAAAAAGTTTTCATTAGCAAAGAAATATTCACACATTTGTATATACAGTTTTATAAATTGTTACAATCTCAATCGTTAGACCTTTTAAAATTTCATGATTTCTGTGTATTTCAACAGTTTTATTTTAGACGAGTAGATGGGCCCGTCAGGCAACCCTAAATTGATTTTTATTCTGGTCCATGGTGAGTTCAGTATAACCCAGTTACTCTAAATGCTTTTAAACATCGCATCTTTGTTTAAAACAAACTTAAAGACCCTTTTACTCCTTACAACAAACTTTTTATGTAATTTGTTAACATCTTTAAATAATAAATATCAATTGTCCTTTACATATCTCTTCAAATGAGTTTTTAAGGTAATAAAATACACCCCCAATAAGTCAAATCACTCAAGCACAAAACACCAGCACAAATGTTCAAGCAAAAGCAAGAAATTACTTTCGTTACCTGGAGTAAGCTCCTTCGATCGTTACCTCTGAAGATGTGTTCCAAAACCCTCGTCGTTGTGTCTATACACTTTGTTATTATACATAGATCTAACTCATTTTCACTCGTTATCCAAATCTCTGCAACCGCCTTCAGTATTTTTACCCCGAATCTTGTTTCGACCAAGCTTAACCTTCTGTAATCACTAAACTTCACGCATTCTTGTTTCAAATTTCTCAACTTGCTTACCCTAGTACCATCCCTTCATTAGTTTATGGCGTGTAGTAACAGCACCGTCTATAAGCCAGCACCCACTTGTGAAAATGACACTTTTAATAAATTATCGATGTACTTTACTAATAGCGTTTTACACACTTTTAAATTAGGATGTTGTATTATAAGTCGACGAATAAGCGACATACGAGAATCAGTACGAAGTAAGAGCAAGTAAGAGAGCTTTAATACCTCTCCTAGTGTATTTATATGATTTTGTACATCCCTCAAAGAGCCTATTTCCTTCGGAAAGCTTATTTTTCATAATTGTTTCTACAAATTTTGTACGTAACGAACTTCTACATCCGAAATATTCCCAGTTTACCCTGCTTTTACATTGAAACTTTGTTCAACAACATGTAGCCGTCGCGAGCTTCTCAAATTTCTAGCATTCGACCAATTATATTGCTATCCGCCATTTTTAACGTCCAACCCCTAGCTACCTGTCTTCGTTTAACCCAAATTTACTGTCTCTTTTAGAATCCCATTCAAGCAACAGAAAATCGATACTGTGGTTGACCTTCAAATCTACCGCGTACTTTAGACAAGTATTTTAACCAACGTTTTATTATACGTGTTTTCTATCTGTTTTACCTGACGGATATTCCGTCTTACTTTGCTTTCAAAGCATCTGTTATTTTAGTAGCTCTCCCATCGACCGTTAACTACGATTCTACAGAATTTTATGCCAACGTTCGTTTAAGTTGTTTGAACTTGACATTTTAACTATCAGGTGTTTCTATGATGCAAACTGTCCGTTTGAAATTATAATTCCGAGTTATAGCATTTCTTAGGATTTGTATAAACGAACGTTTAGTTCAGTTAAATGGAAATATGCGTTTAAATTATTGATTTTCTATACCCAAAAGCTCCGTTTCTTATCCGATGCGCTTGATTTAAAATATTAAAACTAGTTATGCGTACCCTTGGGTTTCATGTAATCTAAAGCTTCTACACGTTATGCAAATTTTAACATTCCAATTTAGAAATACATAAATATGTTAGTATCCGTCCGTTTTCAATGTCACAATTAATTCATTTGGCGCGTAAATAAATTGTTCCTATTTCCTATATACGCAGTCGCTAAAAATTTATTATCTAGACCTATCTATCTTTTTTAACTTATAATTTCCACGACAATATATATACATATATATATATATATATATATATATATATATATATATATAGTCTAAACTTTCTTCCTGTATTTATCTAGGCGCCATTCTACGATGTTTTCAGTTAGTACAGTGGTATTTCTGTAGATTCTCTCCTTGTCGTGTTGCGGTATTCGGTGGAGCAATTTGTTTGGTTAGTTTACTCTTCTTTCTTGTCTGCACGGAATACCGTAGCATACACTTTAGCATACCCAACGGGAAGTCACGATTTTCGAAATCTTTCTCTTTTACTTAAAATTTGCTCGATTTATGAAACCGTTCTTTTTACTTAAAAAGTTTGTCGCCAATTTTTGGAAACTTTCATTTTTACTTAATATTTGGTCCTGAATGTTCTGAAAATACACCGTTTTGTCCTGATAATTTCTGCTGCGTTCGTTTCATTGTTCCTTGTCCAATATTTGGTGATTTTATGACGGTTTTTCTTTATACCGAGGTACCAGAATTGTGTTTTTGCTAGCAATTCGAGTTTTTATAACACTTGCGCCCAATTATATAAGTATTTCTAGACTCTATTTTATTATTTCATACATACATTTGAACCATTTGCGAAAACCCGAGCTCCAGTACGAATTAGATTTTCGTGCTTTTGACTCCAAGGCCTATGGAGACAAACTATGAAGGCACATGCAGGGTGTTTATCGCGGAGGAGTACTCCTCCCTATTCTTGTTGAATCCGACTTCGCTGACCGTACAGCAGTCACAACTTATATACAAGAGCTACAACATACCCTTGTTGAATTTGATGGTGATGGTGATGTCTTCACTTGCGTTTAAACGCATCAGTTCCCTGTGGCTCCACGCGTAACATCAACGTATTAAGATGTCTCCAACAGATACGGAATCTAAACTCCAGGGTAAATTACTTTTTACTTTAGTCGATCTCTGCATTTTTTTCCAAACTAAAATAAAAACACTCTTACCCGCTACTACCTTATTAGAGCCTCTGGTAGCTACTTCTAGTCGTGCTCACACTTTTATTGCTGAACCGGATTTCACTTTTAAGTTCGTTACGATTAGGAAAAACACACTATTACTTCACATAACTGAACAGTTAAGATTCGTCTTACGTTTACTGTTAGCTCAAATACTTATTCTGGAGCTTCTTCAGTTCCTATTGCTGTGTCTACTTCTACTCGTCAGGTCGCATGCTTCAACTGCGACCAATCTGGTCATGTATCGACACGTTGTATTCGTCCTGGTGCTCTTTTGTTATGGTTGTAGGCATAAGGGAGTTATTCGACGCAACTGACCGAATTATCATCCTACTGTTAATAGGAACCAAGTTTCCTCTAGTTCTACATTCTTCTCGATACCTCCTGCTCGTCATCCTACTGTCACCATAACATATCGTTTTCAGGCATATGATACTTCGAACAATACTATTGATTTATATGGCTATCACATCACTAGTTACTGAACATCCTCTAATAGGAACCAAATTTCTTCTGTCTTTAGCTGTTCGAATGATGATCAAACGGGTTATACGTATTCACTTCCACCGCAGACTGTGGCTCCTCCACGATTGGACCCGACAATTCAAACTGGTAACTTACAGGTAGCAAATAAAAAGGTTGTGTCTGCTACCTTACCTAATACTGCTAAAGAAATTCCTGTCTCGTGTACAATAACAGATGTAGTTGAAGTGACGATAAGTAATAATACTGACAAAGAAAGTCTTGTTGAAGCTATTAAACTGGTATCTTTAACACATGTTGCTGTTGTTGAGGGAGCACAACCTGTTATAGCTAAAGTTTCACCTAATTTTGTTCCTTTATCTAACGTTGATGAAGTCTTACTTGCTTATGTTATGTTATTTAACGGAGCTGAAGTTTTATCTAATGCTGTTCCTTTTTCTAACGTTGACCATCTCACAACCAATACCAAAGCAAAAGGTCCTCTCTCACAACATGTAGTGAGTTTCTAAACCCCAATAACCACTACTACCTCCACCATCGCAACCACATCCTTTTTCGACCACGCGTTATTACTACTACACTAACAGTTGTTACTCTTTTGCAAAAAAATATCCCACCAATACCACCCCTGGTCCTATGTTGATTCAGATCCTGAAGAAGTAGGTCGACGAAAATCTAATGTTGCTAACCTCGCATCATTTTTCTTCTGGCGGCACAAACGTTTTAAACTCCATTCCTAGCCCTTACGCCCCCAGATTCCTACATCGATGTTTGCTTTCCTTTGGAACGTGACTTCTGGATTGTGAACTTTTCTTATTATTTCTCTACTTTATTGGTCTTGTTCTTTTCTTTTCGTTCTGCTCGCTCACTGACTCACCCCACCCCGTTTGAGTCATGATTTGAATAGCCCCACGGTACGATCTGCCTGCCATTAGAGGCGATTAAAGCTGTCTAACACACAGCGAAGACCATCGAGAAGAAACGTCCACGGGTCGTTCTTCCGGGGGTCGAAGCGGGGATGAAGGCTGAAGAGCTCGTGCGGTTGATTGCGAGCCAGAATCCCCGTTTCGGCGATTTGAAGCTAGAAGACCACCTGAGAGAGAAGTTCAGGTTTGGCGGAAAGAGCCCTAGAGATCCCTTCGCCAACGTAGTCTTCGAAGTGACCCCCACACTTCGAAGACGTATATTAGCTGATGCTATTAACCTCAGGTGGCGAAGAGTATGGGCCCGGGACCACTTCTCGATGACCCAGTGTTACCGGTGCTACGAGTACGGCCATCGATCGATGGAGTGCAGGAGAAGGTACAGTGGTGCGGTAACTGTGCCGAGGTCGGGCATGAATTCAAGAATTGCCGGAAGGCAGTCCCTGCTGTGAGGTTTGCGCTAGGGCAAACGACAGAACTGGCGGTGGCGCGAAGGTCGATACGCGCCACGACGCCAAGTCGAGTAGATGCCCCACGATGCAACGTCTGAAGCACGCAATCACACGAAACATCGATTATGGACTGTGAAGATAAAACAAAGTCCATAAGAAGCAAGAAGATTAAATTCGCGCAACTAAATCTCGGGAAAGGTAGAGGGCAACAAATAACTTCGTAAAGTTATTCATCGAAAATAATATCGACATCGGGTTTATACAGGAACCGCACCTGTATGGCCACAAAATAACAGGTTTTGGGAGGGGTTACCGTCTTAAACGCGAATAGTGAACGACCGCGTAGCGGATAATAATAAATAATGGAACGTGCGCCGGAATTATATTAAATAATTTATCGAACGAGTTTGTAACGACGGCCGAAATCAAATCAGGGAAAATGCGTTCTATGTAATAAGCGTGTACCTCCCGCCGGTCGATTCCCGGCGGGAAAATCCCCAAACCGAAGACTTGATAAATGAAGTAGATAATATTATTCGTAAAATCGGCAGAAATAAAATCTAGTCATTGGGGAGATTTTAATGCCAAGTCGCCACTATGGGGCAGCCCTATCGAAGACGATAGAGGCTCGCAGGTTGCTGATCTTTTACGGAATGGGATCTTAGTGTGATAAACACTAATGATTTACCTACGTTTAAGACGCATAGAGGCAGCAGTTTTATAGATATTACTGCAGTCTCGCACGAAATGTTAGAAACGATTTGTAATTGGAAATTAAGGTCGGACGAGGAAACGCTCTCTGATCATAAATTAATAACATGGGACGTTGAAACCAAAACAAGTGCAAACGAGCAGTTAACTGTATTTCCGCGGTTCTGTAATAAAAAGCAAATTGGGAGCGATTTAAACAAAAATTTGGCGAAAGTATCCCTGTGCTCGAAAATGAGCTATTTAACTGCCGAGAAGCAGACGAAGTAGAAACACTCGCGAAAAATTAAACGACGCGGTGGTAGACGCGTCGTCGTATTCCATGCCGAAAAGAAAACATTTAAAGACAGCGTACCCTGGTGGACCCGGGAACTAACCACCAAGCGGGCAGAAACGCGTAACCTAAGGCGCCGCTATCAACGCGCCTCGGGATATATAAGAGAACAACGGAGAATAGAATATAATCAAAGTTACCGCGAATATAAAATATTAATAGAAGAAACGCGAACGAATAAATTTAAAGAATTCTGCACGCAAAACTCAGAGAAAGAACCCTGGGGAACCGCATACCGCGTAATTAGAGGAAAACAACAAAAAATCGCGCTCAGTAATATAAAGAAAACAAATGGCGAATACACGGAAGGTTTTAAAACCACAGCGGAATATTTACTAGAGAAATTTTTCCCATCGGATAATCCCGAGGGGGATGAAGGGTCGCACGATTTAATACGTCGGGAAGCTGCAAAGGCGCAAGGAACAGGTGCCGATAAGGCAATCCTAGTTCACGAGGTCGTCGGGGCTCTTAGGAGGATGAACCCTAAGAAGGCACCGGGACATGATGGAATCACTTCAGACGCAGCTCTGCAGGCGTGCCTGTTAGCCCCGTGTGTCTTTGTTGGGTTGTTTAATCTTTGTTTAGAAAGGGCGTTTTTCCGCGTTGCTGGAAAATCCAGAATGTGAAATTTATACCCAAACCTAAAAGGCGGATGCGTCAGATCCGGGCAGCTATCGTCCAATTAGCTTGCTACCGGTGTTGGGGAAAGTTTAGATCGTGTTATGACTACGCGTGTTGAACACCTAGTGCGAGACAGCGGCGGTTTTAATAACCGACAGTTTGGTTTCGTGGAGGGCAAGTCGACTATCGACGCGTTAGAGTTCGTTGTCGGGGAAATTAAGCAGGCAAGAGATGCCAAAGAGTACTGTGTCGTTGTTGCTTTGGACATTTCAGGAGCATTTGATGCTGCCTGGTGGCCATTAATCGTTTGCGAGTTAGATCGTAGGAGTTGTCCGCGAAACTTGATGTCTTTGGTCAAGAGCTATTTTTCGGGGCGATTAGCACAGGTTGAAATTCCGGGTGAAGTTCTGTCGCGTGAGGTGGAAAGGGGATGCCCGCAAGGGTCATGTTCTGGTCCCACATTTTGGAAGTTGTTGTATGAGAGCATCTTTAGGGTCAAGTTGCCCGCAGGATGCTCAATCGTTGGGTTTGCAGATGACACACTTTTAATTGTAAGATCGAGATTGTTAATGGATATGCGCACAAAACCGAACGAGGCGCTTAATAAATTACACGAATGGTCGCAGGCGGTAAAATTAAAATTTAACACGGCGAAGTCAGAGGCGCTTTATTTCGGCACGAAACCAGGACAGAGACCTCCTAGGTTAGAGCTAGGAGGAGAAAATCCCGTTTAAAGATTGTATTACCTACCTCGGCGTCAAGATCGACAATAAATTAAATTGGAAAGCGCACGTACAATACGTAAAAAGTAAGGGCGGCGAAATATCAAATAAAATGATGGCGGCGGCTAAAATAAAGTGGGGTTTCAGGGCGAATCGCTGAGGACGGTTTATGCCGGAGCAATTGAGCCGGCAATACTGTACGCAGCTTCTGTATGGGCAGAAGGTTGTAAAGTCCGGGAGATGCGTCAATTGACGAGCGTTCAACGCATAACCGCGGTAAAAGCGGCGAGGGCGTACAGGACCACCTCCACGGAGGCTGTCCTGGTGATCAGTAGGTCTCTCCCTATCGAATATGTCGTTAGGGAGATTAGAGATAGACGATTAATAAATATAGGAAAAGGGCGCGAAATTATCGAAGATCTTAATCTTGGTAATAGGGAAATTGCAGGAAAGATTGTTGTATCTGAGTTAGGGCACCCGGCTGATATTAGAGGGATCGAGTTTGTCGAAGGTGATGAGGACGCGATGGGTATCAGAATTTATACGGACGGCTCACGCATGGATGACGGGCAAGCAGGCGCAGCGTTTGTCGTGTATAAGCAGAAAAGGGAGGTGTTTCGGTTTCAAACTAAACTCACAAACTGGAGCACTATTTTCCAGTGCGAATTGGTAGCCATACGAGAGGCTATCGATTACGTAATAAACCATACGGGCAGAGACGAGTATTATATAATCAGTGATAGTAAATCGGCGCTAACGGCTTTAACAAACATGAACACCTCGACAGATCTCCAAGCGGACGTCTGGAGGATAGCGCGTACGGCGCTAGAGTTTCGACGTTTAAAGTTCTGTTGGGTCAGGTCGCACAATGGTAACGTAGGAAACGATAGGGCTGACGAATTAGCTAAAGAGGCCGCGACGGGCGACTTTCGAATATCACATTCGTCGATACCGAGGTCTTTAATCAAAAGAAAGCTGCGCGAAAAATCAATTCGACAATGGGAAGAGAGGTGGAACAACGCTGCCACGGGCAGGTTGACCCACAAATTCATACCGAGCATAGAAGCCAGAGGTAAGATCGAGGTTAAGCTCGATCACAAAATGGTGCAGTTGATAACAGGGCACGGCGCCCTGAAGGCGTATTTACAAAGGTTCGGTCTAACCAATAGCGACCGCTGCGAATGCGGTGAGGGCGCGGAAAGCGCAGAGCACGTGCTCTTCGACTGCCCGCTTGAGGCGGGAAATCGAGGGTTGGCTGATAGCAAACTAGCTATCCTAGGTCTGGCATGGCCAAAGAGCCTAGAGGAAGTCGGGGAAGTGGTTAACCAGAAGGCGTTCTGGACAGCCTTAAAAGAATTCGCGGGAAGGGTCGCGAGATTAGACAATCAATGACGACCGCGTGTAAAAATTCGGTGGGGTTGGTGGGAGGATTGAAAATTTTAGATTGACTTGGCGTGAGTAAGGATACGAGCATAACCAAAACCTGATATTAAAAAAAAAAAAAAAAAAAGATAATTATACCAAAATGTCCAATATGCACGAGAAACCCCACTCCATTAATACAATCACTGCCTATCTTCATAATTATGTGCGGAAAATCGGGAATAAATAATACCAAATAAACAATAACAAATAAATCATAAACCCTCATTAAATTAAATCAATAAAGTAAACAAGGATAATAAAACAGAGTGCAACCGCGCATCCCCAGGACTTGAAAGTGAAGTGATAGTGATAGTGATTGTGATCCCCCCAAAAACATTTAGTGCATACCCACCAGGACTTTAGCAGTGCACCCCGTCCCACCTTTAGAAGTAAGTTACAGACGACCAGATCTTCGGATGCTGGAGAATTTTATTATCGAGGTAAGACTTAAATTGTGGCGGCTGTACTCGCACAAGCATTGATTTACATTAATTAGTAGTTTTGAAATAATTTAAGAAGCACGTTTGGTGTGTAAAAGCGCTAGCCGACATAATGCTTGTGCGAGTGCACCTGATAAATAGGGTGATGCTTTCGCTATTTTGTGCACTGCTATATGCTTAACGCTTATTAAACATTTATTTATATATTTACATAATTATATTTATTTATATTTTATATTTACACTTTATATTTATTTATATATAGCATGTATTATGTGGCTTATTTGTTTTGTTTGACGTTCTGTCGCCATTTTGGTTGCAGTATATATTTGGGAAGGACGAGCAGAATTGCGAAGATTGTAATCATAATGTAAATCAGTTAGGGAACGATAGGAAAGCTAGGGATGGATTTAAATTAGTTAGCTAGATTTGGATAGTTTTAAGACGACCCTTCAGGTCGCACTGGTAAGCAGAACCGGCGTCTGCTATCCGGTATTACGGATCCCTCCCCTCTCATTTTGCTTGTTGATCGGGTACACTCGAAAGTCAGCGCTAGGGATACCATTATTTACAACCCTGTTTTTAGTTTTTGTTTTGTTTTGTTCCAGTTTTGTCAGATTTTTAGGTTTGTTAGATTGTTAGAGTTTGTTAGGTTTGTTAGATTTTAGGTTTGTTAGATTTTTATTTAGTTTTTATTTAGGGTGAATCAATTATGAAGTAAGAATAAATTAGGAGCACGACTGTTTTTCGCGTTTAAACCCAATGTAGTACCTCCGGGTGGAGCATTGGGGACGTGGCCGCAAGTATAGCGGCCCTAATTCAAATTATAATGTCTAACACACAAGGCGGCTCCGTGGCGTAGTGGTATGTGTGTGACTACTACGCCCTAGGTCCCGGGTTCGAATCCTGACACGGTCCGCTTGAAAAATGTTAGGCGAGCATTTTTCGCAAAAATACACCCTCGTTCGGATGAGAGGTAAAACGGAGGTCCCGTGTGTGAGTGTTGTCACGCACGTTAAAGATCCCTACCTTGCTTGGAACAGCAAGGATTTGGCAAAATTCAAAATTTTCCAGGTAAAAAAAAACTCGCTTCCTGGTCAATGTAGTACCTTCGGGTGGAGCATTGGAACATCACATGTAATGTCTAACACACAAGAAGGCGTCGCCGTGGATCAATGTACTAAGTGTAAAACTACGGATCCCAAGGTACTGGGTTGCAATCCCAACACGGCCGACTGCTTGAAACATGGCATTTTTCACAAAGATTACACTCTCGTTCGGATGAGGTTAAATGGAGGTTCCGTGTGTGAGTATTGTCACGCACGTTAAAGATCTCTACGTTGCCTAGAACGGCAAGGGTGCGACAAAGTTCTAAATTTTCAGGCAACAAAAAACTCGCCTCCTAGCCAATGTAGTACCTTCGGGTGAAGCATTAGAAATGTAAATGCACGGTCTAACACACAAGGCGGCTCAGTGGCGTAGTTGATATGTGTGTGACTACTACGCCCAAGGTCCCGGGTTCGAATCCCGACACGGTCCGCTTGAAATACGTTAGGCGAGCATTTTTCACAAAAATACACCCTCGTTCGGATGAGAGGTAAAATGGAGGTCCAGTGTGTGGGTGTTGTCACGCACGTTAAAGATCCCTACCTTGCTTGGAACAGCAAGGATTCGGCAACATTCAAAAATTTTTCAGGTAAAAATAACTCGCTTCCTAGCCAATGTAGTACATTCGGGAGGAGCACTAGAAAATCACATGTAAGGTCTAACACACAGGCGGCTCCGTGACGTAGTTGGTACACATGTGACTACTATGCCCAAGGTCCCGGGTTCAAATCCTGACACCGTCCGCTTGAAAAATGATAGGCGAGCATTTTTCACAAAAATACGCCCTCGTTCGAATGAGAGGTAAAATGGAGGTGCCGTGTGTGAGTGTTTTCACGCACGCTCTACCTTGCTTGGAACTGCAAGAGTTCGACAAAATTCAAAATTTTCAGGTTAAAAAACTCGCTTCCTGGCCAATGTAGTACTTTTGGATGGAGCATTGGAAAATCATATGTAAGGTCTAGCACACAGACGGCTCCATGGTGTAGTTGGTGTGTGTGTCACTACTATGCCCAAGGTCTCGGTTCAAATCCCGATACGGTCCACTTGAAAAATGATAGGCGAGCATTTTTCACAAAAATACGCCCTCGTTCGGATGAGAGGTAAAATGGAGGTCCCGTGTGTGAGTGTTGTCACGCACGTTAAAAATCCCATTTTGCTTGCAATAGCAAGGATTCGGCAAAATTTAAAATCTCCAGGTAAATTAAAAACTCGCTTCCTGGCCAATATAGTACCTTCGGATGGAGCTTGGAAAATCAAATGTAGGGTCTAAAACACACACACACGTACATACACACACACACACACACACACACACATCTGCTTCTTAGAGTTTATTTTTATTTTAGTTTTGATTCTCCGTTCCTTTTGGTCCACTTTACCTTATCTTTGTCTAGTTTTTATACTGTTAGTTGTCATACAGACTTGAATAAATTTTTCAATTCAGCTTTTGTGGTATGTGCTTTATAGATATTTTTTTTTTTGGAAACCACGACTTAGTTGACTTTTTGGCCTAGTTAGCTATTCTTTTTTCGATTGTTCGTTTAATACGATTCTTCGTTACCAGAGCTTAAAGTACTTTAATTTCTCTATCCAGCATTCTCGTTGTTCCCTTGCATACTTTGATGCCTGACAGTTATTGTTTCGTTTTGTCTTGTTGGTTTTCGTCCTCGTTCCTTTTCTTACTTTTAGTTTTTCGCGAGAAACCAATTTCTTTTCTTGAGGTTGAAAACTATTTCTTGACTAAAGATATCCGTCCTCTGACGACTATTGCAGTGTTAGGCCATTCCATCTTTGTCTTCGATGATTGCTACAATATAACTTTCCTGTTGCTTATATTCCTTTACACTTTTTGATTTGGTGCGGTGTACCGGTTCTTCAAACCGGATAAACTTTTTGCTTGGGATTTTTTGGATCGTCCTACTAGTTTATATTGATGCTTCGAGCCAGATATAAATTAACTTTTCGTTGTTTTTGGTTTTCTTTGGGTTTTTTGAAACGAATTTTCTTTTTGTATATTTTTTGATTAAATCGCGTATTTTTAATTGTATCCGCGATCATACAAATTTTTATTTAACAAGTTCGGCTACCTTTCAAATTGAAATGAGTACTTATTCAAGCATCCTATAAGATCTCATTGTGTATTTAAATAAAATTAAATAAAAACCCTTTACCACAAAAAATATTTAAATTACTAGATACGTATTTCGACCACTATGTGGTCATCATCAATGAAAAAAAAAATTAGCTGTATAATTTACTATATTGTTGCTTTAAACACTATCGAGGATATTCTCCTCACCCGCAGGCTGGTGTTCTCAACAACAAACAAGTGAATTGTGACATTATAACTTAAATCTACCTAATTTATACTAATTCTAAATCTACTGAAGCGGAACCAGTTTAATCTTGCTTTCTCATTGGTTGTTGACCAATAGGGAAAGCAAAGCAGATGACTCTATTGGCCCTTTATCGGTGTTTAAGAGGGGTCCTTTATGTTTAACAATTTTAATTGATTCATAGGCATTTAAGGAGGGAAACGTTAGTACCGCTTTTAACAATTTAACATTTTCTAGTTTAACGGGGTGGCTGGTTTCAAATATATGTTTGGCGACCTGAGACCTTTCATATTTACCATATTTGAAGTGAGCAATGTGTTCTTTAAATCTTATTGTTATATTTCTCTTGGTTTGACCAATATATTTTTGAAAACACCCTGGCCCTGCACAACTAATTTCATAAATCCCCGACTTTTGCAATTTTTCCACCTTGTCTTTTGGATTACCTAGCAAATCTTTAATTTTATTAGTATTAGTGAAAGCAATTTTGAAATTATACTGTTTGAATATTTTATCAAGACCCTTTGTGGTTTTGTGAAACGGAAGTTTAACATATTTAACATTATCGTTAGAGGTGGTTGATTGCAAAGTCGTTGATTTACGGATGTTGATCCTATTTTTACACTTTCTAAAAATATTATCTATAATATCAGAAGAGAAACCATTGTAATTCGCTATTTGTTTAATAAGAGCAAATTCCTTATTAAATCTGTTTTTATTTAAAGGGAAATTCAATAATCTATTAATTAAAAAGTTAAATGAAGCCAACTTATGTTGTATGCTATAATTAGAGGAAGACAAAATAAAGCGATTTACATTGGTTTCTTTTCTATAAATGTCAAATTCTAATTTATTACCATTTCTAATTACTAATGTATCTAAAAAGGGTAATTGTCCATTATTCTCTAGTTCATACGTAAAATTTATGCTTTGAAATTTTGAATTCATTTCTTTAAGAAAATCATCAACATTTGATTTAGAAGTATCAAAAACTGCAAAAATATCATCCACGTACCTTAACCATATTCTTGGGAAGTATTTGGAAGTATTTCGAGATTTTATTTTTCTCTTCTTCAGGAGTAACTAAATAAATACAATGGTAAACAAATAAATTAATTTTAAAAGTTAAATACTTACGGCTGGATTATTTAAGAGAAAGAGTTTTCTTAAATAATCCAGCCGACCTAAAACTCACAATACTTTTTATATATATATATATATATATATATATATATATATATATTGTAGTGGTTTTAAAAGGTTTAATTTAACCATAAACAAAGCAATTTGAAACACCCTGTATAGAGGAAACAACCAGAATTTACGTGCGAAATTTATTTTATTTAGTTCAGTTTAATGTAACAAGTATTAACAAAAATTATTTTCAATTAACGAATAAAATTTAGTTAGGTTCGTAAAGAAAATAAATTTTAGAAGCCAATGCAATTTGTTTATTAATTTAATGGCATTTAATTACGTCTAATACGCATAAAAGCATGAAAAATCAATAAATCCAAGGCAAATAGCGTTCGTTATAACAAACAAATAAATCGGTTGGGTTGAAATACCAGGAAAAGAAGCTCCTAGAAATGTTGTGTTAAAACGTCGGCTAAATTAAACACCTGCATGTTTCTAAATGTCAAGTTCTCTTTATTTTTATAGATAACAAACAAGTTTCAAAGAATATTGGTAAACAACAGTAGCTAAAGCCGTAATTTGGTCCACATGGAGTTGTAGAACGCGGACAATAATATCGATTCGCTACCACTCAAACACGGTTAGAAGGAAACATATAATATACATAAGAAAGGGACAGCGTTAAGATAGGCGGGATTTTTAAGATGTCAATGGATATACTATTGGTCGATATCGTTAGTTTTAAAACAGACAAACACGGGGATATTTGAAGTCGGGTTTATTGGAAAATATCGTAACGACGCGCTAAATTTCGGAAATTTCGAAAACGGTTGAAACAAAATTTTAAGAACGTGTTATTTTAAATTAGATTTTTCACGGTAAGAGGGTCTGGAGAGGTTACAGTCGAAGCATTTAAATACTCGAGGCGAATTAGCACGGCTCTTTCTTATTTCATCGTTCTCTTAGTACTTTGATCGCTTCAGACTACGAACGAGCTTGTAAGTATATAAAATTATTTTATTTTAAATAGTACAGTGTTGGCCTCATAATTTGATACGCGAATAAGTGTCGAGTCTAAATTCTAATTTAAGGTACAACATTTATTTTAAACAAGCTCGGGAAGTGACGTGAAGTAATGTAAATTTAAAAATTAAATTAAATGAAAGTACGCAAGTATGAAAGAAGTGGAATTAATTTGGATTTGGAATTGGATGCACTGGGAAAGCAGCACAACTTAAATGGGGTTCTTCTACGAATAGCTAGAAGCGGCCAGCAGAGCAAAGCGAAACAACTTTACCGCATCGGCAACGGAGTAGAGGTCTTCAAGAAATTCCAGGTAACGCTTTATAATTTTGTTGTTATAAACTATGAAACTATGAAGATTGTGTGACGTGTGAGAGTAAATTTTGAAGGTGTTGTGCATTATTTGCGTATTAAAAATAATACGTATGACCAACTTTATTAAGGTATTTAAATAGAAATCTAAAGGTGTATATAAAGCTTATTAACGTTCCATCAGGAATTTAAAATTTTTATTGTGAAGAGTACATGGGTTTGTCTTTTTGTTCGTTGTAAGAGTATGCGAAGTACAAAGGTATCCATTATTCATAATTAACTGGGTTATCATGAGCTCACCATACTCCAGAGTATACAAATTCAAAATAAATTATAAATGAATTTTATTTGTAAATAGTGTTTAATAAATATTGTATGATGGTTGTATTATTTTGTGGTTTTATTGAAAGTGTGCGTGAACGATAGAAAGTATGAGAGTGTGTGGGAGTGAATGTAGGTATCCAAGAGGAGGCCTAACTGAGCTAGCCGGAAGCAGTTGAAGAAAGCAATTCAACCAAGGTGATGAAGAGAGGAATCTGGCTAAGAAATTAATGTTTTTTTTTTTAAATTTTCTATTGTGTGAAATTTATTTTCGATTTTGGTAAATTAATAAAATTGTCGAATATATGAGTGAGAGGCTTTTACCGAAGGTTACACGGCAATATATATATATATATATATATATATATATATATATATATTACTGTGACGTGTTAGGCTAAATATGTGTAAAAAGATCGAATGTGTATTCGTGTAAACACCTTGTACATAGAAAACAATAATTTATTTATTACGCTTCAAATAAATAAAATTGGTATAAAAACGGACATATTATAATATAAGCTCAAAACAATAATTTATGTATTACGCTTTAAATTAAATAAATGGGAATAAAAGGACATATTTTAAGTTTAAATCAATAATTTGTATACATTAAGTTGATGCAAGGATAAAACTTACGTACAAAAATTAGCAGGATTAATACTCTGCAGGGTAAAAATCTATAAGTTAAGCAACGGACGTTTATTTAAGATAGTAAATAAAGCAGTTTGTAGAACGTTACAAAGTGTAAGACAGCAAAACAAGTCAAGGTTTCAAGGAATAAAAGCTTGGGGAGATACGCATTTCTTGTGAAAATTAGAAGACGTTAACAAAATATTTCAACGAAAAGACACAAGGTTAGCTTCAACCGACGGGTATTTCATAAACAGATCGATAAAAATGTAAGGGACAGAGAGTCCTTAGAATGTAATAGAGGCAGATAGAAAATATAGCAGGTGTTTGAGTAACAAACAGTTTCAAGAGCGCGGTAAACAAATATTTGTAGAGGCTAAGGTGGGGGCGCAGATGCAACAGGTTTTACGTCACACGATATCGATTTTTGAAGGTGCACATATAGAAGAAGAGAGCTTTAAACGTAGACAACAGGGCAATAGTGGGACCATAAGACAAAGACAGGAAAGGCGATTATAAACGTCTGAGTGGAATAAGAATATAGACGCGCACAATTAAGAGGCGTGTTTAGGATTAGGAGAGGCGATAGGAAAGAGACACAGTTTATAGAAAAATTGAACGGTTGGTTAGTTTAGCGTGTTTTTAAAGTATAATGTCGTTGGGGTGGTAAAATTCTTGGTTTTCAAAGTTCTTTATGTGTTGTGTACATCTACAAATTTGTGGAATTGAGTGGCAGTTACGTGAGCTCAGAGAATGCAACGAAAATATGTGACACAAAAAGGGGTTTTTTGAGGCTATATAAAAGTTGCCAGAGGGGACAATCTCTCTCTTATTTTTTGAGTCGCATCACTTACTTTTGGTAGTATAGAGAAGACCATCCTAGCTGAAAATCGTGTAATAGTGCAGTCCGAATAATTTACAAGTGTTTGAATGCACGAGTTGGTGTAAGTAATTTAAACGGGCCGAATATACTTAGAAATAATTAAGACCATTGAAGTAGGATGACAAGCAAGTAGGCGAATTATTGCAGAACTGGATGAACGAGTTAGTAGGAGGAGGAAGCGAAGTTTGGATTTTGTACGGGCAGTCGTGTGGAAGGCGTCCACAAATTGGTAGAGAACCGGATAAACGAGTTAAGAGAAATGCAGTCAAAGTTAGAAAGCAGCAAGATGGTTTAATTCAGGAACGTGGGTCTGGTGAAGATCAACTACAAAGGTGGTGATTTAGAAGCACATTCCAAGTAACGTTTTTTTTATTGTTGAACTGTTGTGATGATATGGTGTTATCAAAAACGCTGTGTGTTTTGAGTAATTTGGTGAAATTTTTGGAAACTGAAAGTAATTTGTTTGACATATGTAAAAGACAATAATTTAAATCTGAGGGTGTAAATACTTGAATAAAAATTTTTATGGTGTAAGGAGTAAACGGGTCTTTAGTATAACTTGTTGATGCAATAGTTTAGGCATACAAAGTTAAAGGTTTATAATGAGCTCAACATAGACCTGGAGAACGTAAATTTAGGGTTTTAGGAGAGGCCCATCTGCTTCGAATGAAATTTTGTCATATAGAGTAACATAAAAGCTCACGAGAATTTTAGATTAATGTTTCAGTAACGAACCAAAGTGTGAAATGTTTTATCGTGAAATGATTTGTAAATATTAAGAGTATGCGAATAATTATTTGAGTTATAAGAATAAAAGGTAAAATGTTTTTTTGGAAATATTTTATTTTTTTATTTCTTTTATTAGAAAGATGTTGAGAAAATGAGTAGCCGTGGTGAGTATATCGTAGAAGGTAGGGAGCAGAGCTAGCCATGGGAAATCAACTCGGAGAAGCAATTTTTTGTAATTACCAAACTAGAACATACCGAAATTCAAGAAATTTGTAACGAAGATTTATTTGGGTACAAATTGGTGGAGTTTTATTTCTATTTCAGAAGGAGGAATGGTGGGGATTCCAGGATAACTACAGTACATTTTTATGGCTTCCCAAGCGTGAGGCTACAAACATTTAGGAGAGTACAGAGCATCTTTATGACGCCCAAAATGTGGGGCATGAATTAGTGAGGCGACCAAAAAGGACCTTTCTAGTAAACCACTGCATTTTTATGTCGCCCAACGTGAGGCTACAAATACAAAACTATAATCATTTAGGAGAGTATAATGCATTTTTATGACGCCCAAAGTGTGGGATACAATTAGCGAGCCGACTAAAAAGGACCTTTCTCGAGAACCACTGATATATATATATATATATATATATATATATATGCTGTGAAACCTACAAAATCCGGGTACTCCGCTTTTCGAATCGAGCCTCACGAATTGGGCGTCAAGAATGCTGTGAAACCTACAAAAAGCTATTTATTACCTTAACTGTGTTGGTCCATTGACTTTCTTCTGTTAATCGCCTCGGCTGCTCCTCTAGATAACTTTCATCCTCATTCATAAAAAAACACAAACACTTTCCTACCACAAACATCAACGTTAACTCTATTTACATCAATATTCACAATACATTAAAATTTCAAAATTAAAAATTCAGCATAAATTTCAGTATCAGAAAATTTCAAGATTAAATTTGTTATCATTTTAATGTGCATCCAAAATTAAAGTCTTTGTAGGATGCCTACTAATTACTATAACAATATATGCAGACCGGAGTCTGAGTACAAAGGGAGCATCTACCACCCCTTTACGTTAATTAACCAGGTTCGTCTAATTGAGCTCAAAGACATACCCATATTTTCATCATAATCCAGAACATCAATACTAAATACCCCTTTCTACTTAAACAAGCAAATTTCACCTTAAAATTAAAATATTATTGTTAGTACAATTTCACTACTGTCCATTTTAAATAAACAAATTATAAAGTTATTCAACACACACCAAAATATCAAAGTTCGAACAAAATAGTATAATTTACCTGAAGGTTACTGCACTCGTAGCTTCAATGTACATCGTCCTTTTGTTAATTACACCATTCCAACTGGGTTATATTTACGGCTTCTGATTCTCAACGCTTTTAAAATTTTCTCCATCACCATTTATTTAAAGTTGTTTCTGGGCTTTTCCGGAACTCATCTGTGTATATCTGAACCTTGTTTTGTGGATCCAGACACGTTTATGCACCATTTAATTATTAATACCCCCGAAAAATAGCAAAGAAATTCATACTTCTTTCACCAATATACGCCAAAACTGCCTACTTTTGTGTATTCATTTGTCGTTGTAAATTTTACCAATTGGTACAGTGATACTAAACTTTATTACCTTGTATCTTCTTTTCTAAGTGCACTAACGTACATTCATTGTAGCATGTAAAGAACAAACTGTTTTTTATCACAAAAATATTCGAGCAAACTGTTTAAATTATTTAATCAAAACCAGAAAACTAAAAAGCACTGTTTAACGCGTTGAATCAAGTCGAAGATCTAAGAGAGCTTGTTCATATTCCCCTGGGTATATATAGAGGTTAGCCTGTCTTGTCGGTCGAGTCTCCAAAACGGACAATTCTGAAGAATTTCGCCTGCTATGTTCCCATTCCGCAGCCCGGCATGCGATTTTTACGAAATTTGCACTCGCACCAGTTAAAATCTCAGAAATTCTCACACGGCACGCAAACATGTCCGAGAATAACTAATTAAATTTTGTACAGAAATTGTTGTTTCTACCTCTCATATGTGCATCTTATTTTCAACCAATCGCAACCCTATGACGTTGCTCTACTCACGGCCTTTTACTATATGTGCCTCGGTCTTGCGCATATTATCTGTCTCTATCTACCCTGTTCTTGTTAGTGCAAATTGATATTCCTTATTATCGATTATTTCAGTCCATGTGGACTATCTGGGTTAAATAACCCCGTATCGCGCCTTCCCGTGAATATTAAGCCACGGTTTCTCCAAGATTCTTTGTAACCATTAATTATCTGCAACATTTACGCAGAATGAGCTTTTTTAAAAATACGCAGGTGTTTAAACATCCTACTTCTAACTAACCCCTCTACGATTTGCATTTTATTGGGTTTTTACAAGTTTTTATAGATATTATATGTTACTAACGGTTCAATTAACTTCAATTAAAATTAATACCCTTTAAATTTTAGTGAATCCTAACTAAATATTCAATTATTATCAGTACATTCTTGTTTAATACCGGTTACTTTAAATAAAGTTAATTAATATAAATTTTGCACGTAATTTCTCTTTGTTTCTTTACGTAGAGCTTTTTAATACTGCTTCTTTTGATATAAAGCGTCTTGTACATGATTTAAATCTCTTATTTTTAATGAAACGAATGAATTTTTATTCTCCACGTTTTTTTTTAATAAAGCGTATTATCTAATAAAATTCCTTATACACGGTGATTAAAAGTATTTGATGTGATTATTTAATTTTCTACCCTGGTCTAAATATGAGTAATATATATATATATATATATATATACATATATATATATATTGTAGTAGTTTTAAATGGTTAAATTTAGGTATGAACAAGGCAATTTCAAACACCCTGTATAGAGGAAATAGTATAAGCCAATGGATATTAATTAATTAATTTAATTGAGTTTAATTGAAATGTTTATAACGTCTAATACGCATAAGAGCATGAAAAATCGATAATACCAAGGCGAAAAGCTTCACTAACAAATAAACAGACGTCGAAATAGGAAATACCTTGAAACGCAAACTCCTAGAAATGTTATTTTAAAACGTTCGTTAATTGAACACCTGCATGTTTTGGAAAGGTCATGTTCCCCTTATTTGTGTAGATAAAAGAGAAGTTCGAGGTATATTGTGCAAACGGTCGGATGTTTCTCATAAATGCTAACCAAAGTTTCCTTAAAGCGCAGAAAGAATGGACAATCAATGATATGCTTCGGAATGAGACAGGCATAATAGCATTTCACTTCGAAACGCACGTATTCAGTCCACGTGGGTTAGATAGCACGCAGACAGTAATATCGATTTTCTACCACTCAAACAAGGTTAGAAGGAAACATATAACATGCATAAGAGAGGAATAGAGTTAATACAGGCGGGGTTTCAAGACGCCACTGAAATATATCATTGGTCTAAATAGTTAGTTGTACAACAGCCGAACACGGGAAAATTTGAATGCGGGTTTTTCGGAAAATATCGTATCAACGAGCTAAATTTCAAAGATTTTGAAAACGGTTATACAAAATTTAAAGAACGAGTTAGTTTAATTAAGTATTTCGCGTGAAGAGTGGCCTAGAGGTGACATTTTGAATTGTATAAATACTCTAAGAGAATTAGCATCGCTCTCTTTGGTATTCTGATATCTCTTTGACTTCGCTCTTTGACTTCGTTAATTTGCATTGCTTACTACGTACAGAAATCTACTAACGAGCTTGTAAGTATTTAAAATTTTAATTAAATAGTACAGTGTTGGCTTCATAGGTTGAAACGCGGATAGTGTCGAGCTTAATTTTAACTGGAGGTGCAACAGATATTTTAATAAGCTCGTAAAGTAAAGTAAAGTAAGGTAAATTAAATTCTGCAATAATAAAAAAGTGTAATATACTTGGATTTGGATGGATTTTAAATGAATAGCATGCAGCACAACTTAGATGGTATTCATTTATAAATAGCTGGAGGCGGCAAGCAGAGCAGAACCACGAGACTGAGGGTGCAGGAACTTAACTTCATCGTCAACGGAGTAAGGATCTTCAAGAAATTCCAGGTAACGCATTAAAATTTGCTGTTTTTTATAAACTATGAAAATTATTGTGATGTGTGAGAGTGAACTGTGATGGTATTTTGCATTATTTTTCGTATTGAAAATAATATGCATAACTAACTTTGATTATGGTATTTGAATATAAATCTAAAGATGTATATAAAGCTTATTAACATCATGAATTTAAAATTTTATTGTTAAGAGTACATGGGTTTTTTTTTGTATTTGTAGTAAGAGTATGCAAAGTAAAAAGCATACATTAATAAAATAAACTGGGTTATCATAAGCTCACCATATTCCAGAGTGTACTAATTAGAAATAATTATAAATTAAAAAAATATATAATAATAAGGTTTTATTCAGGGCCCATTTACTCCTGTTACATTCAATGTGTTTGATATTGCAATTTAAAATCCTGGACTATACAAAAATAGAATTTATAGAGGTGTAACTTGAACCCCGAAATGTAAATAATCCTGAATTATTATTTGTAAATAGTGGTAAATAAATATTGTATGATTGTTGTATTATTTTGTGGTTTTATTGAGAGTGTGCGTGAACGGTAAAGAGTATGATAGTAAATATAGGTATCCAAGAGGAGGCCCAACTAAACTAGCCAGGGAGTTGTTGAAGAAATTAATTAAAGTCATGAAGCAGGAATCTGGGTGACATTATTTTTTTTGAAATTTTCTATTGTGTGGAATTTTCGATTTTTGGTAAATTAATAAATTTTCGAATGTTTTTTTTTACTCTGGCGAGGATATTAGAGGTTACACGGCAATTTATGACGCCCAATTTGTGAGGCTCGATTCTTATAAGCTAACACGGCAATATATATATATATATATATATATATATATATATATAATTATTAAGATGAAATAATAACTTAGACTTTTATGCAAAGCCCAAATGATCATTTCATTTCAAATCAAAGGAAAATATAAGCTCTTGGACAGGATTTGAACCTGCATCTCAGTTTTGCCGGAACTGTGCGTTAACCAATTACGCCACCGAGACGTTAGTACCTATATATATATATATATATATATATATATATATATATATATATATTATATTAATAGAGAAGAATAATCCACATTTGGAATGCAAATGAATGCTTAATATATATTAATAGTTATTAAGATGAAATGAAAACCCAACTTTGTATTTAAAGTTGAATTACCATTTCAAATCGAACTAGTAATTGAAAACCACTAAAAGAACGGCTACAGCAGGTAATTCAACTTTAAATACAAAGTTGGGTTTTCATTTCATCTTAATAACAATATATATATATATATATATATATATATATATATATTGCTGTGAATCCACCAAAATACGGGAACTACGGTTTTCGAATCGTGGCCCACAGATTGGGCGTCAAGAATGTTGTGAATCCACCAAAATCTGGGAACTTAACTGGTCCGTTGACTTTCTTCTGTTCATCGCCTCGGCTGCTCCCCTAGATAAACCTTCATCCTCATTCATAAAAAAAACAAATACATTCCTACCACAAACATCAACGTTAACTCTATTTACATCAATATTCACAATACATTAAAATTTCAAAATTAAAAATTCAGCATAAATTTCAGTATCAGAAAATTTCAAGATTTAAATTTGTTATCATTTTAATGTGCATCCAAAATTAAAGTCCTTGTAGGATGCCTACTAATTAATATAACAATATATGCAGACCTGAGTCTGAGTACAAAGGGAGCATCTACCACCCCTTTACGTTAATTAACCAGGTTCGTCTAATTGAGCTCAAAGACATACCCAAATTTTCATCAAGAACATAAATACTAAATACTCCTTTCGACTTAAACAAGAAAATTTCACCTTAAAATTAAAAATTTGTTGTTAGTACAACTTCATTACTGTCCATTTTAAGTAAATAAATTATAAAGTTATTCAACACACACGAAAACATCAAAATCCAACAACAAAGCATAAGTTACCTGAAGGTTACTGCACTCGTGGCGTCAATGAACATCGTCCTCTGTTAATCACACCAATCCAACTGGGTTATGTTTAGGTCCTCGGATTACTGGTCGCCTTTAAAATTTACACCACCGTTCATCTAAAGTTGTTTCAGTGCTTTTCCGGAACTCATTTGTGTATATCAGAAGCTTGTTTTGTGGATCCAGACACGTTTACGAATCATTTAATTATTACCACCCCCGAAAAATAGCAAAGAAATTCATACTTCTTTCACAAATATACGCCAAAACTGTCTACTTTTGTGTATTCATTTGTCGTTGCAAATTGGACTAATTGGTACAGTGATACTAAACTTTATTACATTGTATCTTCTTTTCTAAGTGCACTAAATTACATTCATTGTTAGCACGTAAAAAACAAACTGTTTTAAATCACCAAAATATACGAGCAAACTGTTTAAATTATTCTATCCAAAATCGGAAAACTAAAAAGCACTGTTTAACGCATTGAATCAATTCGAAAATCTAAGAGAGCTTGTTCATATTAACCTGGGTATATATAGCGGTTAGCCTGTCTGTCGGTCTAGTCCCCAAAACGGCCAGTTCTTCAGAATTTTGCATGCTAGGTTCCCATTCCGCAGCCCGGCATGCGATTTTTACGAAATTTGCACTAGCACCAGTTAAATCTCAGAAATTTCGACACGGCTCGCAACGTCTGGAAATAACTAATTAATTTTTATACAGAAATGTTATTTCTACCTCTCAAGTTTGCCTCTTATTTTCAACCAATCGCAACCCAGTGACGTTGCTCCACTCACGCCTTTTACTATATGTGTCTCGGTCTTGCGCATATTATCTGTCTCTATCTACCCTGTTCTTATTGGTGCAAATTGATATTCTTTATTATCGATTATTTCAGTCCATGTGGACTGTGAAATAAACCACCTTTAGCATTTCCGTAACTATTAAGCTACGGTTTCTCCAAGATTCTCTGTAACCATTTGTTATCTGCCAAATTTACGCAGAATGAGCCTTTTAAAAATACGCAGGTGTTCAAACATAATACTTCTAAATAACACTTCTACGATTTGCATTTTATTGGGTTTTTACAAGTTTTTATAGATATTATATGTTACTAATGGTTCAATTAACTCCAATTAAAATAATACCCTTTAATTTTTAGTGACTCCTAATCAAATATTAATTATTATCTGTACATTTTGTTTAATACCGGTTACTTAAAATTGAGTTAATTAATATAAATTTTGCACGTAATTTTCTATTTGTTTCTTTACTAGGAATAATTAAATTACACGTAGAGCTTTTTAATACTGCTTCCTTTTTTTTTATAGCAAGCGTCTTGTACATAATTTAACTCCCTTATTTTTAATGAAACGAATGAATTTTTATTCTCCACGGTTTTTTTTTTAACGCGTACCTTTTCCCAAAGCTTCTACACGGTGATTAAAATTATTTGATGTGATTATTTAATTTTCTACCCTGGTCTAAATATGAGTAATATATATATAATATTTTTTTTCTTTGTAGGTTTTTTTAGGTCTGCTGGATTTAAATAAATACTCTTTTTTATGGCCTAAATTTTCGCATATATTTTTTGTATGCTTGATCACAGGCTACAACTGTATTAACGCTTTATAAAGGATGAATAAAGATAAGAAAACTTACAGTGAGGATGGTTGAAATTGACATTAGTGTTTGGAATAAAATAATGTTTTTTATAGAATAAATATTAATGTAAATAGTGAAAGTAAAATGATAGTGTCATTTTTGATAAAAGTTTATTATTTGTTTTTAACGACAGTGTTGGTTTGTGAGTGTATGTGCATGTAGGTGTGTGTGTGTGTGTGTGTGTGTGCATGTGAGGGTGAATGTGATTGTGTAATTTTGTATGTTTGTGTGTGTGTGTCTGTGTGTGTGTGTGTGTGTGTGTTATCAACAATTGAGTATATATAAATGTAAAATAAACAGAAAAAAAAAGGAAAGAAAAATAAAAAGTGGTTGAGGGTGAGGGGTTTGAGTATTATTGAAGGCATTTAATGTTTAAATTTTAATAAATATGAATATATGACGCTTAGGTTGTTAATGTCAGTTTTTTTTGTTGAAGTTGTTTGGACTTTTATAGATGTAGCACATTTCCAAGAAAGTCCTTTTGAAAGATTTTGTTCCACTTTTATTAGTTTTGGATTTGAAAAGTCCATTTTGTGATTTTGGTTGAGGGTGTGAGTTGTTAATGCACAAGCTTTGGGTTTTACTCGAACGTCACTTTTGTGTTGGGTAATTCTTTGACCAATATTTTGTGACGTTTGGCCTATGTAACACTGATCACAATCTAAACAGTTAATTTTGTAGATGGCATTTCTTTGAAGTTTGACTGGTGTTGCATCTTTAAGTTTGGAGTGTAGATTTCTTATTGTTAGTAAATTCCTTTTTGCAATTTTGACATTTAAGTTTTTGAATACTTTGCTTAATTTAGTAGTTAAATTTTGAATAAATGGTATGGGTGTATAGATTTGAGGTGTACTAGATTTTAGTGTATTGTGATTATTTTTTGTTGGTGTTGTTCTGTGATTATATAGAAGTTTCTTGATCAATGTTTTTGGATAATTGTTATCTAATAATATGTTTTCCAAAAGTAATAAGTTTTTTGTATGTAGAGAAGTGTGTGATAGCCTTTTGACCCTGTTTTCATGCTAAAGGGATGATTTGATTTATAATTTAGGTAACGTTTGGAGCTTATTGGTTTTTGACACCAATCTGTAATTACTAAATTGTTTTTCTTATTAATAACATATCTAAAAATGGGATCGTGTTGTTATTTTCAATTTCAATTGTGAATTGTATGTTTGGATTGTATTTGTTGAATATTTTTAAAGTTTCATGTATTTGGTCTTCAGGTACAGCTGTTATTATATCATCAACGAATTTCTTTATAAATAGTAAATGAAAAGGAAGAGATGGTATGACATTGTCAAGAAGTGAATTCATTACAATTTCTGCTATAACTGGGCTTATATTTGAACCCATTGGACATCCTGATATTTGCCAATAATATTTGTATTTATATGAGAAAAAGCTTGTGTTGAAGATGAAATCTATAATCTCTAAAAAGGTTTTTTTTGGGATGTTGCAATTTTTGTTAATTTCAATTCAAATGTTGTCGATATTTTTAAGAGCGAGTTCTTTTGGTATGTTTGTAAACAAGGAGACGACGTACAAGCTTATGAGCCTTTAATTTTTGGTGACTCCTAATCAAATATTAATTATTATCTGTACATTTTGTTTAATACCGGTTACTTAAAATTGAGTTAATTAATATAAATTTTGCACGTAATTTTCTATTTGTTTCTTTACTAGGAATAATTAAATTACACGTAGAGCTTTTTAATACTGCTTCCTTTTTTTTTTATAGCAAGCGTCTTGTACATAATTTAACTCCCTTATTTTTAATGAAACGAATGAATTTTTATTCTCCACGGTTTTTTTTTAACGCGTACCTTTTCCCAAAGCTTCTACACGGTGATTAAAATTATTTGATGTGATTATTTAATTTTCTACCCTGGTCTAAATATGAGTAATATATATATATATATATATATATATATATATACTGAGTCTTCCTTAATAAGCGATATTTAATAAATATTGAATAAGATGTTGGTATTTCTGGGCGAATTGCTTATATAACTAAAGGTTTCACTCAATTTTACTTTATTTACTTTACTAGTTTTGGAGAATTTGTCCCTTCATCAGAAGCTAAAATAGTACATAACAGTTAAATTAATAATTGGACAATAGTTACTTACTTTAGTAAATGCGTAAAAATACCTTAAAGTAACTAGCAATGAATATAAAAACATATCAAGCTTAAGACTAACATTTTAAAGTGTACATTCTTTTGACATTTAGAAATTTGGAAATCATGATGACATATGTCATATTTAGAATGTTGACATATGTCATCATGATTTCAAATTTCTAAATGTCAAAAGAATATACACTTTAAAATGTTAGTCTTAAGCTTGATATGTTTATATTCATGCTGTTACTAAGGTATTTTACGCATTTACTAAGTAAGTAACTATTGTCCATATTAATTTAACTGTTATGTACTATTATTGGCTTATTCTGTATGAAGGGGACACATCCACGAACATTATGGTGCACAGTCAGTTAAATTGTTAAAAGATTGGACAAAATCAACATCTAAACTAGCAAACTTTAACAACAAATGCCTATTTTTAGAGAACTGTCGTAGGCACCGAATAAGTCCAAAACATATCACACAACAACTACATCAAATCAACAAATTGATGCTCAATAACAAGCTAGAAATCAATATGAAATTCCAGCATATCATAAAAAGGTTAGAACATAAAATTCTCTCTCTAGAAATTAATGTATGTCACTCTACTATATTTCATGTAAAAAACGATATTATAAATTTTAGAAATTCGCTTCAAAACTTACTCCCAAAATTCATCATTGATGAATTTCACAATAGACAAAAAATATTGTATCATAAACAATTTGAACTCCATAAATACATTTGCATTAATAAACTTCAAAATTTAAAAAATAAACAAACACAATTATCATCCTTGTTTGTTGATAATAAAAAATGGATAGTCAATATGAGCAATATTAATATACCAGAACCCTACTTAAACCTACTCTCTTTAGAACCCAAGTTTAATTTAGAAATTAAAACTAAAGATATGAACATGGGTAGGTTATTAGCTTCTGTAGAATCAATTATCAACAATGGTACAGAAGTTGAACAAAATTCAAATATCAAAAGAGCCAAAGTAACCAATCACATCACAAATTTTATCTTAAATCCTGTTAACAACAATAAATTAAACCCCGAAACCGTATCTTTTTATGAAACCAAAAGATTTTTGAAGGAACATCCTGAATTATTTGTCACTAAATCCGATAAAGGTGAGGTAACCGTTATTTTAAATAAACAGCAATATTTTGACATGTCAACTGAACTTTTAAACGATAACAGTACCTACTCAACATTACCCAACGATCCAACCCTAAAAATCCAAAATAAGATTAACGATCACATAAAAATGTTATACGATAAAAATATGATTACCATTGACACCAAAAAATCACTTATCACTAACAACTCCGTTGCTGGTAAATATTATGGATTACCTAAGATTCACAAACCTATTTTATCACTCAGACCAATCATTTCTTCAATCAATACACCTACATATCAAATATCAAAATGGCTATCTGATATCTTAAGTAAATCATTTCCAATGGAAGAAGGCTTCGGTATCAAAGACACCTTTCAACTCATTGATAAATATAATGGTTTCCAAATTCCCGTTAACTATAGACTAATTTCACTAGATGTTACTTCATTATTTACAAATATACCTTTAGATTTAGTTATAAGTATTATAAAATCAAAATGGAGTAATATTAAACAACATTGTAATTTAGATATGGAAATGTTTTGTAGTTCACTATCGCTAGTTTTTAGTAACACTTATTTTTCATTCCAAAATACCTTCTATCTTCAAATTCTTGGAACCCCAATGGGATCACCATTATCGCCAATAGTTTCACAGATTGTAATGGATGAACTTATTCAAACCATAATACCAACATTACCATTTGTTTTTCCCTTTATAATAAGTTATGTAGATGACATATTATGCTGTGTTCCTTACAATATGATTCAAACAGTTGTCGAAGCCTTTAATCAATATAATCCACATCTCAAATTCACTCATGAAATAGAAATTAATCAACAAATACCATTTTTAGATACATTAGTAATCCGAGACAATAACAACCATATTTTATTTGATTGGCATCAAAAACCTACTAACTCTGGCCGATATATAAATTACTTTTCAAATCATTCTCTTCAACACAAGATTAATACCATTTCAGCATTAAAATATAGAATTAAAAAAATGTCACATCCACAATTCCTCCAAAAAAATTTATTAAAATTACAAAGAATTTTCATTAATAATGGCTTTCCGAAACACCTTTTTAATAAAATTTTATATCAACATCAAGACAATAACCATACACATTAAACACATCCGTTAGAACCCAACACTTACAAAACCATTCCATTTATTCAAAAATTATCTCCACAAATTATACACACGTTAAAGAAAGAAAATACAAAAATAACTTATAAATACACAAAATCACTAAGTCTTTTATTTGATAAGTTGAAAGATAGAACTCCAAAAATGCTACTTAACAATACTGTTTATAGTATAGAATGCTCTTGTGGAGGCACTTACGTTGGACAGTCTAAACAATATATTAAAAGAAGACTGACCCAACATAAAAGTGATGGTAAGTTAGGCAAAACATCATGTATACTATCCACACATATATATACAACTGGCCATCAACCAAATTTTGAAAAAGTTACCATTTTCGAAATTGAACCAAACTATAAAAGAAGATTATTTTTAGAATCATATTATATTAACAAAATTAAAAACAGTTTAAACTCAAAAACCGACATAGATAATTTAAGTAACATTTATTCCTTATTATACCAATATTAAACATTTTTAATTTTTTTTAAATTTTAAAGAATTCTTAATTCTAAAATTTATTTTATCTTTATAATATTAAATATATAGTCTATATAGTTACCAAACATTACTCAATCTAATTATAAATAGTTTTATTAATAGTATTACAGTTCCAAAAATTATCTAGCAACAACATTCTAAATATGACATATGTCATCATGATTTCCAAATTTCTAAATGTCAAAAGAATGTACACTTTCAAAATGTTAGTCTTAAGCTTGATATGTTTTTATATTCATTGCTAGTTACTTTTAAGGTATTTTTACGCATTTACTAAAGTAAGTAACTATTGTCCAATTATTAATTTAACTGTTATGTACTATTTTAGCTTCTGATGAAGGTGACAAATTCTCCGAAACTAGTAAAGTAAATAAAGTAAAATTGAGTGAAACCTTTAGTTATATAAGCAATTCGCCCAGAAATACCAACATATTATTCAATATATATATATATATATATATATATATATATATATATATATATATATAGCCTTAATACTTTTTAAAAGAATTTTGCCTTAAACTTACTTCTTAATAAATTAACTTTTCTGATTTTTTTATTCAATAATAGTATCACAAATAATAAACATGTTTGCTTAGTTCTACAAGCTCTCATGAACTTTACATGCCATGCGTCAAATTATCCGCTTTTAACATTAGTTTCAAAAACTTCCAATAAGCAAACAGCAATTAAACTTATTTATTATATACTGAGTGGATAACAATTGAGACATTTAAATGCTCTGTCAGTGCGGAAGAGGAATCAGATCGTCATAAGTAATCAGTTTATTGAGATTTTTCCAAACTGTCTCTACTAATTGTCCAGATATCAGTTCAACTGCAGGCACTGTGTCCTGAAGTAGTTCTTCTGCATTATCGTTCAGAATTCGGTTAGCATTTCGTGCTAAAATTGAGTTTCGTTAATCTACAATAAAAAAAATACAGTCAAGTATTACAGAGATCTTCGTTATCATTAATAACTCCAACAAAGTGTGCTTTTCCTGAAGTAATACCAATTTCTATAGTTATATTTGAGGGCACGAGGTGTTTCTTGTCTTGATCTAATTTACTTGACAAACCAAAGGTTGCTCTGGTTGGACCTATGGAAACAGAGTTGTAGTAGCAATATTTAAATAGTTTGGCGCTTTCTATTGAAAAGTCATTGCTACAGATTGCATCGCCTATCATAACCTTTTATGTCACCTTACATAAATTTTACATTACTTTTCGATTCACTGACTCATTCTCTGTCGTTTCTTTTCCGTGTGGCTTTTATGTTAACTTTATCCTCCCTTGGCGGTGTCAGTTTTTGTCCACGTGTGTCAACACGTGCTTGTATAACATAACCTTGGGGGTTTCTACAATGCGGAAGTTCCTTACGAATCCTCGACGTGTCAATTAACTGTTTTGATTAATAAACCTAGTGCGACATTTCTATTTCCCTTTGAAACAAAACCAGTACCCTAATTTCAAAACGCTTAACTAGTATTTCCAGAATCCATAATTCTCTGAACGTATTCTATGAAATTTGTATTCCCAAAACTGGTTAAAAATACTTTCTGATTCTCATGCAGCTATTGAACTGGGGATTATAAGAAATTCTTGTTCATTGCGCGTTTAAATATATTTTTAGAACATATTCCTAGTGTATCTGTTACGTTTATTTTCGGGATGACTTAAATACTCCTTTTTCCCATGTTAATTTATTACCCGTTCGAATAAATTCCCATTCTATTTTTAAATTTCTCAACAACACCGTATATTTTTTACCTGTTCATAATAAGCCCGCTTTACAATAATTTTTAAAACAAATCTATTTGCTTGGAAACGACAAGTTTGTGATAAAATTTAAATAAGTCAATACCTTGTTTTAAGTATCCTTTAATTTGTTAAACATTCCGATAATGTATAATGGTTTTCTCTATTGTTCCAGTTTACAGACGCGTCGAACTAAGTTCGCGCACTATCCAATAAAACCGTGTTTTATAGGTTCTTAATCGCGTCTTGATAATATTACTTTGAAGTCTGGTCATTAGTTAAACTAAATGAATATTCACTTTCTTTACGATTTACACAACGAAAACACTTGTTGAATTGGTTGTTTCCGTTTTTTCTTTATGAAAATTTCGCGCGTGCTCTACAGCGTTCTTTTTTCTTCGGTAAACCTTCTACTTGTGGGATTACCGCCTTTTTTGTTATGGGAGGACACCACTGTGTGTCTTCGCCGTTGGATATTACGGTCTGATGAGTTGCCGCCCCTTTTTGGGGTAGGAGGGTGCACAGGTGGCGTGGTTCTAAGCAATTACCAGATTGGTTCATATATATCTCTATAAACATTACTGAACCATGTTAGGATTTATGGCCGCCGTATGGAAGCATTGCTTTTTGTGCTGAATGATTCAGAGTGGTAGTGACAAAATGATTATTTTTAATTAAGGGATATGGGTTGGTACGCTATAACTATTTTAGAATTGGGTTTTTTTTCTTTTGTGGGACAATTGGATAGGTCAATTGTATGTATACGGGGAGGGATTTCAAACTGCTGTTTTTAAATTTGTAACTTTGGGTTAATTAAGGGATATGGGTTGGTACTCTATAATTATTTAAGAATTTTAGGTATGTAACTTTAGGTTTACTGTGGGAATTGCGAACTGTGGTTTTTAGGGTTGAATTGGGGTTTTTTTCTTCTTTTTTTTGATTGTTATTTCAGAGGGGTAGCGACCTAAAGACTGCAGCTCAGCATTTTTTTGGAGTAATTTGGTTGTTCTGCCTGATAGATGTATATTGGGGTTTGGGAAATACTGTGCTTTGTACATATTTTGTTTAAATTAAAGGTTTCTTTTCTTGTATGTTTTGTTGTAAGTTGTGAATGAGTGAGTGCATTTTTTTCTTTTAGTTTTTAGGCCTGGTCCCTATTTTTGGTACTGGTACAACCCCGCCTACTCGCCGATTGAGTTCACTCATTTTCTTTCTTCTTTGCTTGTTTTTTTTAGACTACGTAGATGCACGTAGCATAAATTTTGACGCCCCGGCGTGGGGCTCCGATTTCGTTTTAGTTAATTTTTTGGCTCCGAGTTTGTTGTAGTTAATTTTTTTGCTTCGATTTTGGTTTTCGGTATTTTGTGTTCCGATTTGGTTCCGCTTAATTTCTTGCTCAATTTTTGTTATGCTTCTGATCTGTTTTTTTGTTGTTTACGGCCCAAGTTACTACATTATCCTTTTTCTTGGCCTGATACTACGTATGCTTTCTTCCCTTACGTTCGAAATTGTACTTATTTCTTTTCTTTATTTACTGTGTGAGTTTGATCTTCTTGAATTTTAATTTTGTTTTCTTTCTTGATCGCTAAATATCAGTTAGTTGGCTCATTTCAGTTTGTTGGACTTGTGTTTTCGCCAATAATCCTAGTCCATTAAAAACGCTGGCGCCCAAGATTTTTCTTTTTCTTCCTTCCCTCTCTATACATTTTGTTCTCCCCGTCAAGTCTAGAGTTAGTTTTTTCTTTCCGATTTTTGTTTTATTCTACAGCCCTATCCTACTTTCTATTTGGTTGTTTCGCTTTTGAAATTGGTGTCGGATATGTTTTAGATTCTCCTGTATTTGCAATAATTTTTATCTTTTCACTTCTATCGAGCTTCGGTTGGACTTTACTAAGTTACTTTCTCCCAATTTCTTTTTTATTCTTACTAAAGATACTTACTAAAGATGTTCGATTGTTTGTTTTGCTTTGTAATCTTGATCCATTTTATAGAACCCATTTGCCTATCGTCCACTCCTTACAAGAGTTAAAGGACGAATGTCTGAAGTTAGAACCGGCAAAAATTCTGGCCGACAATTCCGTATCACCTAGTCACGACCTGCCTGTCGTAAGAGGCGACTAGAGCGGTCCAACACATACACACACCCACATACCTTATACACGTCCAATCTATACCCACACACTTTATACACACACGCACACAAACACACATACACCCACACACTTCATAAACACACATTTCTACTTGGTTCTCCTTGCTTTCATTTTCTCCTTGTACTGCTTGCACCGTGTGAGTTCGGGAATAGAATAGCCCCACGGTACGACCTGCCTGTCGTAAGAGACGACTACAGCGGTCCCACATACACACACACGCGCGCACACACACTTTATACACGTCCAATCTATACCCACACACTTCATACACACACACACACACACACACACACACATACACCCACACACTTTATAAACACACAGTTCTACTTGGTTCTCCTTGCTTTCGTTTTCTCCTTGTACCCCAACACCCGTGTGGGTCCAGGAATAGAATAGTCCCTTACTGACTGTCGTAAGAGGCGACTACAGCGGTCCAACACATACACACACGCACACTTTATACACGCACAACACACTTCTTACACACACACACACTCACTCACATACTCATACATCAACACACACACCCATACACACACACACGTATGCACAAGCACACACATATACATACATACATAACTACACTGTGATTCTGTTTTATTTTTTTTTGTACGATTCTTAGTTTTTTTGTTGGTTCTGGTACTTGTACTGGTGGACGTTATTCTTTTTTATTTTTTTCTCGTTGCTTTCGTTCCACATTCCTCCCCCTCTTCTTGTGCTGGTCTTCTTTGCTGTCGGTCCCTATACCGATTGTGTTTCGTCTATCCGCTTCTATGGTAGGTGCTTTCTAGTCCGTTTTTCTTTCTTCGGAAATTACGACTTAGTCGATTTTAGGTCTAGTTAGCTATTCTTTTCTTTGGTCCATCGTTTGTTGAGATTCTTGGTTACCACAGTTTGTAGTACATCGTTTCTTTTACCAGCGCTCTTCCTCTCTTCCTCTCGTTCTCCCTTGTTGTTCCTTTGCTTACTTGAGGCTTGACCCTTGGGTCCTGTTTCGGCTTGTACTGTTGGTTTTCTTCCTCGTTCCTTTTCTTACGTTGGTTTTTTTGGAAGAACCCCATTTCTTCTTCTGAGATTGAAGACTTTACTGTTTCTTCTGAAGAAACATCTGTCCATTGATGATTTTCTCAGTGTTAACGCCATTCTACCTTTGTCCTCGATAATTGCTACCTTCTACTTTTCCTTTTCTTAAGTCCTTTATACTTCTTGACTTAGTCCGGTATACTTGTTTTTCGAGCCGGATGAGAGTTTTTTTTTTGAGTGTTTCTTTTTGGTTTTTTGTTTTGTAAACGAATTTTCTTTTAGTTTTTTTTTTTAAGCAAATTTTTTGGGTTTGGTTTTTTTTTAGTACTGCTTTTCTACCCCGACCTGTTAATTTTGCTGGGGGATTTGTTACGTTTATTTTCGGGATAAATTAAATACACCTTTCTCCCTTGTTAATTGATTACCCGTTCGAATAAATTCCGTTTCTATTCTTAAATTTTTCACCAACGCCGCATATATTTTAACTGTTCAGAATAAGCCCGCTTTACAATAATTTTCAAAACAAATCTATTTGCTTGGAAACGACAAGTTTATGATAAAATTTAAATAAGTCAATACTTTGTTTTAGGCATCCTTTAATTTGTTAAACATTCCGGTAACGTACAATGGTTTTCTCTATTGTTCCAGTTTACAGACGCGTCGAACTAGAGTCGTGAACTATCCGATAAAACCGTGTTTTCCAGTTTCTTAATCGCGTCTTGATAACAATATTACTTTGAGCTCTGGTCATTAGTTAAACGAAATGACTATTCACTTTCTTTTCGATTTACCCAACAAACACACTTGTTGGATTTTTGGTTGTTTCCGTTTTTCTTTATAAAAATTTTGCGCACGCCCTACAGCGTGCTTCTTCCTTTGGTGGACCTAACTACTCGTGGGATTACCGCCTTTTTTTGTTATGGCAGGATACCACTTTGTATCTTCGCCGTTGGACATGACGGTCTGACGAGTTGTCGCCCCTTTTTGGTGTAGGAGAGTGCACAGGTGGCGTGGTTCCAGGCAATTACCAGATTGGTTCGTATATATCTCTATAAACATTAGTGAACGATATTAGGATTTATGGCGGCCATATGGAGGCATTGCTTTTTGTGCTGAATGACTCAGAGTGGTAGTGGCAAAATGATTATTTTTAATTAACGGGATATGGGTTGGTACGCTATAACTATTTAAGAACTGGGTTTTCTTCTTTTGTGGAACAATTGGATAAGTTAATTGTATGTTCACGGGAGGGATTTCAAACTGTTTTTATTAAATTTGTAACTTTGGGTTAATTAAGGGATATGGGTTGGTACTCTATAATTATTTAAGAATTTTAGGTATGTAACTTTAGGTTTACTGTGGGAATTACAAGATGTGGTTTTTAGGGTTGAATTGGGGTTTTTTTCCCTTTTTTTTTGATTGTTATTTTAGAGGGGTAGCGACCTAAAGACTGACTGGCCATTTTTTCGGTGTAATTTGGTTGTTCTGCCTGATAGGCGAGTATTGGGGATATTAAATTTTTTTGTTGGGATTTGAGGAATACTGTACTTTGTACACATTTTGTTTTAATTAGAGGTTTTTTTTTGTATGTTTTGTTGTAAGTTGTGAATGAGTGAGTGCATTTTTTATTTTATTTTTTAGGCCTGCCTTTATTTTTGATATTAGTACAACTCCGCCTACTCGCCGATTGAGCTCGGTCATTTTCTTTCATCTATCTTTGTCCTTTTTTTTAGGCTACGTCGATGCACGTAGCATATCCCTACATAACATTATTTAACTGCTTTCCACAACTGATGCTAGAATCACTTCCTCATTAAGGCCAATTATGTGAACTGAATTTTAATTAAAACAATGGAATTTTAAGTATTATGTCCCCTAATATTAACTACTGACTGAAAAATTCACACTGTGAATCTTTACTTTTCTATTTTTAACTATGTAACAACGTCGCGTGACAGTACGTGGACAATTCTTCTAAAACTTCATCAAGGTGTGCAGGTGTGCGAGAATTTAAGTTTTTGGAACTAGTATTAAGAACACAACTTGCTGCATAACCACGTCTCTAAAAATTTACCAATATTAAATAAATGAGAAAGACACCTCAGTCTACCCGGTGTTGTGCAATCAAAAATAGCAGCAGGAGGAAATGAGGAGCTAAAAACTTCTTGTAGCAGGAGTAAAAATGAAGAGTATTTAATTCTAGAGATGTAATTTTTCATTGCATATCACCGGGTAGATCGTGATGTCTTTATCATTTATTTAATATTGACAAATTTTTAGAAAGTAGCAATTCAACAGATTGCCGTTCTTAATGGTAATAACAAAAACCTAAAAATTTCTGCACCTAACTATGAAGAACACTCTGATAAAGCTTTAGGAGATAGATCCACGCACTGTACCGCGACGTTATTCCAGAATTAGAAATAGAATAGTAAAAAGTGTAATTATTAATTTAAGATTAACTGTCTAAATTTTCCAGAAAGTAGTTAAAATTAGTAAACATGGTATAGCGAATTCCGTTATCTTAATAAAAATGCAGTTTATATAATCGAGTACAATAAAGAAGTGATTTTACAATCAGTCGTGAGAAGAAATAAAAGTCATGTTTCCACAGGCACATTCTAGAAAAACATTTAAACGCGCAACGAACAAGAATTGATTATAAGTCGTAGTTCAATAGTTGCACAAAAAAAAGGAAGTATCTATAATCGATTTTTAAGAACATAGTAATAATATTAATTTTTAAAATACGTTCAAGACAATTGTGTCTTCTGGAAATATTAATTAAGCGCTGTAACATTAGGGTGGCGGTTTTATTTAAAAGGGAAATATAAGGGTTTGAAATAAAACAATCGAATGCCGTTAGCTGACACGTCAAGCACGCATGAGAAACTTCCATATTTTTGGTACTGAAGAAGTTATGTTATGCGGGCACATGCTCGACCACACGTACACAAAAAAGTGACATCACCAAGAGGCGGTCTGATTAGCATAAAAACCATGCGGAAAGGAATCGACGGACAGTCAGGCAGACAGTAAGTTGAAGAGTAATGTAAGACGACAGAACAGGTTAAGAGAAACAACGCGATTATTAAACATTCGCTACAATAGTGTAAAGAAGGTTTCAATCATAAAATGAATTATAGAGTAATATTGTGTCGACTTAAACTCCAGCAATATAGTCTCCAGATTAAGGTAACGCGTAATAAAATTACGTGTACATCGGACTTGGATTCTCCTTCAAAAAGTGAGATAGAATAACCTAGAGGTCGCAGCAGGCGAGACTGAAATTTTCAAACAATTACTGATCTTGTGGATTTTCTCCGGTAGGGACGTTTCCTTGAAATTAGGAAATTATTAATGGAATTTTGTTGATTGATTGTTATAAATTAATATATTTGTCCTACTAATTGTGACGATAGCAAAAGGTTAAAGTGGAACAATACCTACACAGCTAGTAATCGGCTGAAGTAGGAACTACATTATGCATAACAATACTTTTGTTAGAGTGAAGAACTTTGCAGTAGTTTAAGGCTGGCTGTAGCAGTTCGCTGTAGGAAAAACAGAGAATATTAAGTGCATTTTTTTGTTTATTTTTGTATAGTTATTGTTCGGTTTATATTGTATATAATTTACCGCTTAAGGTTATGTTCCGTTTGTATTGTACATAATTTACATCTAAATCTATTTTCCTTTGAAATTTGTTGATTATTTGTGTCCGCCCGGTATATTAATTGTTATTGAAATAATACCGTGTATGACGTCAAGCATCTTGCTGTACAAAGTGCCGCGTTTTGATAAACTCTGCTCTTTGCCTGTGCAAGAACATTCTTATCACCTTGGAAAAGACACGAAGCATAGCAGTATCGATTTTTCGTTGTAGAAGGCCGCATTACTATATGTTCTACGCTGCACAACGTAGAAGAGTCGACTTTTGTTTCCCGTAAAAAAACGGACGCATTCTACAGTTTGTTTTTATCGTTATCCGTTTGAAAGGACCGCGTGAATATAAATATGCTTCGCTACGCTCGCACACACAAGGTAAGTGTTTGGTAATTTGTTGTTTGTTCAGTATAATTTATTTTCGTATACATGTTCACTTTTCTCTACCATCAGTACCTATCAAAATTACCGCAAAAGTTTACAGTTATGAACTGATTCTATATCAAATGTCAGAGTTTAATATAGATAAGTGGAGTTTCATGCTGAGTTAAATTTAGTACTTGTAAAAGTAAAATAAAATCCATTAGCCTCAGTAAGTGAAAGTAGTAGCAGTGTGAGTACACTAGCGCTTCAAGAAGCCCTTCACTCCATATTTTTTAACTTCACTAAATTTGACCAATTATTTTTAAAGCTGTGACAGGGAGTTCTTTCAATTAAAGAAGGCATCGGTAATTGACAAAAAAGATAAAACTCGTGAGGCAAGGAACCTACCATCAACCACGTGAACAATTTGTGGTTTCACATTGACTGTAGTATTATGAAATTTTCAAGGTAAGTGTGTATTCTAATGTAACTTTTTGCAATTCGACAATCCCATTTTTGTATTGTTCTTTCGACGGGAACTATTTCCACGCGAGTGCAGCTAGTGAGCGTATACACTGATACGGCGTTCCCGACCCTCGGGGTAAACTAATTTCAAAATCATGAGCATTAACGTAATCCCGTTTCCACCCGTAACAGTACGTCAGGTTTAGACACATCGCCGTGACAGGACTTGTCGATTTTGCGCTCCGATATCACAAGTTCTAGTGTCATACTGTTATATTTGAAGATATAATTAATTGAATTTAAACAGCAATTGGTATATAAACTACAACTAATGGTATGTGTACTTATAAATACCAAATTTCATTTAACCCTTGTAAGGTTATATCCTTTGGGTGGCCAATGTATACACGTACTGTTAAACATACAATGAAATGCCCTGCTTTAAAGTGCCCAGTTTATCTAAGAGAAGACCAATTTAATAAGAACGCCGCCCTAGTATTCACAATACATAGTGCGAACTTGACAGCGCCAAATAAGGTTCGTTTCTAAACTTAAACAGGTTCCAGAAGGTGTGCAAATAGTGTTTCGAAACACACGTGTGCTACAAGTAGCCTTTTACTTTACAATAATCATTACAATTAAAGAAAGTTCAAGTGCACTTTTAATATTAACTTTGTTATAGTCTTGTATTAATACAAATGCAAGTGCTTCACATGAGATTGACTTCGATGGATTGCACAACAAATTGATGAAAATGGTTCCCTATAATGGTCCAGTATAATTCACTGTAACACATTTAATTCGTCATTAGTTTAAAAGAAGAAGAAGAAGAAGATCTAGAAAGTTCGCTGATGTCACTTGTTTGTTCAACAACCGCAAGCTAACACATGGAGTCTCGACAAGGTACTTGTTACAATAAAGTTCAAAGTACAACTAATTGCTAAGGTAAGCGTTAGCATAAGGACTCGATCTGACAACAGCTGTTCTGAATAACTTGACACCGAGGCGAATATTTGAAACTAAAATGATAGCGTTTTTTATTTGTTTTACAAGGAAGTCGATTGGACTTTTATCATTTGGATTTTATTATAGTATAAATATTGCTTACATTTGATATCACTGCAAATAAAAATTAGAAATTTTCTTTATTTAATCCGGAAAAGTATTGTACTTAGGTTCAATAACACATAAAGTAATTATGAGAACTAATTTATTTAACATTGAATATAAAACAGATATTTGTAGACCAAGGTAAACATCTGTGTATTTTGAGTATTAAAAAACTTTACGGTCATATTTAATTTTTTGTTGACATTTTGATTCCTAGTAGAAATTACAATAATTCTCATATTTAAATATCTGAGTCTAAAAGACTGTATATAAAATTTTACTTCAGAAAAAGATAAATTTGATTAAAGTACCATCATATGATTTAATAGAACAATTGATTTATTTTAGACAAGCGCGTCCAAAAGGTAGAGATAAATGAGTTAAAAGGTAAAAAGAATATATGCCCTTTTATAAAAAATAGGTTATTGGCTGTGACTTAATAAAGAAGTACTAAACAGCGCTTTTAAGAAGTTTAATATCTATATTTCCCTTTACTATGTATACCTACTTAAAGTTTTGGTATTAATAACTACTCTTTTTCTTTGTTTTATAAGGTAGCAAGAGTGCATTTCTTGTGTCCTTCGTTATTATAATAACATTGTTTTTTTTTCAGATTCTGCGTTTTGCAGTAAAAGCGATCTTTCCCCCCTAATTATTTTCAAGTTCTCCCTTAGGGTAACTCCTGCTTTAATAATTCTAGGACTTGGTGGGGCCTCTTTTGCACCCCCTATTTGTATTTTAGAGTCAGTACAAAAAACAATAATTTTGTTGTGAAACCCACGACCACTCCTTATAAGTTCTACCCGAGGAATAGACCCCTACCTTAGTCGGAAAATTGTTGGTTTTTTTTCATTATAAGAGGATGGAACAACAGCTATGTTATATAATATAATAAAATACATAGGTCAGTTTTAATATAACCTCACCTTAGCACCATAAAATCAAAAATCCTCAAGACGTCCAGAACTCAGAAGCGCAGACTACCACCACATTTAAACAAATCAGCACCATCGACACCGACGTCTCTGAGTTTCTGCTTAGAGAAAGCAACAATATCAACAAACCAAATCTCTCATACTTCTTAACTAAACTTGAAGAGTTCGCCCTAACTGCCAACGAAGCAGCCAAGCAAAACGAGTTCACCTACGCTAAATTCCAGTTGGTCGAAAGGAATATACAGCTAAGTAGAGATAATTCATGCATGCACACTGATATCCTTACATAACTACCAACATGCTTCATTTGCCTGATTATCACATATATGCCCACCTCCTCGGCACTATTTTTGTCGCACTAATTAAAGTCGATAAAATCAACCTACACCCTTTCCTTCCAAACCCCAATATTAAAAGTATTCGCTCGATCTAATTAGCAGTTACAATCTTAACAAGCAAACTTTTCGACGTCAAACCCTTGTTAACTCTTAACCAACAATACTCCACAATCCATGTTCCAAAGCCCCTATTACCTCAAATAATAATTTTTGATCTGTACAACGACGCCCCAGCTACAGGCGCCTTAAGCTATGTTTTTATACAAAACTCCCAACTTCTTATTTCGGAAGAGGCTTTTAAACATGCAATCTCTACCGCCATCCGACGATCCAAAAATGATACTAAGACAACATCATTGGTCGTAATTCAGCACGACTACGCGCTATCCTTACAGTAAACACACACACACACACACACACACACACACACACACACACACATACACACACTTATTTATAGGATACAAAACTTGTCGAATTAGAGACCTGGTTGCAGTCACTCGATGTTACAATTGCCAGCATTACGGTCACTCAATCAGGATCGTCGCTCCACGCTATCCTTGTGGCCGCTGCGGAGGCAAACACACTATCAAAGACAGTCCAACACCAACGACTGCAGCATCAATTTGTGGTGACTGCCATATACTCAATCGACAACACGGCCACCCTGTGACCAGTCCCGAATGCTAAGTGCACAGACAGGTAAGGTAGTTGAACTAACTAAACTACGAACCGATTATGGATTATAAACTTTTACTTAGAAAATGGCTGTACGTTCGTCCCCAAACCATTTATTTTCAAACAATTAAAATTAGCCTGCACCATTCTAGAGCAGCCGCATTAGAACTAGTCAGGTCCATACAAGAAAACAATCTTTTCTTAGCACTACTACAAAAGCCTCACCTCGTAAACGTTAAAATCCTCAAACTATCCCCTGACGCATGAACCGACTTTCACCCACTCTCCTACGAACTTCACTGCTTCCGTCAACATATTCCCAAATCCATCAATACACGCCACATTCATATCCTCACCTTCCTTCCCACAAACATTCACCACAACAATTCACAGGAAGACTGGCTCCATTTTCTTCCTATCTTCCTGCTACTTAAGATATGTTAATTATTTTAAACTAGTCAGCTGCTACGTGCTGAATTGACGTTAAGCGTCTGAATTAATTTTACTCTACAGAAGAGTAGTGAAGAAATAATAATAAAATACTCCACCTGCAAGTTTCCAGTGGTTCGGGGGAGGTGTGGATAAAAAGATTTATACTACTTTTAGAGGTATACAAATTCTAACACTTTTACTGAATACTTTTACGCTTATCTTAAATGGTCTTTAAATTCAATTGTCTATGTTTTTTCGTTGAGTGCCAACCCATCTAAAAAACACAAATAAAGCTTATTCAGCAGGTAGGTGTTACTAGTAACGGTTGAGCGTTGTAATGGCTGCTTGAGGTTGATATAGCCTCATTTACACCCTTATTAGTTCCTCCTACTAGTCCTCTTATAAAGCGTTTGAGCACCAACCTACCTGAGGAAATGCCCAGTTAAAGTCTGCACAGAAGGTGGCGTTCCAAAAGACGGTTGAACGGTTATTATTGCAATAACGGTTAATGAAACTTTGTTTTCAAGTTTCTCGCCTTCTCTTACTAGTTTAAATTAAACACAAAAGATAAAAAACTCTACCTCTAGTTCACTTCACTAAGTTATCAGACATGATTATTCCAATAAACAACGGCAAGGAGGAACTAAGATCGATGTCTAATTGACCGATATTCGTGTAGCTAAAGAACAGAATAACTTAAATTCGTCAATGATACACATTCAACTAATTTAATTTTTACATATAAATTATGTGATAGGAATGTATATTTTTCCATATGAGGATCTATTTGTTTACAATACGTTTTAAATAAGCGTGCACCAACATAACAGTCCGTGTTAATACGTTGTACGCATTCTTATTATAACCAGCAATCTCTATTATTAGATACAAAACAGTTGTTTTGGTGTTTATAAATTTTTTGTACTTATCATTTGCGCTGTAGGCGAATTTTTATGTACAGGTTTAATATGTAAATTTTTTAGTTGGATTTTGATACCGGATTTTGAAGTTGATTATTAATGTTGGTTATTGCGATTGGTACACCACTCGCTGTAAGAGTTTAGTGGTCTATTTTATACGTTACTCTGCTGCTGACGACATTGGTGTTGTCTGTTATTCCCTTGTGTATTCGTTGTATTTGTGCAATGTTATTTAATTTTCCTAATAATTAATGGGCGCTCCAAATAAAATAACGTAATAAAATACTTCAGCGTGTTCTTTTAACATTAGTTGAAACTAGGATGCGAAGCTGCTAGCCATTCCTAATGGATTAGAAAGTCAGCATGACTATTTCGAAGCCATTTTGCTACCGCTCGCTACACAACACAACAGCAGGTTTTTCCTGTATATTACATTTTTATTTAAACTCTGACCAAGGTAATGTGAAAACGAATTCTTGGTCACATAGTTATTTTCTTAATCAATCGGCGTTCATCGAAATGCCCAATATAAAGTAATTTTTAAACAAGCCATACCTATATTGACAGTAACCGTACCAACTGCTTTAATGGGCGCTATTAGAAAAAATCCTTTAATATCATAGTTGGCTGTAACATTTATACTGTCAAAAAGTACAGTTCCAAAAAGATTTAAGCGGTTGGAGTCAAAACTGCAAAATAGCTTTGAAAATATGTAAATGTCCATCTGATACATACTTTAGATCCCGAAATACGTAGCTGGTTAATCCATAAACTGTGATGTTCGTTAAGTTTACTTTATAATTAATAGCACGAAATCCTTGTGTAAAATTTACTTGGTCGAGCTTGAATGGTTCCAGAGGCGGTATACCCAACTCCTTAATTCCTTTTCCAGTGTATGGCTTAGCAGCGTGCGTTGCATTTAGTAAACATTTAGAAATATATGGAGTATCTCGTTGACAGATGGACAGATACCCAGCTGAAATCAAATTAAAAATGTGTATTTGTAATAAGCAATGTCAATTGTAAAGTAATAAGGTTAAATATCTACCTAAAAACCGACATTTATGTTAAAGAGGGTCCGTAGAAAATTTCAGTTCAATATTAATAAGCTCCATGTTTAAACAAAAAATTAGAAGGTTAAATTCAAGAAGTCTGGAGTATTAAAAAAAGTTTAGTTTAGTAAAAAGAATTATCTTTATAATACACGATAAAAAAGAAAATATTTAGTGGTTTCTTTTAAATCTATGATCAAATCTTAAAGCTTTATGTTATTAACGGAGTTAACAGCGATTCAAATACGAAAGCCAGATTTGTCTTGCTTACAAATTTAGATGTGAGTTTTACAGCAAAATTTTTATTTTAAATTTTTATTGCGGACATACTTTCCAATATAAAAAATTGAACTAATACAAAGTTATCTATAACAACTATGCCAAGATATTCTAATATCTATTTTTAAGAATTAAATTTGTAACATAAAGAAATGAAAGTTGTCGAATATTCGATGGTTGTTCTCTACAAACAAACACTAAAAGCTCATTACTTTTAATAAAGCTTTAAATAAATTTGCATAAAGAATGTTCTAAGATCCTTGAAAACAAATGTTTAACCACGGGAAATTTTTAGTGATAATCAGATGACTTGCAGATGCTTTAACTCGACAAACCAACAAAATAACAGCTTTAACTTACCCGTCGATTGAAGAATGCCACTTCCTTAACAAAACAAGAAATAGGTAAAATACAGGTATTTCATGAACTTCAAGGCTTCGGAATGTGCTTCATAAGAATAAAACATGAGATCTTGAATCTCGTTTAAAATAACAACTACTTGATGGTTATGTGGACAATTCCTTGATTATGTAAAACTTTAGCTGTATAATACCTTGATAATATTACTTCTAAAGGAGTTAATCTTCTAAAAATTTTAATCGTTGAATTATGGAAAACGTTAATAATAATAAACCGTGACAATGTTATTTATAAAAACTTGTCTGATACTTGAACACGACTGACTTTTGCTACGTCTCGCCTGGTTTATTCGACGATAAGAAGCAGACGTTAAAGCGGGTTCGTAGAAATTGCTAGAAACATAGATCATAATATTAGAGCGTTACATATTTTTACTATAAAACCCTACCTGTGTTTATTCTACAAACACCCGTCAACACCTGTAGTATGTGGACGGACCGCATAATTGACTAGCGGTTTTTAAAAATGTTACAATAGAATGAAATTATAAATTACACATACGAGTCTCAATGATCATCCCACATAGAGGTAGTAATTGAACGAAAGAAAATATAATGTTTTGAAATGGATTTGAAACTGTAAACTTTAAATTGTTACTGCAACCGAAACAAGGTACAGTACAAATACTAGTTACCAGCGCTTGCCACAAAGAGGGCGCTCTGTATTGCAACCCTACATTTGATTTTTCCAATGCTCTCTCCACCTGACTACGCCACGGAGCCGCCTCTTTTATTGCAATCTTACATGTGATTTTTCAATGCTCCACCCGAAGGTACTGCATTGGTCAGGAAGCGAGTTTTTTTTACCTGAAAAATTTTGAATTTTGCTGAACCCTTGCTGTTCCAAGCAAGGTAAAGATTTTTAGCGTGCGCGACTACACTCACACACGGGACTTCCATTTTACCTCTCATCCGAACGAGGGCGAATTTTTGTGAAAAATGATCGCCTAACATTTTTCAAGCTGACCGTGTTGGGATTTGAACACGGGACCTTGGGTATAGTAGTCACACGCATACCAAGTACGCTATGGAGCTGCCAACCATTCACAAATAGTTTTCTAATTATATCTTATTATGTACACAGTTTATCAGTACAGATTTAATTCAATATCGAACCCTATATCGGATTTAATCATATCTGATCAGTTATATTTAATTATCTGTTTATGTACTGGCAAAAATGTTACCGTAGGCTGCCAACCCTTCTTAATTAAATTATCGACTTGTACATACAACTCCCACACAAAGACTTGCACACAAAAAAACTTATCATATACTTAATTAATCAATAGATGTGTACTTTTTAAAATCTTAAACAATACGATTTCATTTTGCTGTGAAAATCTGCTTTATATTGCATTATTTCAAACTGTAATTATCAATTAAGGCACCAAGATTCTTCAAACCGTCTTACAAAATACGCCTTTCCATGAAAATTGCTCCATATAACGTATAACAAACTATTCCCATTACATATGCTTTATTCCACTTCAGAAGACTGTTACGGTAGTCTTAACTTATTTTTTTTATTTTAAATGATGTACACTCTTCTGAGTGGCAATTAAACACAGCCAATAATCAACATAAAATGTTTTTATAAAATTTGTTACCTGGTAGCTATTTTCCAGCAGATATCCGCAATCAGTCCTTGAAGATGATACCTTCTAGTACAGCTCTAGTCCATGAAACGGCTCCCCGGTTGAATGGCCATCACTCTCTGCATGCTGCCACCGCAACATCTCTCTTCATTTGCAATAAACCAAAACATCCAACTTCCAATATTTCCATACCATACTTTACACGCGTTTGACATAAACTAGGTAACTTGATTTGTATTAATCATTCTACAGCAATCAAAAATTTTATAGATAACTATGTTGATTTCGAGTTAAATGTGATAGCTAAAACACATTTTCGTATGCAATTGCAATGTATTTTTATTATTTAATGGCGGAGTATAAAATTTAAAATTTTAACAATGTAAAATATAGACTTATGAATACTATTAAGGTGTACAAAAAAGTTCTGAGCTTTTTCTTGCAAAATTCAATATTTTTTTAAAAACAAACAAAAAAATATTAATTAACGAAATATTCCCCGTTTATATCGATGACCTTTTGCCGTCTTTCAGGCAACTTGCGAATTCCCTGATGATAGAAGCTCACTGGCTTCGAGGCGATAAAGTCATCAATACATTTTCGTACCTCTTTGAGTGTCACAAAGTGTGTATCAGCCAAGTGATGCTGCAGCGACCGAAATAGGTAATAATCGGAAGGCGCCATGTCTGGGCTATACGCCGCATGCGGGAGAAGTTCCCAGCCTAACGCAAAAATATGGTTCTGAGTCACTTTTGGAACATGTGGCCGGGCATTGTCATGAAGCAGTATTACTTTACGACGTCCTTTGCCAGTTATTGCCTCCTTTCTTCAAACGCATCGCTCAAATTGCATTTCACCGGCACCCCCACTTTTAAGTGGGGGATTGAAAATGGGTGCGTTTGTTTGTGCTAGTTTGTGCTGCAAACCCTATCGTTTGTGCTACTTACGTTCTCGATATATTCAAAAAACAAGTTGGCGGTGCTGCTGAAACATCCACATCCCCACCCTGGCAAAGGAGGACAGAATGCGGTGCATTCGTTTGTTCTACGTTTGTGCTGGTTTGTGCTGCAAATCCCATAGTTTGTGCTACTTCCGTTCTCGAGATCTTCAAAAAACAAGTTGGAGGTGCTGCTGAAACTTCCGCACCCCACTTTTTCAGAGGAGAATATAAAGTGGTGCATTTGTTTGTGCTAAGTCTATGCTGGTTTGTGCTGCAAACCCCATCGTTTGTGCTACTTCCGTTCGCGAGATTTTCAAAAAACAAGTTGGGGTGCTGCTGTAACGTACGCATGCCCACTTTTTCAAAGGGCAATATAACGTGGTGCATTCGTTTGTGCTACGTTTGTGCTGGTTTGTGCTGTAAATCCCATCCTTTGTGCTACTTCCGTTCTTAAGATAGTCCAAAAACAAGTTGGGGGTGCTGCAGAAAAATCCGCACCCCCACTCTTTCAGAAAGAAATCTAAAGTGGTGCATACGTTTGTGCTGGTTTGTGCTGCAAACTCCATCGTGTGTGCTGTTTTCCTTTTCGCGATATTCAAAAAACAATTTGGGGATGCTGTAGAAATGAAGTGATTGAGAGTAAGGTGTGTAGTTGAAAGTTTACAAATTTGTTGAAAGCGCTTGTAATCGTTTGTGCTCCGTTTGCGATACATTGTGCACTGATTTTTTTGCTTCACCAGTCACCCCTCTGTATAGGGTTGTCTTTTTGTATCTGAAATATGCAAATACAACGGGAATAGATTTTTTTCCAAAACCAGCCGTGATACTTAATAAGAAACCAAAAATTTCGTACGGAATCAAAAATCAAATTTATTTTTAACTAGCCCTTGATTCTGTAGGGACCCTCTCTTGCCCCTAATTCGCTAGATGTAAAATATCACAAGTTATACATTGAATTTTTGCTCCAAATCCAATAATTATTAATTTTTCCAACGAACGTCTATGGAATGTTGATGGATGTCCATAAATACGTTCTTCAACTAAAGTGGTATGGACGTTCTTTGGCAAACGTCCATTGGACGTCCGTTTTAGTTCCATTCAAAGTACGAATACCCACGGACGTTAGTCAAAGGACGTACATTTTAACTGCAGGACGTCCTATGAACGTCCATCAAAAGTCCATGGGTGTTCGTACATTGAATGGAACTAAAACGGACGTCCACGGGATGACCATGGGACGTTATGTATAATATGGGAAAAAGATGCATCCGTTTGTGCTTACTTGTGCTACAAACCCCATCGTTTGTGCTACCCTTTCATCCAAATATTTAAAAAACAACATGGGGTGCAGCTGAAGTGTCAGCGCGGTACCACCTCCACGGAGGTGCATAAACAGTCTTTGCTACGTTTACGCTGCAAACCCCATCGTTTGTGATACCCGTTCTTGGGATATGCAAAAAAATTTAGGGGTGCTATAGAAATGAAATTTATGAAGGTGAATGGGTTGGTTGGCAGTTTTTTCTATTTTTTTTATTTATTCAAACATTACAATTAGTCTGCTACCTAAAAATTACAGCAAACCTGCTACTCCTATGAAATCTAACAGAATTATTTGCTACCTTAAGTTCTATTAGTCAGTTTTAAATTATTTGCGTTTGGAAATACTCGTGTGTGTGTGTGTTTGTGTCTGTGCGCGCGTGTGGGTGCGTGAGTGTGTGTGTTTCTGTCTGTGGTAATGTCCTTGGGACTGCTTTCCTTCCCAGCTTCCGACCGTCGGCAGCCGGTTGGCAGTGTATCACATTTGTAAAAGTGCTTGTTATCAATGAAATTCAATTTTCTACTAAATTCCAAATTATGCAAAACGTAATTTGAAACACCCCGTATATTACATAAACACTGAAGTTTCTCTTTTCCAGCTATCAAAACTACGCTGAACACTGCAATTTCTAATTACATAATATAAACGCTTCCAAACCTGTTTTGCTGAGTGTGCAAAACGTCGTTGGGTTCTTAAAGTGAAATGCCTCTACAGTGTCCACAATTTGTTCATCAGCAAAACACCTGTTACTTTTAAATTAACAACTTTATTTTTAAAAATTGCTGACTACTATGTTTTGGTGAATGTTTAAAGTTACATCGTTTTCAATATAGCTATACCTTACTTAAATTTGGTGTTTGATGAGTTTACTTCTTTTTGTGCTCATTTGAAGAAGTGTAACTGGTGAGTATTGTTACCAACTATTAGGCAACCCGTCAAACACGCAAGCTGCATAACCGAAGTATATTCTACAGAAGTCTCGAACGTTCCAGAAAACCCTAGAATATGAGTCATCTATTTAATTATAGGGTATATATAAAATCGGTGATGTGTCTACAGAGGTTAGTCTATATCAAAATGTCGTATATAAATCCTATCGTGTATAGTTAGTCATTATAGTAGTGTTTGGTGATGTTAAGAAGACTTATGGTTAAGGATTTAGTTTAAGAAGATACTAGTGCTTGTAAATAGCATTAGTGTGATAGTGTTCCATTTGAAAACATCTATAAATAAGCCATATACTGTTAATTAGACTTGTCAATAGTGAGTAATAAAAACTTTTCTTATTACTTGTTCTAAATTAGTGAAACGTGTTAGCGGTAGCCCACTACAGAACGTATTTATTCTGAACAAAACATCCTGACAGCTACTTCTGCTATGCCTACTAATAAGTCAACCGGTGAAGACAATTGTACTACCATCCTCTCCTGTGCCGATCCTTTTGAAGCTAACGTCGAAGAACCCGTAGAAAATTGGGGAAGTAAAGAGGTAAAAAGTACTAAACGTAATAAAAATACTAAAACAAGTGTCTATCTCACAGAGGATCCTACTATTTTGCACTATAATGACCTAAGCAAGTCAAAAGCATCAATAATAAGCATTCTGAAAAATGGCAATACTCTTTCGCTTAAACCTATCAAGATAGGCGGAAATTTTTACACCCTTATCAATACTTGCCCGTTTGATAGTGCAGTGCATCTGATTTGTACCGCTTTTGCAGACAGTCAACTTTTCCGCAGCATTTATTACAGAAAATTTTTTGGATTAATCAGTAACATTTTGCGCAATGGTATTTGTAAAATAACTGAAGCGATAGAAAAATGATACTTAACAAATAACGATAGCTCTTTGGTAGAGAGAAGTGGACTGTATATAAAATTTAGTGATAATTTAACAAACAACATATAATTAATGTTTTTAATCAGTTCAAACATTTACTCAAAGCACTCACCTGTTGATTACGAAGCCGTGCCAATGACAAAATGATGTAACATCTACTCTGCTTTTTGCGGGTGTAGCGAAGCACATTTATGTCAATAGCGCTTCTGAAGAAAAGCGGTTCATCTAAGTAGGAGTTTTACGTAGAATGTGTAAAGTAGCGATGCGGTCTGTTCGAACGACAAATCAATTCTCTCTTGCTTCGTGGATTTTCTAGTCAATACTGTTCTTGCACATGCGGAACAACACAGAGTTTTATCACTCGCGGCACTTGTTGGCGCGTGCTTCAAGTAAAACCATGGGACTTTTACACTAACAAATTTAAATATACCGAGGTGATCGTAAATAATCAACAAACTCAATAGAAAATAAAATTTAGCTTTAATTATTTACACTATAAACGGAACATACCGCCTACCAAAATGCAAGGCATTTTAAAGAAAAAAATTAAATATAAGACGTGGGGGAGGGACGGAATGGCCAAGCGGAAATAGCGAAAAAAAATATATACAAAAACCAAAAGAAAAAAAGAATTTTCTTTTCTACATTGAGGGCAAAGGGCAGAGGTTTGACCCAGTAACAGAAAAGGGACCAGCGAAGGCGACGCCCGAACATAAAAAGTGTTTGACTTAAGTTCGACATAAAGGCAGATTGCCCATGGGAGGTTGCAATGCGACCGGATTAGTCTTCCAACACGCTAAACAGTGACTCAAAATACGACGGATAGATTGCCTTCCAGAAACAATCCAGAAGTGCTGACTGACGAGAAAATGGACCATTTGAGCACCCGCGTGGAAGTATTTTAAATGAACGTAAGTAACATACAGATCAGTTAACAGACTTTTGCTAGGTAACAAAGCGGAAAATTTACGGTCAGAGGACAAAAGCGCGTGAACCAGGCGACCTCCGACGCGCAAGATTCCATCACGAATAAAAGGGGACAATTTACAAAAACCCTTTTTTAAAGGGGATCCAGAATGAATGACTTCAAGCTTGATAGCAAAATAAGATTGTTGAGTATACAAAGTATACAAAGGGATCAGAGCATTATGCAACTGAGAAAATGATAAAGGTCCAGAGTACCTTTCGAGTGGGTGACGTAGATTATGACGAAAACGGAGAATCCAAGCAACAGTGCGAGTAATAAATGGAAATGAAGATTGATTTTCTAGAATTGATTGAATCCAAAAGGATGTTACGACAGCGGATAAAACAATAGAGCGTTGTTCAGTGAGAACTTCAGGAATATCTGAAGGCGGAATATATGGACTGTAGTTTTCGAAAGACCCATACAAGGTTGGTGAAGCCGCCCACTATACAGAACATTGACACAAGTCGCTAGGGAGTAAACCACGTGACCCGACATCGGCAGGATTTTCGGTGGAGGGAATGTGATGCCAAGAGGCGCGAGACGTGTTTTCCTGAATGTAAACAACACGATTGGCGACGAAAGTCTTCCAACGTTGCGGCAGGGAACGAATCCAGGAAAGTACTACCATGGAGTCAGACCAATAGTAAATTTTAGGAAAAGTAAGGTTCGAAACAAGGGTTTTGAGGACAAAGATTAATAATTTTGATGCCAGTGTGGCGGCCAACTATTCGAGACGGGGTAAAGAGATTGTACGAATGGGCGTAACCTTAGACTTAGCGCATACTAAGCGAATCTCAAAGGCGGAAGGAGTAACAAAGCGAAATTAAACAACAGCACAGTAACCACATTCGGAAGCGTCAGCAAAGCAGTGAACTTCGCCCGTAGTAAACTGTGGCGGGATAAGCAAGCAGGGTAAAGCAAAATCTGAAAGAAGCGGTAACTCATGCAAGTATTTCTCCCAGAAACGGAGTAGATGGGGGGGAGGGGGAGCATCCCATTCTAATTTTAACGACCATAAACGTTGAATTAAGTGTTTTACTAGAAAAGCAAGAGGGGATAAAAGTCCCATGCGGTTGAAAATACAGGCTAAGTTAGAAAGTAAGTTTCGCTTGTTACAGCAGGTACTTAGTGGCTGAACTAGAAAACAAAAATTATCTGAAGTGGGATTCCATTGAAGACCTAAAACTTTTAAGGATTGAGTATCAGGATCCTCAAAGGAGCGGGGTTGCGCGAATTGCTGCGTAGCGAAAAGATCTTTTAACAATTCGGGATGATTACTTGACCATTTATGAAGTTTGAAATCACCAAGTTTTAAAAGAGCAATTAGTTGATTACGTAGAGCGAGGGTTAGATTAATAGAATCTCCACCAGTAGCGATGTCATCAATATAAGTATGGTGACGAAGTGCGAAAGCGGCTAACGAATAAGAATTTCGTTCGTCCACGGCCAACTGCTGAAGTGTGTGTATGGCAAGAAAGGGAGCACAATTGATTCCATACGTAACGGTATTTAATTTAAAATCCTGAATTGGCCCCTCAGGGGAGAAGCGCCAAACAATTTGTTGATAGTCACACTGAGTGGGATTTACAAGAATTTGTCTGTACATCTGACGAATATCGGCAGTGACAACATAAGGATGTAAACGAAATTGTAACAAAATTGCGGTGTTATCGGGTTGTAACTTCGGCCCAACATACAAGTGATTGTTTAAGGACGATTGAGACAGAGTTTTAGCCGAAGCGCTGAGAACAACTCGTAATTTCGTACTTACGCTTTCGGGTTTCACAACGGAATGATGCCGGATGTAATAAGAAAAGTCCGAATGAGACCCAATAACAACAGATTGCATATGTTGAGAATCAAGATATTCACGCATGAACGAAACGTATTGTTCGTAAACACGCGGTTGCTTAAGTAGACAATTTTCTAAAGCGACAAATCGTTGTAAAGCAAGATCACGACTACCTGGAAAAAATGGTTCTTGATCTCTAAACGGCAACGAGACGGCATAGCGACCTTGTTCATTTCGGCGAAACGTATCGACAAAATGTTTTTCCACAAGAGTTTCTTCAGGCGTGAAAGGTTAAGCGGCGAGGACAGCTTCGACTTCCCAGAATTTAACGACAATATCTTACAATGGGGAAGTAGATCTGTCATACAAAACAAGCTAGTTATTTCAGAAGCGGGCGAGGAAGGTATGTTTCCCATTAAAACATATCCAAAAATGGTATTAATAGCAACAAGTTGACCGCTAGCACCCTGGATGCGACTATCTAATAACACTTGGGAGAAAATATCCGCACCAAGTAAGATTGAGCAAAGAGCAGATCAGCTAGCTTGAGGTTAGCCAGATGATTAAAATGTTGTAAAGAAATATTAGAAGTAGGTAAATTTTCACAAATTTTGGGAAGTACTACAGCTTGAAAATTAATAATCGGTGAAGAAACACCTATTGGTTTGAGCGAAAGGGCGAAGTTACCAAATGTAAAATGCGGTAACAAAACTACGAAAGCTAACTAGGAGAGAAATGGACTGTATAAAATTAAGTGATAATTTAACAAACAACATATAATTAATGTTTTTAATCAGTTCAAGCGTTTACTCAAAGCACTCGCCTGTTGATTACGAAGCCGTGCCAATGGGAAAACGATGTAACATCTACTCTGCTTTTTGCGGGTGTAGCGAAGCACATTTATGTCAATAGTGGTTCTGAAGAAAAGCAGTTCATCTAATTAGGAGTTTTACGTAAAACGTGTAAAACAGCGATGCGGTCTGTTCGAACGACATATCGATTCTCTCTTGCTTCGTGGATTTTCCAGTCAATACTGTTCTTGCACATGCGGAATAACACAGAGTTTTATCATTCGCGGCACTTGTTGGCGCGTGCTTTAAGTAAAACCATGGGACTTTTACACTAACAAATTTAAATATACCGAAGCAAACGTAAATAATCAACAAACTCAATAGAAAATAAAATTTAGTTTTAATTATTTACACTATAAACGGAACAGTATTACTGCACAAAGTTATGCCAAGAGAGAACAAATTCTTATTGAACTTCACTTTCACAATTCATGAAATTCTATAAAACCTACTGAACAATTGACACATAAATTCTGCTTGTACAGCATGCTATCTGTTGGATCCATTATTAATAAACTATCCTTCGGTCGAAGAAAAAAGTGTTGAATGTCCTACATGTAATCGCACAAGAACCTTTTTGCGTGCGCATTTACTGCAAATATTACAAATAATGACATTACTCAGCTACAAAGGGTTATAGATGAAAGGTTCAGCCCTGTTGCAGGAGGAGATCCTTTATTTATTGGGCATTACGGCGCGTATTGCTGGTGGGAGAAGTGCCTGAAATGGGAATTGCATGATGATCTTCAGGGCAAGTTCTTAAATGTTAGGTCGCGAAATATGGTAAACTGTCACTTGTCGTTATACACACTATAATTTGTTCGATACAAGGAAGAAGTTTATTGTAATCAAAGTTGTTCTAATAAAATGTGCACTTCAAGTTTTCGCCAACGAAATTTTTTTTTTATTTTGAGTTTTCACAAGTTTTTTTTTATTTATTTTAAGTTGTTCCCAAAAAATATTTGATTAATTTTTCCGCAAAATAAACTTTCATTTTAAACCCTGTTCACTTCAAAGCGCCCTTAAACCGACCCTGAGTCTTGACAATGTGAACTTATCAAGACTTGTCAAGACTCAAAAGTAACCGTAAAAAATATACATTGTATACCTATATAAATAATGTCTATAATTATAGTAAACATTGCTAAAACCTAATTAGTTGACTTTTACAGTTTTCCTATCTTATCTGTTAACAAAAGTGGATTAAAATTGTTCAGAGGGCTCGTGAAATTGAGATCTCCTTATTCAACTTCTTTTATGGTAATAAAGGGCGGATCCGGACATTGGGGCGTGGTCGTAAGTGCGCGGCCGGTAGGTCGCGAGTCATTTGGAAGCGAGGACAGTAGGGCACGAGCCGTTAGGGCGCCGCCGATGAGGCGCGGGACATTAGGGTGCGAGGACAATAGGTCGCAAGCCAAATTCCAAAAAACTCCAAAATTAAAAAAATGGGGCGTAACCTTTTTTGTGTTTTATTATATTTTAATTGTTTTTGTATAGTGTTCCTGTATGTGTGTTGATGAGAATGGTCAGGCAGAATTTTTGAAAATGCTCCCCCAGCAAGCATTCTTTAAAAGTAATAAAAAAACAATATTTTAGCCGTCAAGGGCATCTTCAAAAATTCTATATTTTATATAAACACGCAGAGGAACACCATACAGTAGAATTAGAGCAATATAGAACACAGAAAAAAGTTACACCGCCCGCTCAGAAAACATTTAATATTTTATTATAAGTTGATTTAATATTTTTCTGTAACGCTAACAGTTTCACGACCAAACCTTTTTGTGTCATATGATCCCGACTGTCCCGCGATATAACAGCCCATGCCCTTACTACCCTTGCGCCCTGTTGTCCCGCGCCCTAACGGCAGCGCCCTAACGACTCGCACACTACAGTCCTCGCGTCCTACTGTCCTCGAGCCCTAATGTCCCGCGCACTATTAGCGGCGCTTTAACGGCTCGCGCTCTACTATCCTCGCGTTCAAATCACACGCGCCATGCCGGCCACGCCTTACCAGCAGCACCCAAATGTCGTACACCGAATAAACGGTGCTAAAATTCACAGGTTTAAAGTTTGGAAGAAATTATTTTTGAATTTGGCACAACAATTCAATATTGTTTAACTACATAGACAACCTTAACCAGAGGGGTGACTGGTGAAGCAAAAAAATCAGCGTACCATGTAACACAAACGGAGCACAAACGATTACAAGTGCTTTCAACAAATTTGATGAACTTTCAACCATACACCTCACTCTCATTGGCTTCATTTCTACAGCACCCGAAATTGTTTTTTGAATATCGCGAGAAGGGAAGTAGCATAAACGATGGGATTTGCAGCACAAACAAACACAAACGTAGCACAAACGAATGCACCATTTTATATCCCCCTCTGAAAGAGTGGGGGTGCTAACGTTTCAGCAGCACTCCCAACTTGTTTTTTGAATACTCGAAAACAAAAGTTGCACAAACGATGGGATTTGCAGCACAAACCAGCACAAACAGAGCACAAACAAACGCAACCATTTTAACTCCCCCATGTGAAAGTGGGGGTGCCGGTGAAATGCACCTACATATTTCAGAGGTTTACGCCTTTTGTCAACTTAAAAGACTATGATTATTCGTGTCGAAATGCTATTGGAAGATATGAAAATGGTCAAGAAGTTTGTTAGTCGTTTTTAGCAAAACTGATCGCGAAATGGTCCACTTCTAAAAGGTATCCTATCACTTTTTTGTAATAGTATAATAATTGATTGGAAACAGATTGATTTGCCATTTTTAATGGTATTTATTTCAAGTTTGCTTTGAGTAATTGGTTTATTGACTTTCTTTCCTGAAGTATTGGTATGGAACCCTAATTGTGCGAGCTCGATTCGATCTTAAGTAATTTTTATTTACGTATTCGATTCACTTTGGTGCTTTGAATTCCCCTATTGCATTTGTGTTTCCAGAACAGTTTGGAATTTGGGATCAGTTTAAACCACTGCGCTTGAGTCACCAGGTCTATTAGTTCTGATCACCGGGTCAATATGGATTTATAGTTCAGGTCGGGCTACCGGGTTAGTCAGGGTCATCGGGTCAGTTCGAGTCCCCGGGTCACTCCAAGAAACCGGGTCAGTTCGGGTTACGGGGTCAGTTCCGGTAAGTTCGAGTCCACCGGGTCAGTTTGGGTTTTGGGTCTCGGGTCAGTCTGTTTTCGGGTCACCGGGTCACAAAATCGTGATCTGGTCCAACTCTGCTACCAACTACCTTTAATCTTAGTTTAAATATTAGTTTAGTAATTGTAAATAGTGGTGTTCTACTGATGATGACCACTTAGTGGTCGAAATGCGTTTATAAAGATTGTAACAATTTTTTCTGACGACTGCAAATCTTTTAAAATTACTCACTAAATACGCTGTATTGTCTATATAAATAAACAGTTAAATCTTGCTACATAAATAAATATTTAGATCGGGGTCGTGTAGCCCAATCACAAGACAAAAATTATTCAATAATATTGGTTTAGTTAATATCAGTAAACGTTGTTCGTTTGAATAGAGTCTTTAATGTCAGGCGACTTTGAAGTTATTTGTGCGCATTGAACAGACCGGTTAGTCCGGCACGACCGCTTAATAAGAAAACACCATGCAGTGGAACTGGGTCCTTGTCAGCAGCCTGCGTCTAGCCATAGGCGTTGCCACTTGACCAAGTGCAAGATGCACTTGAATTAAGGTTTGTTTTAATAATAGTAAGCAGATTAATTTATTATTAAATAAAACTAAATAATTTTGTTATAGCGCTCATACGCTCAACTATAATTTTTGTAAGAATTCGCTCATACGCTCAATGTTAAACTTTTAGTAAAAATGCTCTCAAACATTTAATGATATTTTTTAGTAAGATGGCATTTAAAAGCTCTATGGATTTTTGATAACGAATTGCCTAAATTCATTAATTTCGATTTCACAAAATTTATAAAACGTGCTGCGAAGGTTTTCTAGCATTAATTTTAATTAATCCATTAAAAATTACTCTAAAAGGTTAACAAAGTTTTAGTCATTGTAATTATCAAGTCTATTATCAGTAACGTAATTGTAATAATGTTTATTCTGGACATTCAGCAAAAATAAGGCTGCAAGTTTACAAGTTCAAATACGATATTTAATTCACCGAATTACCGTTAAATTAGCTGTTTTTAAAACAAGTGGAAGAACGTGGAAAATGATGTATTTTGGATCGACTGCTTTATGATTGCCGTTGTTTCGATTTGCGAAGATGAGATGCACTTCACGTTCGTATAAATGGTTCCAATAAAATTCCAGTTTACTACGTAATAAAATGTGGGCAGTACGTTGACGTCATTTATTTGTCAAAGGATCGTATGCCAGCACATCTGGTTTCGACAATGTAATTATCATAACGTAGCTTAGAACAACGCATTGCAAGGTAAGCTTTTTATTACTTTGACATCACAACAGCTGTTCGCCTATCTTGACAACGAGGCAGAACATCGTAAACAACATTGTAACAATTTACGGTTCTAGTTTTGCTCTGTAATTATGAAAAACTTTTGCTGTTTAAAATTTATCACATTTTGAATCAAGGATTATGCATGAAATTATTATAAATGAATATGAATACTTTAATTTATTCCTAACAAAATATTTCATTTAAATTCAATCATACCTTAAGTAGTTATGAAAACTAAAATTATTAGACTTTGAAAATTTTAATACTCACTTGTAAACCAAATAACAGATCTGATATTTTGGGCAATTAATTTGGAAAGTCTTGTAAATATGTTTATTATATTATTAATATTTTTACTGCTTAGTAGAGACAGTCATAATCTTCTCGTTCTATTACTGTGTTGAAGAAATTAATCTACCTTTGAGAGCATATTTTGTACATAAAATTTCATTACTTAGAAGGCAATATTTAATTAAAGAACAATTATTTAATTCACTTTGTAACGTATTTTTTTTCTGTTACGCTTCGTTCTTTAATATAAAATAAATCAGCAATAATATAAGATATATAATTTATAAAATTCCGTTCAGTAAAAAATTAAAACATAAAATTAATAATAGCATATAGACTCCTTTACCTTTATGGTCTAAGATTCGTTATTAACCTTCGTCGAGTTGTCAATTTGTTCACTTCTTTATCAGCGTTCGAACGGGTGAGCTGCTCTGCGGGATAGTGAAGTCAAGATGGTCGTGTCTAAACACGTGACCTGTAACACAGTCCGAAAATAGATGGATAATTGATTGGTTCTTCGTGTCTGGAGGTTGAACCTAGCAGCTGTAGCGTGAGGATGTTTTTGTATAAGTTCCACCTAGAGCGGTTCAGTTGATCCCTGCAGGCCTAAGGAGATGGAAGCTCCCCTTTCATCATTAATACAGTTGGTATAAAATTATTTAAATAAATTTTTAACATTTTCCCTATAGTGCAATATCGGATAAGATAAAATTTTATACAATATGGTATATAGTAATTTCATGTTATGCAGTTTCATATAATTCAACATCATAAATAAATAATATCGAATAAGCAAATCTTGTATCTAGAAAGTTTGTTGGAGTAATATCATGTAAAATCAAGCAGAAGTTAATTTCGTTAAATAATGGTTATATTCAGAAGAGCTTTGGTAATTCCAGAAATAATTTTGTAAGTATTCACATGGTTTCTGTTTGTGCGTCGCAGATAATCGATGGTTATGGAAATTTCCGACAGCTGAGGTCAAAGTCCTATTTCTTTCGTTCAGAGCAGTATTACTACACGTGAGTGTTCCTTAGAATTTAATCACTTTGAATATTAATTAAGTTGCAATAAGAAAATAGTACATTGAAATTTTGTAACGTAAAAAAAACGTCTAAGGAAAGAAAGAATTAACTAACAAATCTATTGTTTGTCAGAATGTGTGCACATGCACACAAAGTTTACATTTAAAAAGTTGTGAATGACATTTTATTTCAGATACAAAAAAACATAGATTCAGTTGTCTTATTTAGACCTCACATGTTATCTTACTTTAATTTAAAATATGTTTAAATATTTTGAGGTCATGAACTTTGATTTTTAGTCTACATGTGGAATTCGCGTAATAACTGTTAAGTAAAAGTAACTTTAGGTAAATCCATGCTAGTTTATCAGCACTTAGGTAATTAAATTTCATTGTGAAGGTCGAAGAAGTACTTCTATGGCTTGAAGAAAATATGTAATATGAATAATTAAGAAAACTCAAATCCTTACATTTAAATTTTTTAGAAAGATCCATTCAGAGATCTTTATATTATTGAATACAATTTTTTATTAGTATATTTCTGTTCCATAAAAATTATTAATTGAAAATATTATAGAAATACGAATTGAAAATATTATAGTAACACAAATCCAGAAATTTATTCAAATAGAATCTATTTTGTTTTTGCATGACTTTTTATTATTTAAAATTCAAGTAAAAATTACTAGTCATCCCTGATCAGAAGTTGTGTGTAATGAAAACAAATTCCCTGGGTGTATATTTTAGAAACCTAAATTCTATTATTTTATTTTTGGCAAATATTTTTGAGGACACAAATGGTGTCCATGTTGTACCTTTGTTTGTTCACAGGTCAAGCTGAGACATCTGTATGACATCTGGTGTTTGAGGTTTTGGTAAGTGTGTTTAAAAGAGTGAAATTCAGGTTTTATGGCTATGTTAGTGGTGTTGACATAAGGTTTCCGCATTCCCCTTATACAAGCACAGTTAATTTTTGATGGTTATTGTATTGAAAAATACGGTGGCGCTCATTAAATATAATTTTGGTCTTTTCACAACCCATGACCTAAGCTCATGATCTACCCAGAGCTAACACTCGACTAGCCGTTTATTTCTTAAGAGTTTTTCTTTTTCTCAAGCCATTTTCCATCCAACTTTACCTTGGGCTTGCATTAATAATAAGAAATTCTCGACCTTGTGATATCAGTTTAGGGTTTAGGAAATTTAAAGGTGTAAGTTATTAGCTGATAGTCACGAGGATAAATAAATTTAATAAAAAACAAGTTTTTATTACAACTTCAGTAGTTGTTTTATTTTGAACAAGTGAGTTCAAGAAGAGGGTTATTAAATCAGGAGACAAAAAAGCATAAATACCCTTTTCAAATTTAATGTTTTAGATCTCACTTGACTTTGGAGCACTAATAGCACTTTCAAGCATTTTAATGCCTAAACTGATGTTTATAATGGTGTTCAAATAATTGATATTAATAGCCATTCTTTTTTATAGCATAAGGTACCAAGAGTACATCTCTTGTGTCCTTCTTTGCTATATTAATATTTTTCTTCACAGCTCCCGCTTAGGCAGTAAATACGATATTCCTCTCTAAGGACTTCCAAGTCCCCCCCTTAAGGCAAACCCGTGTTTAGAAAATTGAAGGACTAGCTAGCGCCCCTCTTGCACGCCTATTTTAGTAATATTAGAGTCAGTAAGTGGTTTGTCATAAGAACCACGACCACTCCTCATAAGCTCTACCCGAGGAATAGACCCCTAGCATAGTCGGAAGATAGTTGAGATTCCATCCTTTTAAGAAGATTCCTTCACCATAAAAAGATCTCAAAGTTAGCCTAAAGCTACGTGAAAAGGTTATAAGATGTTACATTAGGAATAAAAAAGAAAAAAAATTGTCGCAAAAGTGGTTATAGTTTTACATTAAACATTACGGCACAGGGTTCCTTTGATACTGTAACATATAACTATTAAACCTATGCGTGATTGAGAAGATCAGAAAAAAAACCAAAAGAAAGTTTTTGGTTCTGTTGGGCGCCATATGGTAAAAAAGTTATTACTTAATCATTCTAAGCGCGAAACAATTTTACTTACGGATTTTTCTTGTGTATGCACAAATGGCAGCTGTCAATAGAACTACTACTGTTATACGTCGTATCATTTTTATGCACGTATCGACAGTGTTTGCAAGATATAAACTGTAACTAAATGATATCTCGTTGAGAAAAATTATACTACAGTTTTGTACATACCCATTTTAATGGACAAGGTGTTCTTTAATGATATTCCTAAATCATGTAAATTATCAAATTGACTGGATCACCTCGTAGCGAAGTTTTTTCTTAAAGTATATTTTATAATATGATACATGTTACCAATTATGAGCTAGTGCAAAATGTTATACATTCGGTATTAATGATCCTTGTAACAAGTTCTTCACAAAAATCTCAAGAATTCTTCAATGTCAATTACTAGTCTTAGACTGCCATGCATCAATATCAATTTATTACACAATCATTATCCTTGCTTAAGACTGCAAGTCTAGGTTTTTCTATGGAGTGTTACGGTATTTTTCAAACACCGTGTTTTTGTATTTAAAACGCTACTATATCTGGACAATAAAATGTAATGTAGCGAACGTTATAGGTAGAGTGGGGCGCCATGCCTGTGAACGCAAAGAACGACGAACGCTCTCTTGCATGCTAACTCTTGAGCACCAGTCCACAAACTCTTCAGAGAACTATGGAGCAGACTTCAGGCCCAATATTGCATCAAGAGAAGGCGTCTGTGTAACTTGATGATGTTATCGTACCTTAGCCTACATTTGAGAGGCATATCGCCACTTTGAATGATATCTACGAGTGTTTTTCGAAAACAGGTTTTAAAATAAATTTGCAAAAAATCTGAATTTTGTTGTGAATCATTAACTTTTCTTGGATTTGTCGTTGATAAAACGGGTTTGAGTACTGACCCATCTAAGGTCAAAGCGATAAATAATTTTAAAACTCCGAAAACTACTAACGAAGTAAAAAGATTAATTGGCATGATAGGTTATTATAGAATGTTTTTACCTAAATTATCTAGGATTTCTGCACCCATAACTGCCTTAATTCGAAATAAAAAGAAGGGACAATCTATTGTGTGGAACGAAGAAGCTGAAGAAGCTTTCGAAAAAATTAAATATCTCATTACTAACGCTCCACTTTTAGTATCGCCAGATTTTTCTAAAAATTTCTTTATTCAGACTGACGCATCTCTAGTAGGGCTTGGTGCTATCTTATTCCAGAAACAGGAGGATCTTGAACACCCTATCGCATACGCAAGGAGAGCTTTAAGTTTCGCTGAACAAAAACATTCCGCTTCCGAAAGAGAACTTTTAGGAGTAATGTTTGGTATCGAAAAATTTAGAGGATATGTGGAGGGTACCCATTTTACTGTAATTACGGATTGTGCTGCTGCTTTAACTTGGCTCAATAACTTAAAACAACCAGCAGGTCGTCTAGCTAGGTGGAGTTTGAGAATTTCTCAATTTTCTTTTGATGTAAAACATAGGCCAGGAAAACTAAATATCGTTCCTGGCGCTTATCTCGTGATATCGCTTCTCTAAGGTTACCTCACCTTGATCCTGATCAGTGATATACCGTTATGATTCAGAATGGTTTGTCTTTTCCTGAAAAATTTCCCAATTTCCGAGTAGAGAATGATCGTTTGTATAAATTTTTACTTTCCACAAAGAATAAGTACCTAATCTATCTCAATGGAAACTTATCGTACCTACACCAAATCGAGAAGAAGTGTTTCGTATGTGTCATGATTGTACTAGGCCGCCCCTATAATAAGAGGGAGAAGTATCCCTAATGTTTAAGTGGTCCGGTAGGTAGCAGTGAGTCGAGTTTAAGCGCGCTAGGGTGCGCGTCACGTTATCCTAGCAGGTGTTAAACTTAGTTTAATTGTGAATTTTTGGTTGAAATTAAAATTATAAAGTGACCCGTAAGAGTGTGGCAAAGGATGCTAATGTTTGATGATCAGTTGGATTGTATTTTACAGATAAGTTATAGCGTAGTGTTTGTTCTTTGTTGTTTCTTTAACCGCAGTGTAATTACGGTATATGCTGCGAATTTCTATTTAGTTGTGTTTGTTTTCTATGTAATAATATTGGTTACAAGTCATTAAACTACGTAAATCCATCTACGAGTTATTATTAAATATTCACAGGTTGTAACAGGTAAAACTAAAAAGGATCACGACAATACCGCATGCGAGGGGTGCCGCTAGTCCGGGCCGACATCTCAAGGGCAGCCACTCGCTTTTACGCCTCCTGGAAGGTCTGAGCTTTCTGTAGGAGCATAGTGCATTTTTGGCGCCAACGGGAGCGTTTTGTTGTTACACAAATACCTGGAACTGTAATGATTCGAGTTGTTTACGTAGAATTTGAAAAGGTTCAGATAACATTGAAGGACATTTATTGAAACGAATAGTACATTTTAATTTCTAATAAGGGTTAACGGTTATTCAACAACCAGGTCCATGTTAATTGTATTTACGGACAATAGTTGGTGTTTGGATATTGAGGTATAACATTCCAAGTTGTATTAAGTGTGAGCGGACAATTCAGAGAAATTTATTGAGTTGATTGTGTTAGTTTCGAACAAAAATAAATAGAGTAATTTAGAGCTTAAGAATTAATGATCGCACCGCAAGGTGAAATATGTTTTTAATTGTTGTTGAAATTCAATGTCACATAAGTATAATACGCGTAGTAAAGATCGAAGTAATTTAAAAAAGCTGATAAAATGGGCGAGCCTGATATCGCAGAGGCGTTGAAACAACTAGTTGCAGCCGTTAATAATATGAATTGTAACAATGTCATCCTAAAGGAATCGATTGAACAAATGAACGTAAATATTGCTGCAAATATTAGCAAATTAAGTGTTGATGTAAATCGTGTTTCTGAATCGGTTAAAGAACAGGTAGAAGCTAGCGATGTTGAATACGTTAAAGATGAAGGTGTTGCGCATGTACACCAACCAGAGACCAGGGGCGTCACGTCCGGGGCTTTTGGGTATCATAATTATATGAGTTTATATAAGGATCTGGGGGGTACGAATTTGTGCTTTGTGCCGGAGGGATCTGTGCATCCGGTATCTTTCATTAAAAAACAGGAAACAATATTTTTGGAAGCTGGAGTTCCTGAAAGTAGAAAAGTTCCTTTGACCGTTAGTAATTTACGTAATTCAGCTCAGGATTGGGGTGTATTAAAGGAAGAAAAAGTAAGGGATTTCCAAGAATTTAAAGAGCTATTTTTAAGTAGGTATTGGGGTTGACGAAGAGAGAAACTTTTCAAAAATTAAATTTGGGTGTTACGAAAGGGGCAAGGGCTGATTATTTTTTAAAGTTGGTGAGAGAAGCAAATTTCTTAACTACTCCTCTTGAGGAAGGTGCGCTTATTTCTTTACTAAAAAATCATTTTCCGAGTGAAATTCAACGAGGTATTGTAAATTGCATGCCTAGAACTTTTGATGAAGTAGAAGCTTATTTAAGGGAAATTGATGAAACTTATAATCGGAACCCCAATAATAATAATAATAACAATTCCTACACGAATTGGCGTGGTAGAGGTACGAGTAATGAACAAAATGGGAGCGCTCGTTACAATTTTAGGTCGAATACGTCAAATTCTGGAGGCGGTAATAGTGCCCGCTCTGAAAATAGGGAAAATAATACTAATAGTAATTACAATAATGATGATAGGGATGAAGGGCGTCGTAAATCTCAAACTGTTAGTAGTCCAGGGGGGAGTCGACCACCGGCTGTGGCCACTTTATTTAATAAAAATGGGGATGAGCTTCTGTTGGAAGCACAAAATAATAATAAGTCGGTTGCTTTGGCACCGACCATTGAAGCGACAGTTGAGACTGTTGTGGTAAAAATATTAGTAGATTCGGGTAGTCAAGTTACCTGCATTTCAAAAGATTTTTTATTAAAGATAATGCAAATTAATAGCGATATTTTACGTTTGCCGTTTACATCAACTATTTTGGTGAGTGCGACGGGCAAGAATTCTATTGTTAAGGATCAATTTTATTTGAATTTTAAATTCAATGATTTCGAATTGGCTTACCCTTGTCTGGTAGTTCCGAATTTAATTCGTGATGTCATCTTCGGATGCGATTTTTTTGCTGATCATCAAATTAAAATCGATTTTTCAAAAAATCGTTTATCGGGTATTTTGGAAGGAAGAGCGATAAGCATAGGGTTTAGTATGGGACCAAAACCTGATGGTCGGTTGACTGTTTGTCCAGTGTCGGAAGAGAAAGATGAGGAAATTCAATTAAAAAAGGAGATAGTGCCGTGTAAGGTGTCTGAAATTAAAGAGGTCGTGGATCGCGCAGAAAACTTTTCTCAAGAAGAAAAAAATAAATTGTACGAGTTGCTGTTGTCAAAAGGAGTTCAATGGCGTTGGGGTTCAGCTCAACAAGAAGCGTTTGAGAAAATTAAGTCGAGGTTTTTAACGATTTCTATGGTGAAGCATCCGTGTTTTGACCGTGCGTTTTTTATCCAAACAGATGCATCTGATGGAGGTTTAGGTGGTTGTTTATTTCAAATAAATGAGCAAACTTCAGAAAAAGATATTGTGGCATTCACCAGTCGAACTCTGCGTGGCCCTGAAATTGGTTATTGTGTTACAGAAAAAGAGGCATTAGCCGTATTACATTGTTTGCAGCAGTGGCGGGTATTTGTGCTAGGTCGAAAATTAACTGTGATCACCGATCATAAATCTCTATCGTTTTTAATGTCCTGCAGACTATTAAATTCGCGTTTGACTAGGTGGGTGTTGTATTTTCAAGAATACGCTTTTAATGTTAAATATTGTGCTGGGAAGGAGAATGTTCTGGCGGATGCTCTATCGCGTTATCCAATCAAGGGAAAGGAGAAATTTGAAAAATTTGAGAGTGTGCCGACAGAAATTTGTGCAATAAAGAAGTCGGAACTATGTAAAGGGGTCCAGTTAGGTATGAAAAATATTGTTGAGGAGCAAGGGAAAGACGAATTCTGTTGTAGAATAATGTCTAGATTATTAAAGGAGGAAGTTCCGAAAAGGTGCGCGGATTGGTTTGTTGTGTATCAGGGAGTTTTATTTAGGCGAGGCTACGAAGGTTCGCCAGAGAGTAAAGTATGTGTGCCTGCTTCCCAAATAAGTATATTGGTTTGGCAAGAACATGTAGATAATGGGCATTTTGGGGCGGAAAAGTGTTTCCAGATGCTGCGTCGTGATTATTATTTTCAGAGGATGAAACATTTCATTCGAAAAATTATTTCAAGCTGCGATTTGTGCCAGAAAGCGAAGAGTTCAATGAGAATTTATGGCGAATATCATAGTGTTTTACCTAAAGCGCCCAACGAAATCGTATGTGTTGATCTCATTGGTCCGCTCCCAGTATCAAGGTCGGGGGCGACTTCCTTATTAGTTATTATTGATGCTTTCAGTAAGTTGGTTACTTTGCACCCTCTTAAACGTGCTAATACAGCTGCGATTCTTCGTTGTTTGGTCAAGAAATATTTTGTCGAGATTGGTAAACCAGGGGTCATTCTTTCCGATAATGGTAGCCAGTCTACGAGCAAAGAGTGGAAAGAGTCGTTGAATTTATTAGGTGTAAAGGTAACTCACACGTCAGTGTACTTCCCGCAGGGAAACCAGACGGAACGGGTTAATAAAGAAATTGTGCGTATTTTGAGATCATTGTGTTATTCGGCTCATGGGGGGTGGGCTTTGATGCTAGATAAAGTAAAGAAGTGGATTAATAGGGCAGTCCATGACTCGACTGGGTATAGCCCTTGTGAACTACATTTTGATGATCATAGTGATAACCCTAATGTTAAAAACATTATTTTTCCTACAGGTGACATACCGGGTGTTGGTAGGGATAAAATTATAACTCTAGCTTATAATAAGTTAAAGTCTAAGGCTGAAAAACGTAAATTACGTCATCAAAGGATTCATAAAAATTGTATTGAGTTTAAGATTGGTGATAAAGTACTGGTTCGTACTCATCCCCAGTCTTCTGCGGAAGACAAAGAGATTAAGAAATTCTTTTTGCTTTATTCCGGGTCTGCTACGATTGTGGCTAGGCGCGGGCCAAATTCTTATGAAGTACGGGACGACACTAGGGGTCTCTTGTTGGGTATACAGAATGTTAGGAATTTAAAACCGTATGTTGTACCGTATCAAAATTTAACACTGTAATTATTAAGTATAAGTTCAATTTAATTACAAAAATATGTTTAGCAATTAAGTTTAACTTATAGGGGGGTGATGCACTAGGCCGCCCCTATAATAAGAGGGAGAAGTATCCCTAATGTTTAAGTGGTCCGGTAGGTAGCAGTGAGTCGAGTTTAAGCGCGCTAGGGTGCGCGTCACGTTATCCTAGCAGGTGTCGAGTGTTTTAGAACTTAGTTTAATTGTGAATTTTGCGTTGAAATTAAAATTATAAAGTGACCCGTAAGAGTGTGGCAAAGGATGCTAATGTTTGATGATCAGTTGGATTGTATTTTACAGATAAGTTATAGCGTAGTGTTTGTTCTTTGTTGTTTCTTTAACCGCAGTGTAATTACGGTATATGCTGCGAATTTCTATTTAGTTGTGTTTGTTTTCTATGTAGTAATATTGGTTACAAGTCATTAAACTACGTAAATCCATCTACGAGTTATTATTAAATATTCACAGGTTGTAACAGGTAAAACTAAAAAGGATCACGACAATACCGCATGCGAGGGGTGCCGCTAGTCCGGGCCGACATCTCAAGGGCAGCCACTCGCTTCCACGCCTCCTGGAAGGTCTGAGCTTTCTGTAGGAGCATAGTGCATGATGAACCTACCGCAGGTCACTTTGGCGTTTCTAAAACCTTGGCTAAAATTTCCGAACTTTACTATTGGCGTAATTTAAAAATTTCTGTTTGTAATTATCTAAAATATTGTTTAACATGTGGTGCGCACAAAAGTTCGCAAGAACCACGTTCTTGTTTAATGGGAAAATTTTAAAATATCTCTAATCCTTTTCAGCTGATTTCTTTAGATTTGATGGGTCCTCTACCTAAGTCGAAAAAAGGCAATCAATTTCTACTCGTTGTGACTGATTGGTTTTCTAAATTTGTCCTAGTTCCACCCTTACCTAAAGCGACCTCTCGTACTATTATTAAATTTCTAGAGCAACATGTATTTTTAATTTTTGGTGTACCGCAAATAGTTCTTTGTGATAATGGAGTTCAATTTATCTCTAGGGAATTTCAAGATTTCGTAAAACAGTAGCATGTTCAAAAGGTGTGGTTTAATGCTAAGTATCACCCCCAGGTGAACCGTACCGAAAGAGTCAATAGAGTAATTGTTACCGCTATTTCTTTTTATATTCAAACGGATCATACCTATTGGGATGAAAATGTATTTAAAATTACACAAGCAATGCGCACTTCTAAACCTGAGGCAACTGAATTTGCGCCTTGATTTTTAGTATTTGGTCGTTATGTGTCTATCGATGGTAGTTTTTCCGGTCCCGTTCCAGATGATGTTGATATCTTAGAATTTGATCAAAAAGTTCGTTGGGACGCCGACTAACAGCAACTTTCGTCTATTTTTTTTTGAAGTTCGTCAGCAGCTTCATAGTGCTTATGATAAAAGTAAGCTTGGCTATAATTTGAGAAAGAAAGATATATCTTTTGCATTAAGTGAAAAAGTTTGGAAAAAGAATTATGTTTTATCGGATGCTACAAAGAAATTTGCAGCAAAATTGGCTCCAAAATGTATTCTGTGTAAAATCACACGTGTTATTAGTACCTTAGTTTATGAGTTGGAAGATATGCAAGGTAAGTCACAAGGCCGGTGGCACATTAAAGATTTAAAGCCGTTCGGGGCTATTTCTGACTTAAACAATTAGGTTGTTTTAGATTTTTTGTCTGTTATTGATTTTTGATTATTTCTCGCAAGTTTAGGAGCTATCTTAGCTGATGTTAGAGTCGATGAGTTCTGTTTGGGTAGCATTATTGTGACGATCGCGCAGTGCCCTTTACAGAATAATTGATGATCATTGTTGCGACGATAATGAATTTTCTTTCGATATCTATGATAATTTTAGTGATAGACCCAAAAAAGTATCAAATCCGTGTGTTCGTACTCGCTTTCAGAAACCTGTTTTCCATAACAGTTCCTGGGTTGGATACCGTCACCTTAACTATTTTGTTCTCAACCTCGTCCGCACTGCAATGGTGGTTCATGTGTCGATTCGATACTCTGCTGACTGATCTCTAGTATCAAATAACTTGTGAACGAATGAATCACGTTTTCACTAGCCGTCTGTTTTTATAAGTTTTTCGCTAAGGGTCATTGCCTGTTATTTTATTTTCACAGGTTGTGCGTGTAATTTATCCTAAATTCGAAGTCAATGTAGTTCTGTACGTGCAAATCGTCCTTTTGTTCTCGCAATTTTTCATTTAATACAGAGCGCTCCACTATTTGTTCATTCTCAAGACCTTTATTTTTATAGCTGGTTTTATGGGTCCGTGGTTTTTGGGGTGTATCTCCCATAGTTGATAGTTCTTGAACTTGTGTGAATTTGTACAAATAATTTAAGGATGCCGATTATTTCTCGGGATTCTATCTATTAACGTTTTTTAATTTAATACGAAGTGGTGTAAGGTACCAATATTTATTACCGTTTGTATTTAGGTGCTCTCCTATTTTAATTTCTCATTCTAATTTAATATCATATTGGAATAGCAACATTGTTAAATGCAAACTACCTAAGCTTCTAAACTTTACACATTGCTTCCGTGCTGAAAGCTCATTTAATTATAAAATTAATACTTTTTATCTATTACTTAATGTCTTTTGGAGAAACGCGCTAGTGTTACAAGCCGTTTTTATTTCTTTGAATATGGCGAACACGGAGTTTGGGATACAGCAAATGCAAAACAAAATTATAAAATTGACTGGATTACCTCGTAGCGAGGTTTATCTTAAAGTATATTTTATAACATGATACATGTTACCAATTATGAGCTAGTGCAAAATGTTATACATTCGGTATTAATGATCCTTGTAACAAGTTCTTCACAAAAATCTCAAGAATTCCTCAATGTCAATTACTAGTCTTAGACTGCATGCATCAATGTAAATTTATTACACAATCCTTATTCTTGCAAAAGACTGCAAGTCTAAGGTTTTCTATGGAGTAAAACCTCATACAAACAAACCAATATATAGCTCGAACTTAAAAGGCTCAGAAAATCGGAGCTGTCATCGGAAATAGATTGTTATTTATATGAACTTGAAATAGAGAACTTTCAGCTAAAGCTTCGAATTTCCAATTGAAAGACATTGAATTTTGCTACGTAACATTCTCCATTTAAGGGTTTCGTGTTGAGAATGAGGGAGTTCTAAATACACATTTCAAGGAAGTAACGACTTACAAATATTTGAAATTTGTATGGAACATACCTCACGGCAAGCCCATCCGTTCCTTGATCATATCATACGGTAGGTGGTCCTTGACCGAGCAACAAGTTAATTGTCGCAAGGCGAGGGTTTCACAGCATCAACCCTGGGGTCCAAACGCTATGATCAAAAAACAGGCGTACAAGCACCGATACAAGTGTGTCTAATGATGTCTGAAAATTTGCTATCCTTGTCGTTTCTTTAATCTCGCGCGCATGTCCTCTTTTGCAACATGCCAAAAATAAGCAAGCGTATGCTTTAAGAACGAAAAGCAGGACAACAGAAGATGTTACCAATTATACTAACGTGCACGAAAACGTCGAATTAATTCTACATACCTCATCTACACAGCTCTATTAAACTATATTAACCTTGACTAATAATAAACCAATTACAAAAAGTGGTCCAAAGCAAAATACGCAGCAAATAGCGCTGCTATTGCTCCTTCTAGCGGTACCAACTTTGTAGATTTATTACCGTGCACATGCTCAATGTTGCACAAATATTTCAACATACGCCCATGCCCAATCTGAACGGACCTGCACCTTGACGACGTTCTAAAATACTAGAACAGGTAGAATGGCTTGCGCGTTTCAATAAGCTAAAGAGTCGAACTATAGGCTTAATCAAATTAGTGGGGTCTTTAGTGAGGAACCAGACTAAGACAGGTCCTCAAAAAAGGGCAGCAGCTTTTTCGGTACTTAGAGTGGCAGAGACCATAGGGGTCGGTATGACATTCTAAGACACACTACTGTGATGCGGAAAGCAACGGGAAACCATCACATTATCTCCCAAGTACACAGCGTACTCAAATTGTTATTAATGATGATGGCACCCTCTAGGGTAAAAAATTCCGGAGGTAAAATAGTCCCCCATTCGGATCTCCGGGAGGGGACTACTTTGGGGATGTGATCCGAAAGTATAGAAAAAGATCCGTGAACATTCTGCGAGTCGGAGCGTGGAATGTCAGAAGTTTGAAACAAATAGGTAAGTTGAAAACCTGAATCTCGAAATGAATAGGTTAGTACTAGAAATAGTAGGAATCAGCAAAGTCCGCTGGCCAAAGGCGGGGGATTTTTGGAGTGGAGATTTCAGGGTAGTTCATACAGGATCAGAGGAACGAAATTCGGGTGTGGGGATAGTTATGCGAAAAAAGATAGGACGACGTGTAGAAAACTACTTACAAAAGAACGAAAGAGTATGTAACAATTACGATTTTCAGTTATTCAAATATACAATTTTATTCAATACACCTAATCAATAAATTTTAAATTTCTATTAAAACCTTTTATTATGAATTCATACATAGTACGCCATCTACATTAGAATAGCAAAAGTACACTTTAAGTGAACTTCTAGTTGTTTGTATTTTGATTCAATATCCCCCTTCCGTTGCATGCTTGTATAGCTGAAATTGCATCGTGGAATAAGCCTTTTTTGATATCAGATGTAGTCCGTATACCAGTATTATCTAGGGCCTGCACGTTTTTAATTAAACATGCCGCCCGAACAATTAGTTAAGTGGAGTCAACATGTACCATAAGTTTAGTTTTGGTAATAGCATCGGCCTAAGATGGTTGTAGATATATTTTTACGCGCAAGTTCTTTTTTTTAGTTTAGAGTTTTAAGGATTAAACTACCAATTATTAAAAATGAAGACAATTTTGATTCCGAGTTTTAAAATATTGAGTTCAAGTTACAAGTAATGAAGCGATGGAAATTTAAGTATTATAAAAAAAAACAATCGTTAAACATAAGGCAAGCACGAGACTGAGGAACAGCTTCAATTGTTGCTAAGCAGGAAAGCAAAAACCCACACATGTGTTTGGTTTGTATAAAGGTTAAATGCGGATACCTGGGTCAGCCACGCTCAACTATAAGAGTAAGGACGCAGATGTATAAAAAAAAATTTTAAAAAAGGAAAACCGGCCGCCAAGCAGATGGCCAGCGGTGATTCATCCTCCATTTTTATACTTATATCTTTTCAAGAAACTTTTATTTAAAATGCTCAAATAATTTTCGAAGAAGTTTGTTTAAAATTAATTCTCGAAATTTTGCTAAAGTTCATAGTTCAATTAATTTGTTTCGCTTAAAATTTAGTTTAAAAATTTAGTATTTGAATAAGGCATAATTGACCTTAACATTTTCAAGATCTTTGTGTAAGATTATGTTTGAAGTTACAAAGTTGTATTAAAAGGTTTGCTTTATTGAACATGTGATATGATAAGCATTGTTTGCCGAATTGTTGTGTATAACACATTGTGATAGTACACCTGAAGTATAATTCAATGTCGACAATAAGTATTTTTCTTTGACCTTTGATTTTATTAAAGATAACTATTAAAAATGTAGAGCCATAACCAGAGAAATTGTTTGTTGAATATGTAATTTTTTTCTTGTACACTGAAAAGGATCCTATTCTAGTAGCATGAAGTCACTGTAACATAAAATAAAAGTCATATATTTCTTAAAGAGAACTGAAGTAATTTATGCAATTAATGAAACAATATTCCAAGAATGCTTAGAGATTAATATTAAATAGTGAAAACGGAACTGTTTCGAAAGTCTCTGTATAAATAAGTTTGTATAAACAATGTATATATAAATGTTTTTTTAAAAAATCAATAAAAAAAATATTAAGTTGTCTCAAAATTTTCTTTCTTTGAAGTCAATAGTAATTATCCTACAGAAGCAAACAGTTTACAAATATGAAACTTTAATATTGAAGAAAGGTATTATTGGTGTTAACGTTAAAAGTTTTTTTAAAAGTATAATTTTTACTAGTGGATTTACATATAATTTTTTTGTGATACAGTGACTAGGCTCTAACGAAGCCCTAGTTTGAAAATGTTTAGGTGTGATTAAATTTTCAGATAGCACGAGTTCGTCGTTCCCGTTCCTGGTTGCAGAGACCAAAGTAAGTATTTTTGTTTATGTTGCTCGTCGTAAATTATGTTCTTTCGAAGATTTCCCTATCTGATCTTCGAATAATTTCTTATAAAACACCCATTAAGATACGGTGGCGTCCAATAAAATTTCTTTTGTTTTATCGTATACTATCCTACGACCCTAGCTCATAGCGCTGCCCTAAGTTGAAGAAGCTTAGCTGGCTGGAAGAACTCTTTAGAGGGACCCTTTTTTCTCAAAGCCATTCAACATCCTTTTTACCCTGGGCTTGACAATCAAACAGGAACCCCTCGTAATCTATCGAGGCTCTGCCGCCTGTATGGTAGAGCAGACATATTATTTTCCTTTTGAGGAATTTAATATGTTACAAGTACTCATGGTTAGATTAGAATCTAAACCAGTAAATACAGCAATAATACAAGTATACATGCCCACCTCTAGCTACTGTGAGGAAGAAGTAGAGGCGATCTACAAAAATGTCGAAGACATACTAAAGTATGTAAAAACACATAAAAATTTAATAATTACGGGGGATTTTAATGCAGTGGCAGGTCAGGGTAGGGAAGGAGCGATAGTAGGTTTATTTGGTTTAGGCACGAAAAATGAGAGCGGAAATAGGCTGGTAGAATTTTGCGACAAGAACAACTTAACCATCACAAATGCATGTTAGAAGATGCCAGGAGATATAAGAAGGTATCAAATAGATTACATTATTTGTTAGACAACGGTTTGGAAATCAAGTAAACGACTGTAGAAGCTACCCGGAAGCAGATATAGACACTGACCACAACATCGTAATTATGAAGGCCGTGCTTAAATTTAAAAATCTGAAAAAGAGGAACGGAAAAAGGCACTTTGACCTTGAGAAGCTAAAAGATAAAGATATCCACGAAAGATTTGAAAAAAAGTCAAATGACTTGCTGAAAGATATCGAGAAAATTTCTGGTACTAAGGAAGTAGAAACAGAATGGAATAACATTAAATCCAGCTTAGACATGGCGGCCAGAGATATTCTGGGGTATACACAAAAAGAAAACAAGGAACCATGGATAACAAAAAATATCCTGAATTTAATAGCGGTATTATCATCTAGCAAAGAAGAGTTAGAAGCTGCTCTTAATGAAATGGAAACAGTTCTAACGGAGAGATATAGTATGAAAATTAGCAAAAATAAAACTAAATTTCTAATATGCAAAAGAGGAGAAAATAAATCAAAAACAGGAATACAAATAGGCAACGAAAACTTACAAGAGGTTAAGGATTTCTGCTACCTAAGAAGTCAAATAACGCAAAATCAGAAAAGTACAAAAGATATAAAGATTAGCACAAGGTCGTGCTACATTTAATAAGAAACAGAAACTACTGTGCTCAAAGACCACAAACATAGAAACAAGGAAAAGATTGCTTAAAACATATGTGTGGAGCACAGCACTGTACGGCTGTGAAGCCTGGACAGTAGGAGAAGCAGACAAAAAAAAAAGGTAGAAGCCTTTGAAATTTGGTGCTACAGACGTTTGATGAGGATATCGTGGACAGACAAAGTTAAGAACAAAAAGGTACTAGAAATGGTAGGGAAAGATAGAAATATGTAGAAAACAGTAAAAAATAGGAGAAATAGGACGATAGGCCACATACTAAGACATGAGGAAATAGTTCGGAGTATATTAGAAGCAGAGATAGGAAAAAAGGGAAGTAGATGTATACCTAGGTTAGACTACTGCACACAGATAGTGAAACATGTAGGCTGTAAGAATTTCAGAGAAATGTGTAGGTTAGCTCAGAATAGAAATCAATAGAAGTACGTTTCCAACCAGTCGCAAGATGGAAAAACTAATGACAATAATAATTACGGTATTTAAATGTGGTGATTATAATAAACAACTACAGATATTGGTTTTACAATGCTCTCAACTAATATTAATTGTGCGACGGGATTTACTGGCAAATGTCTAAGTGTTGGAGGATCCTTGACAGCCACAGGCTGCTTAATCCCCTTCACAGGCCACTGAATCTCGGTGAAATAGAGCATATAATTAGAAAACAATAGAAGGGAATCGAGCTGTATATAGGCTGCTGTGAGAATTGCAGGGAACTGTGTAGGCTAGTTCAGAACATAAATAACCTGAGGTACAAGTCCAACCAGTTTCTAGACGTATATTCCAACAACGAAAGCAAGTGCTCTTAAATCTGATGATTATTATAAACAACTACAGTGGTTGGTTGTGAAATATTTTCAACTAATGTTGATTGTGCGAAAAGATAAATTGGAAAAACTATCCATTCGACAAAGGTTCAAGTGCTGGGGGAACTTGGCAGCCAAAGGCTGCTTACCCCCCTTCACATACAACTGAATATCAGGGAAGTAGGCTATATAACTGTAAAACAATAGAATGTGGCCGAACTGCATCAAACAAGAAAGAACAGCAGCTATGTTCAAAGACAACGAACATATATACAATAAGAAAACTGCTCAAAGCATAGTGTGGAGCACAGCACAGTACATCTATCAAATAGGAGCAGTAGGAAAAGCAGACAGAAAGAGATAGAAGCCTTCTGGAATGTTGTGCTTCAGATGTATGAGGATGGTAGCATGGACAGACAAAGTTAATAACAAATAGGTTGTTGAAATAGTAGAGGAATAGAGATATCTGTGGAAAACGGAAAAAAAATAGGAAAAATAGAAGGACAGGATACGTTCAAAGGCATTTCTGGAGAATAGTACGGGATATATTATAAGTAGAGATAGGAAAAGATAGGTAGAGGTAGACCGAGATCAGACTTTCGCACACAAATAGTGATACATGCAGACTTATGCAGGTTGGTTTAGACTAGGAAACAATGAAGGTACGCGTCCGACCAGTTCTAAGACTAAAGACTTGATGTTGATTGTGCGCCCATATAAAATATAGTGGGTGCAGGAATTCAACCCGCGAGACTACGGTTTGCTCCAGGAATTTGCAGACTGGGTTCTTGAGATGTTGGAAAACCCCCTAAAGAGTAAGAATAGTCCACAAGCAGGTTAGACAAATGCACTGGTTTGTGTTGTTTAAAGGTTGGAAGCATCATCTTGATACATGCCGAATTTGCTTTACATTACTTGCTAATTTTTACACTACAGGACCCGGAGCAACGTAACAGTTGATTGGAGCGCACCGGAAAGTTTTCAGTTGTTCATGTGTTATGAAAACAATTATATTACTCTTAGGGAATACCATACACCATTTCTACAAAGTGGGCTTACTCTGAAAGCTTTTTGTTGTGTTTTGCCTTTGAGCGTAAACCCACCTGAAAAAGCTACAAATAAAGCCTACCAGAAAGGTTGGTTCCCGCATAACGATTTAGCGGTTATCTCTGCTGCTGGAAGTTGATGGAACCTCTCTTACACTGAGAAAAGGATTTTGTTGCTTCAACTGAAAATTAGTTGATTCAATTAGAATTTTGGTTTGTATATAAACAATGATCTATATGCATTAAATAGAACATAATAAAATGTTGGAAAACCGATTTTGAAGCAAACAAACCTAAATTTGCACCACAATAATTATGGCATTTACTCAAATCGCTATTAATGTAACTTGAATGTTAGGTATCGTTACTTCAATTGCTTGTAGGTTTGATTTGAATTATTTAATACTTTTATCAAATAAACTGTTATGTTAAATCAACACTTTGAATATCCCACTTACATATAAAAATCATTGAAGCAAATACTTGAAAGGGTTTGTAGCATTAAAACAAACTATTCAAATTTTTCAACTAACCAAAAAGCGTCATTGGTTTAACTAACCCATATGTTGAGTAGATAATAATTATTAAGGTAAGTGGCTAATAAGGGTTCAAATAATAACATTTTGGTTTAATCAAACTTTATTGTGTTCACTTAAAACATTTAGCTGTCAAATCAATCATTTCGTTGCGTTGTACATTGTTTAGATATAGAATTAGTTTAAACATCCAAGGTAGTTTGATTCAATATCCAGCTTGATCGATTCTGATTTAATGCAATTATTTTAATCAAATTTTTTAATACAACTGGCGATCAACAAATGAGTTTGTTCATCCCTAACAGATTTTAAAAAATATTGATTTAAAATAACTTCATTCAGTCACATTATCAAGTTGTATATTGAATCAAATCTCACCTTGAATGTCACATTAACCCTAGTTCATCCTGCATATATTTCAGTTTAGCTTCCACTTCAATTTTATAAAACTGACACTGATTATTGAAAGTTTGTTTATTCCTTGTGGTTGCCATTGGTTTTTGAAGTTAAACGTTCGCTTATATAGTTGAATGCTAAAAACAACTGCATTTAGTTAAGGACAATTGAAACCAATTTATATGAAGGTACTTACGTATTTTTAGACGAAGAGATTTTGTTTAAACATAGTACAGTATACTAAATTTATCTTCCATGTATTTTTACAGTGAGTTGAAATACTATAATGGAAACTAACACAATAAACAATGCGAAGTAACGCTTGAAGCCATGTTGACGTGTCGCTGTCGAACGTTAGCAGTATATTAAAGATATAATGTGCGCGCGCTGAACATTCAATACGCAACATCGGAGACGTACTAAATAGCGTTGCATTCAACAAATAACCCGACGTTTGATGTGGCAATCGTAGTTTATTTAAATCAACAAGCTAGAGTACGTTTGTTTCAATGTTCAGTTTGTCACAAAACGTGTTCATTTGACACTTTTTTCATCATTCATTTAACTAAAATAGATTTTTTTCAACATTAATGTAGTATTGGACTAAAATATGAAATTTGTTGACAATATTAGTTTGTATTAAATACGACTGATGTTGAATGAAATTCACTTTTGCATTCGTTTATTAATCAACTGTTATTATGCATTCAAACAAACAAATTTAAGTCAACTAATTTTTGATGTTAGTTTAACCATCTGCAAGCGGTTCAGTTAATATAGTTTCGTTTAGAACGACTAAAAAATACTTGATCAAATGCTTTACTCTTCAAAACAACAGAATTGGTTGTATCAACCAAATCACTTTTCTCAGTGTACATGCTTCTCTTCTACTAGTTTATTGTAAAGAAAAATGGAAGTTCACGTAATGTGTACCTATCCTATATTTTAAAGCATGATTATAACAATAAATAACACCAAAACAAATTATGACCTACCCCTAATTGGCCATATATGCGTGCAGCTAAAAACCAATTGAATTTCTACGTGCTATTGTGCGTAAACAATTGTAACTTCTCTTTATGAGAATTCGCTACGTATTATACGCTCTACATAATCATGAACCAACATTCAGTCATCGATAATAATAATAAGCTTCATGCACTATTATTATAACCAGCAAACACAAATATTCAATACAACATACCATGTAATATTTCTAAGATGGATTACATAAATTCAATCGATCTATTTCCTTGTTTTCCTCAAAGCTCCTCCGACATCTAGTACAGAAAGCGTTGCAAATAGAAGTCCAACTTATAGTTGCACAAAAACACCCAAAATGGTAATTCTGACGTTAACTACGCATTTTCGAACTCGCTTTCAGAAACCTGTTTTGCCTAGCAGTTCCTGAGCTTAGATACCGTCACTTTAACTATTTTGTTCTTCAACCTCTCTCGTACTGCATGGTGGTTCATGTGTCGATTCCATACTCTGCTGACTGATCTCTAGAGAGAGAACTTATAAAACAGACGGCTAGTGAAAACGTGATTCATTCGTTCACGTTATTTGATACTAGTATCAAATAACTTGTGAACGAATGAATCACGTTTTCACTAGCCGTCTGTTTTTATAAGTTTTTCGCTAAGAGTCATTGCCTGTTATTTTCTTTTCACAGGTTGTGCGTGTAATTTATCCTAATTTCGAGGTCAATGTTGTTCTGTACTTGCAAATCGTCATTTTGTTCTCGCAATTTTTCATTTAATACAGAGCGCTGCACTATTTGTTCATTCTCAAGACCTTTATTTTTATAGCTGGTTTTATGGGTCCGTGGTTTTTGGGGTGTATCTCCCATAGTTGATAGTTCTTCAACTCGTGTGAATTTGTACAAATAATTTAAGGATGCCGATTATTTCTCGGGATTCTATCTATTAACGTTTTTTAATTTAATACAAAGTTTGTATTTAGGTGTTCTCCTATTTTAATTTCTCATTCTAATTTAATATCATATTGGAATAGCAACATTGTTAAATGCAAACTACCAAAGCTTCTAAACTTTACACACTGCTTTCGTGCTGAAAGCTCATTTAATAATAAAATTAATACTCTTTATCTATTACTTAATGTCTTTTGAGGAAACGCGCTAGTGTTACAAGCCGTTTTTATTTTTTTGAATATGACGAACACGGAGTTTGGGATACAGCAAATTCACAACACCGACCCATGTGCGACGACTTTTTCTTTCATGAAAATTTGGATTGCATTTATCTGACAACGAGAAACGGTCTCAGTAGCATAGTGCTACATCCTCAAACTGCACGTACCTTTTTAAACTATCATAACTCAATTTGATAAAATCGGCCACTAGGGTATGGTTTGGAACGTTTGAATTATTTCCTTGAGCGATGTGTAAACTTTTGAGAATATGTCAATAATCAGTAACCCTGCTGTCTTTTAGAAGACAATATTGGGCATATCTTTCGGTCAGATAACCTGTGTAACTGAAGAAGTGATAAATAGGAAATTCCTAGAAAATCACTTCCAGTACTTGATTAGATGACGTTTTGAAAATCTTTCACCTTTACGTGATTTGAGTGACTTACGATTTTACCGGTTTGTTGACGTTTTGTGAAAAATAGTCTAAATTAAATGCGCTGATAATGCAGAGAAACTCATCACTGGTTGCTTCCGTTTATAAATATCATCTAACACAACTAATGTGTAATTCATTTTTGTTTCAAAAAACCAATGTTAAAACCTTTGTTACGTTTCATTACGTATTTGAAAATTTACTGCCTCCTTACTTTAAAAACAATTTCAGGTTGTACTTATTTAAACATACGTGTCGGTACACTTTTATTATTTCAAGGCCGCTCAGTTAGTCAGTCAAACGTTTCTTGCGCTAGTCCTCCCCACTCAAGAAGTCGGACTTCAAGTAGGTCCTTTTACCTCACGTTTTCCTAATTTGTTTAACCCTTTTTCCTTGTTCTTTTTTAATTAACAAAGCTTGTTGCAGCTTGAGGAAAACTTTGTAAGCAAGGAAAAATAGAATGGAGTCGTAAATAAAACTAAACAAATCAATGACAATTAGCATATTTTACATGTAGTCTATTGCAAATGTTAATACAGGATCAATTTATTAGCATAGTTTTCCTAAAATATGGAACCTACTTGTCTGCGAATCCCTACCGGCTTCGAGGTACGCAGCCACCCCGTTATCGGAAAACTTCCTATATTTAAACATATCAAATAGGATTATGAATTTACCCTGAAGGGACGGGGCATTGTAGCAGCTTATATAGAAACACTGACTAGCTGCAGTGGCATGCAAAGGGTTTCTATAAAAGAAAGAGCAAATGTAGCGATAGTCAAGCAAGTAAAAGCAACGTTTCAGCGTAAACAATTTCTTCTTTAAAAATATTGATTCATTCTCTTTCTTTGAAAGGCTTTCACAATTGATAGAGCATCAAACCACTGATTGTGTTATTTCTCGCTACCCTAAAAGTTCGTGCTTCAAGTGGATAGGTTTGCCTCGCGTTTGCTTAACCTATTTACTCCCCTTTTCTTCTTCTTTATTTCAGAAAATTTAGTTAATAAAAAAAACTAGAATCGGGGATCTCACAAAGCACAAGTGTCCACCAATACCTGCCACTACAACCAGGGTTCTTTACCTTCATTGTAAATAAAACTCAACAAATCAACGACATTTAGCATATGTTACATTAATTGATACAGGATCAATTTATTATCACACTTTTCCTAAAATGCGGAAACTACCTGTCTACGAAACCCTACAGGCGTCCAGGTACGAAGTTATACCGTTACGAAAAACTTTCTAAATTTAAACATAACATTATTATACCAAATATGCTAATTAATTTACCCTGTGGAGACCTGAACACAGTAACAGCTTATACAGAAGCACCGACTAGCTGCAGATGCGTGCATGGGGTTTCTATTAAAAAAATGAAGCGAAGGTGGTAATGGCCAAGCAACTAGAAGCTACGATTAGAGCATGAGGCCCTTCTTTCAAAATGTTGCTTTTGTCACTTACCTTGAAGGGTTTTTAATTTTTATACTACGGTTGATAGGGCGTCAAACCATGTTTCTTACGTAATTTGTCCCTACCCGAAAGTTCACCAACTCTCTTCCCCCTGTCTTAAGTTACTTTCTGGTTGTTTTTTAATTAAGAAAATTTGTCACAACGTGAAGAAAGCTCATGAAATGTAGTTAACAAGAAAAATTAAAGCGGAATACCTCCTTAAGCACTAGAGTCCCCAATACCTGCTACTACCCTTATGTTCCTAAGATGACTGATGTTCTCTTACAAGCAGAGTGCTTTCACCTCCTTTGTAAATAGAAATCAAGAAATTAATAGTATTTAACCTATATTGCGCATGGACTATTTCAGATATTGATACATGATCAATTCGTTATCATAGAGTCCTTAAAATTTGGGGCCTAATTCTCTGGAAATCCCTACAGGCAGTCCAGGTACTCAACTTGCTACGTGCAGTGACGTAGCCTAAAAAATACTAAAAGAAATAGTATGACCGGGCTCAATCGGCGAGTGGGCGGGGTATTATACATATAAGCAAGTAAAGGAAAGTCGGAAAAAAATAGAAATAAAATATTCACTCACTCATTCAGGCTCAAAACAAAAAAGAAACCTATAATTAAACACAATATGTACAAGGTATTGTAGTACCAAAAAAAAACAAACAATCAATCCTTACACACTAAACTTAGCAAAAAAATATTAAAAAAAACAAATCATATTTTACATGGTAAGCTGCTGGTTTTAGGTTACTACCCTAGATTAATTTTCAACCAAAAAAAAGAGAAACGAAATTACCTCTAGAACCAACAGCTCTAAATCAGCATGGTAAATCTAAAACTAAGTCTATAAATATAATGACAAAACAACATTTTCAAATGTGCCAGCAAGTCTTTAAACCATTTTCACATTAATAAGTCGTACATTTTTAGTTATTTAAAACAAATAATAATACCTTAATATAATAGAAATAAATGCCAAAATAGTTCAATAATTTTCGTATAGACGAATTAATTTAGAAATGCATGAGCTTAAACAGTAAAATCCAAACCGATATGGTCTCAACGTAACTAGTGAAGAAAACACTCGCCCTCGAGTTGCTGCCGGCTCTAATAACGGGGCTCCCATCACAACCATGGGCAACCATTAATCGTAGTTTTAAGGGCCACCGGACGGAGCTAGAGCAATTACAGGTAAAAATTAATTTAATTTCGTCGAAAAGTACAATTTTCTAAAAACCCTAAATAGCGCCACGCCGTATTGCGTCCGCGAAATTTTCATAGCGAAAACGACACGTAGAAAACCAGCGTAAACTTTACATTGGGAAATTCTTGAAAATATAATTTATTATTAATTAGCGAAAGAATGTAACAATAGAAATCGAATTTATACAACCGGATAATGAATTAGCAACGAACAGGGTTATTTTAAATTTACGGCATAAATTTTCGTTTTTACCGCCCAACGGGATTTGGACTGAAAATTATTGTACCGCGTATTTTTTATTAATTATGAATTAACGATTTTATTTCATCTTAGAAACGGAATTTATTCGAGCGGGTATTAACCAGGGAGAAAAATAGGATAATTGGTTTATGCCGAAAATAAACGTAACTAGCTACACCGTTACTGAAAACTTCCTAAATTTAAACATACCATGATTAGAACAAATATGCGTAATAAATTAACTTAAAGGGTCGGGGACACCGTAACAGTTTATGCGGAAGCACTGACTAGCTGCAGCAGCGATGGAGGGGTTTCCATGAAAACGAAATAACAAATGTGGTGATAGTCAAGCAACTGAAAGTTACGTTTCAGCTTAAATAAGTTGTTTTTTTTTTGAAAAATATTGGTTCACTCAGTTCCTTTGAAAAACTTTTAATTTTTATAGTCACAGTTGATAGGGTGTCAAACCACCGGTTGTGTAGGTACACCTAGCTTGCGTTATTACTTCCTATCTAAATAATCGTGCTTCAAGTAGGCCAATTTGCATCGCATTTTCTGAACTCCTTTACCTCTGCACCTGTCTTAATTTACTTTCTTCTTTTTCTTCTTGTCATAACTTGAAAATATTCATGAATTGCAGTCAACAAAAGAAAATTAGTATGGAGAACCTCCTAAAATACTGGAGTCTTTCAATAGCTACTACTACTCGTACGTTACCTATTAGGACGGATATTCTTTTACAGCAGGGTGCTTTCAACTTCTTTGTAAACGAAACTCAAGAAATCGATGACATTTACCTATATTACATATGAACTATTTCTAATATGGAGAGATGATTAATTCACTATCATTGTTTTCTTAGAAAATAAAACTTAATTCTCTAAAAGTCCCTACAGGGCGTCCAGGTACGCAGTTACATCGTCACTGAAAACCTATTATCTTTAAACATAACTTGATTATATCAAAAATGCTTATTGATTAACCCTGAAGGGGCTGAGACACCGCAACAGTTTATACAAAGGCACCGACTGGCTGCAACGGTGTGAGAGGTGCTTCTATAAAAAAATAGAGAAAGTGTGGTAATAGCCAGGCAACAAAAGCTATGTTTCAACATAAATAAGTTTTCTTTTAAAAATATTGGTTCATTCACTTAGTTTGAAAGGTTTTCAGTTTTTATAGTCCCAGTTGATAGGGCGTCAAACCATCTGTTGTGTAGGCACACCTCTCTTGCGTTATTTCTTCCAACCCGAAAGGTAGTGATACAAGTACGTCACTTTGCCTCACGTTTTCTAGACTCCTTTACCACCACCCCCCTTTTGTCCTAAGTTATTTTCTCATTTTCTTATTTAATTAAGAAAACTTGTCACAACTTGATAATCATCAAATGTAGTCAACAACAAATTAGAATAGAGGACCTTCCAAAGTACTAGACTACTCCAATACCTGCTACTACCCTACGTTACTGAGTTGGCTGGAAGTTCTTTTACATGCAGGGTGCTTTCATCTTCTTTGTAAATAAAACTCAATATATCAGTGGTGTTTAACTTATACTACATATGAAATATTTCTAATATTGATACACGATTAATTTGTTATCATACTTTACTTAAAAAATGGAACCAAATTCTCTAAGAATCCCTACAAGCCGTCCAAGTACGCAGCTTCATCGTTACCGAATACCTACTATATATAAACATAACATATTCGTATCATAGATACGTATTAGTTTACCTTGAAGGCGTGGGACACTGTAAGAGTGTATACAGAAATACCGACTAACTGCCGTGATATGGGAGGGGTTTCTATGAAAAAATAGAGAAAATGTGGTAATAGCCAAGCAACCGAAAGCTATGTTTCAGCGTAAATAAGTTTTCCTTTAAAAATATTGGTTCACTCACTTTAAAAGACTTTTAGCTTTTATAGCTCCAGTTGATAGGGTGTCAAACCACAGGTTGTGTAGGCGTATCTCTCTTGCATTATTCCTTCATACCCGAAAGATCGTAATTCAAGTACGTCACTTTGCCTTGTAACATTTTTATTTTCAGTCATAATTTAATTGCATTGAATTACAAGAATAATGCGCTAAGCGTGCATTGTTCCTTAGGGATCTACTTATATTAATATATCTGTGTCGCATAAAGCTATGTCCAAACACATCTCTATTTGTTTGTTTCGTGTTCCCCGCCTCTGACGGCGCGACCACTCGGTTCTGGTTTCGACAAGTCAGTCGGTCGCCGGCAACAGCATTGTTAAGAAGGCTGGCATCCTTCGCATCAACTATTAATCGTTGGGATATCTTCTATTAACGCGCGACAACGTAGAATGAAACATACAGAATTCGTCAACTAGAATCCAAGAAAAAGTTAAGAATTACCATTATGTAGGAACAGTCGATTTGAAAATTGCCTAATAAGAAATTTGTTTGATAAGAAATTATGGATGTTACTTTGGATGCAGTCGTATCAAATTGGAATGGCTGGTAACCTTGTTTGAAGAACGGAAATCCCGTCATAATTTTTCGTGAAACTGCAAAAGCAGTTTTTGGTTCGTTATTAGTTGTAAGATATTTCACGCATGTGTTTTAAAGGTTAGAACACGTAAACTTGCTATTACGTTTACAACACGTAAATTGTGTAGATTTCAATTAATTGTTGACTGGTTTTATAAGCCGTAAAACAAAATTTTGTCGGATTAGCTTTCTATAATAACATGCTTTGTTCCATATGAACCTTCGATAAGATCAACGTATGTTTTCGACGTCATATTTTTCTGTTTTGCACAGTTGACAGATGTTGTCTTGAAAGCAGATGCTTTGTGCAGCTGTAATGGAATTTAAACAAACATCCCTATTTTTGTGATCAGTTTTTATCTATACATAAATTATTAAACGTAAATATGAAAGTTTAAATTCTCATTATGTTAGGTTCTAGTAATTTGTAATCTACCTGAAAAGATCTGCCCAGGTTAGAACGTAATTCACTGTGTTATGCTTACAAATCATTATCACTTTAATTTGTATAACAAGTTCATGTTTAAAGTACAGTTGGTTGTTTAATGAAAGAAAAAAAGAAAGTCAAAACTTTAACTTTGATGTAGCTGATTATGACAATTTTTTGTTACAAGTTCTGATATTTTAAAAAGAGTTTTTTTAGTAAACAATTAGTTCAAAATTTAAGCCTTTTATTTTGGTCAAATGCGATCAAATCTAATTACATAAAGATAAAATTTTTCTGAGTAATAATTTGATGCCAATATTATATTGGAAATACTTTTTTTATTATTTCTTTATATACTTTTATAGGACACAAATAGTGTTCTACTTTTTTATTTATTTAACCTTTGCAATTTCTTACAGGAGCTGAGTCTTATTTTAATAAGACAGGTTTTTGTTAACGAAGGCGATCATTTTATCTTTGGGTTTCCACGTCCGCCCTTAGAACTGTGCTTTGCAATTATTGTATTGTATTGTATTGTATATCTTTATTATTGAAATAGTATTGATACAAATAACTAATAACTCAAGAAGTAATTCTAGCGAGATTTGGACTATGAAGTCCACTCTTACACCTAACTAGAGATTACTTCAAAATTGACAGATAACTAAATAAAAATATTAAAAATAAAAATAAAATAAAATAAAATAAGCATTTTTTACAGTGTTTAAACAAATAAATAAATATTCCTTAGCCATACATATACATTATCGTAATTATCTCAGGACATGGTGGCGCCTAATTGATTTAGCTTAACTTTGGTTTGCAAACAGAATTCGACTTACCCCCCCACTTCTCATTGCTCTACCCAGAAATAGACCCCTAGCTATGTCGGAAGATTTTTGTTCACTAGCGCCTTAATGTAGAAAAAAGACGTTTCAGTCTTTTGTAAAACAGAAGTTGTTTCAGTGGCGCCCATCCAACGTAAGGCCAAGCAAAAATAGTTACAGCCTCACTTTTCTAAACTCATTACCCCCGCCCCCCTCTTTTTATCGTAAGTCATTTTCTCATTTTTCTTGTTAAATAAGAAAACCTGTCACAACTTGAAAAAAATTTATGAAATGCAGTCAACAAAAAGAATTAGAATAGAGTGCCTTCCAAAGTACTAGAATGCTCCAATATCTGGTACTAGACTTACATTACTGAGGTGGTTGAAACTTCTTTTACATGCAGGGTCCTTTCACCTTCTTTGTAAGTAAAACTCAAGATATCTGTGACATGTAACCTATATTGCATATGGACTATTTCTAATATTGGTACATGATTAATTCATTATCATAGTTTTCTTAAAATATAGTCCATTTACCTCGCACTTTCTAGATTTTACATGGACCTTCCTACAGAAGAGGGTCCATCACGTCAGTGTTTTATTTTTAACATGAAACTTGTTCTGAGGTTATGGCCCCTAGGTTATTCCATCTTAATTTCGCAACGATCCAAAAATATTTGTCTGGGGAACACTAAGTTTATCACTCCTACTAAGCTGAAACGAAATTTCAAACTTTGGGCTGACTCAACTAGTTTTCCACTAAACTGATCATGCTTGAACAACACTCGTTCCGCCGTAAGTGGATGTCCCTGTTGTTTGCGTCTCTCTACGTTAACTTCAGGTAACCTACATGTCGTTTAATATAATTTGAACATGCCTGCTCCGTTAGGTTTTTCGCCAACTTTGTTCGTTTGCCTCCTTTTTTGTTACCACCCTTTGTTCGCGTGATAATCACTTGCTTGCACAAACCCAACATTATGGATGTTTGTTTCGCAGAGGACTGCCGCGAATTACGTGCTTATCTTAATAAGACCGACTAACTCTTAATAGAAATGAAAGTGCGGTCGTTGTTTCCAAAAGGCAACCACATAATGTTGACCCGGTAATCCCTCACTACCTTATTACACTTAGCATTTCTTTGATTTTATTTGTATTACGCACGGCTACGAGTCAACGTAACATAAATTTGGCGCCCGAACAGAGACTGCCACGAAATAACGGAACATAAATTTTGGCGCCCAAAGTGGGGCCTGATTTTTTTTTGCTCTTGATTTTTTTTCTTTTTTTTATGATCTTGATGTTTTTTTTTGGCTTATTGGTCTTTTGTTTTCTCTGATAAGCTTGTGTCCGAAAACACAGGCGCCCATTTCGTATTCCTATTTATATTTTGTAGCTAGCCCATCCCGTGACTTTTTCTTCTGGCTAGTTCTACCATTTGTTCATTATTTGACTATTATAGTCGCTTTCTACATCCATTTCTTAAGGTAGGCTTCAGATCTATTTTCTTTTCCTTTAGGGATTTCGACTTGGTCGCGTCTGTAGGTCTGTTAGTCATACTCTGCTTGAGTAATCGTTTCATACGAATCTGTGTTACCTCAGTTGGAAGTATTCTAGATGGTGTACTAGCTTGCCTTTGTCCTGTGCTTTGTCTTGGTTCTTTCTTTGCTGCACACTTGAGGGTGACAGTTTTGCTACGAGTTTTCTTCCTCGTTTTTTTTCTTTTCTCTTGGTTTCTCCGCGGGAAGCCAAAACTTTTCTCTGAGGCGGAGAACAGAAATGTCCCTTTTGGGGACATCCGTCTTTTGACGATTTTGAAAGTAGCTAAGACCTTTAATCCTCATTGGGTGTTTACTTAATGCTTTCTGTACCTATTCTGTCGTTGTTGGTTACGATAGATAACTTTGTCTTCTTTTGGAAAAATGTTCTTTCTCTTATACTGGTGTTGGTCCTTCGAACCGAATAAAAATAATTTTTTTGTTTGGTTCCTTGTCTGTCGTTTTTCTTTTTTTTTCTCACCCCAAGGTCTTTATTTTGCTAGGGGGGAATTTGTAACGGGCATTTTTTTATAGCTTAACATTTTTCCGCTCCCTTTCTGTTAGCGTACTTAAAAATACATCGTTTCTTAGGGATCGTTGTTTGTATCAAGTGGATACTTCCGAATAATTCAGAATTGTATGCAATTTAACTCGTGTGTATTAGTTAAAGATAGATAAATTGAAGATTGATTCTCATTAATAAATAAATTCCAAGGAGTGAAGGTTAAACTCGAGGTAATTAATTATAGATTGCATCGTTCTTGTCTGGCCGTCGTATAAATTTAGTTCCTTATGTGAATATACAAGTCTAGATAATAGGCGATAAGCGGTTGTAATAACGACGAATTGATATAAACAGACGAGGAGTTGTAGTTTGTGTTTTGTTCCGATAGTACGTTAAAAATACTGTTTCCTTGTTGCTTTACTAATTGTGCTTTTAGTTGTTTTTCTTGTGAAATAAAAGTTATATATTAACTGTAGCAGTGTAGTTCTGATGAACATTTGAAGGAAGATGCTTTGATATGTAACGTGTTTTTGATTGACACAAGTGCGGTTGTAAGAACATTTGACGGACGATTTTATTGCTTACGCGTCCCATACTAATTGTTTTTCTTGATTTTCTGTTGGAAAAAAAAGTGATAAAGCTTGTTGACTCGACCGCACGTGCTTGTTTTACGGAACATTATTTTAGTGATACGCGTTGCTTTACTAATTGTGTTTTTTTTTGTGGAGTTGTCTTTTTATACTTGAACTGGGTGTGCGATCTAGTTTCGCGGTCCTTTTCTTTTTATCAGAGTAGTTCATACTTTGGATTATCCAAGTACAGTTAATACTGTAGTTTCTGAATTTTCTAACAACAAAGAATCTAAAATAGATCATTGCTTGTGCAAATTTCGTTATTTGCGAAATATAATAGATTACCGGTTTACAAAGGTATTGGTTGAAGTTTCTCACTGACTTTTTAGGATGTTTATGAAGATAATATACATTTGGTCCCAGTTGAAATTAAACTAGTGCTACAACATATTTCGAAATTATTGCCTCAGGAAATAGAAGTAACAAGAGATTTATCAATGCTACATAGTTCCGTCGCGTGATAATGTCGGTTGCTAACACCAGTAAAATACGTAGGTGTGATTAGGGTAACGTGTGATAAGTTCCATCAACACCCTCCCAGTAAAGGGTGAAGTGCTTCACTAGTGCAGGACCTCGTGAATCCCACACTTCAAATGCAAGGAGACGTTCCTGAAGGACTTTTTGTAAGTTGAACTATTTCCTACTTATTATTACTTTAAATATCTATCCGTTGTTTTGCCATATCTTCGTCGTTCTGATACCTTTTACAATAGACTTGCCTGCGATTAAAAAAAAAAGAAACAAAGAAAAAAAACAATCAATACTACTGAATTACTCATATCAATTGTGACTTACCTATTTATCTTTGGTTAACATTTTGTCTGATTTATGTTTAATTGGTGTGTGAGGAAACGTTTTTGCTACTCCCCAATATTACCTCACTGTGTACTAACCATTTTTTTTGTATCGATTTTACCGTTGTTATATTATATAGTTTATCTAAACAGTTTCTTTTTTTTCATTCTACAAAGTACTGAATAACTTAGACTTTTCATTGCTGCTATGCTTATTCTTTTTTTTTCAGGTTTGCTTAACTATTTTTCTTCCCGGTATTGTCACTAACTCCTTACCGTTGCGTACATTATATGTCAGTCTGCCTTCTACACCCCCCCCCCCCTACTCACCGATTGAGCCCCGTCATTTCTTTGATTTTCTTTGTGTTACGCACGGCTACGAGTCAACGTAACATAAATTTGGCGCCCGAACAGGGACTGCCACGAAATAACGGAACATAAATTTTGGCGCCCAACGTGAACCTGATTTTTTTTTGCTCTTGATTTTTTCTTTTTTATGATCTTGATGGGTTTTTTTTGGCTTATTGGTCTTTTGTTTTCTCTGATAAGCTTGTGTCCGAAAACACAGGCGCCCATTTCGTATTCCTATTTATATTTTGTAGCTAGCCCATCCCGTGACTTTTTCTTCTGGCTAGTTCTACCATTTGTTCACTATTTGACTATTATAGTCGCTTTCTACATCCATTCCTTGAGGTAGGCTTCAGATCTATTTTCTTTTTTTTAGGGATTTCGACTTGGTCGCTTCTGTAGGTCTGTTAGCCATACTCTGCTTGAGTAATCGTTTCATACGAATCTGTGTTACCTCAGTTGGAAGTATTCTAGATGGTGTACTAGCTTGCCTTTGTCCTGTGCTTTGTCTTGGTTCTTTCTTTGCTGCACACTTAAGGGTGACAGTTTTGCTACGAGTTTTCTTCCTCGTTTTTTTTCTTTTCTCTTGGTTTCTCCGCGGGAAGCCAAAACTTTTCTCTGAGGTGGAGAACAGAAATGTCCCTTTTGGGGACATCCGTCTTTTGACGATTTTGAAAGTAGCTAAGACCTTTAATCCTCATTGGGTGTTTACTTAATGCTATCTTTACCTATTCTGTCGTTGTTGGTTACGATAGATGACTTTGTCTTCTTTTGGAAAAATGTTCTTTCTCTTATACTGGTGTTGGTCCTTCGAACCGGATAAAAATAATTTTTTTGTTTGGTTCCTTGTCTGTCGTTTTTCTTTTTTTCTCATCCCGACGTCTTTATTTTGCTAGGGGAATTTGTAACGGGCATTTTTTATAACTTCTCTCCGTGAGTACAAATTTTCTCACCACTTGCCGTTCGAAGACACACCGATACAGGTAGCACTTTTCCACGACCAACCAAATCTGGTCTCACAATAGTTTTGTCGCTCCTGTATCCACGAGTAATCGGACACCCTACCATTAATTCTACCATCAATATAAATGCTGTCCAGACTTTCCACCGACGATGCAGCACGGATGATAATCTCCGGGGCACTACGTTGTGCTGTCGACGTTCGCCCCTACGTCGACTTGCTTTAGTTTTCCTGCTGCTCAACCGGTTGTTTTTGGTTGAGTGCAGAGTCTCTGTATATGACCAACTTCGCCGCAGTTCCAGCATCGCAGACCCCATCTCGCGGTCGTTGTCTTTCAAGCTTTTCCACACGGTTGATTATTTCATGTATGCTGTTCTGCGCTTGATCAGGTTCCTCTAAGGCAGACCGAACTTTGTGACCCATTCTGTGTGATGTCTGCTTAGCTGCTTCAAATTCAAGCGCATGAGCCAGTGCGTCATCCAACATCTTTGGCCGTGCTAGTCTTAGCGCTTGCTGTATTTCGCCATCCTTAACGCCATCCACAAATGTTTGGACAGCAAGTTGTTCGAGGAAGCTGTCTGGTGCCGTTGGGTATGCCAATCTAACTAACCTGGCAATGTCAGCTTCGAATTCTTGCAGGCTTTCACTTGTCTTTTGCGAGCGGTTTTAACTTGTGCGTGGTAAACCTGTTGAAGGTGAGCATCTCCATATCTCATTTCAAGCTTCGATGTTAAGAGACCGTAATCATTCTGCTGGTGATCGGGAATCGTTTGTAAGATGTTAAGAGCTTCCCCCCGTAAGGCCACTATTAAGGAGATAGCCTTCTCTTTGTTGCACCAACCGTTGGCTATTGCAGCAGCTTCAAATTGTTTCAAATATGTGGGCCAAGGTGTTTTACCATCGAACGTGGGTGGTTTCACTTTAAATTTAGACGATATTGACTCGCTTCTTTCCATGGTTCTTATTTCTGGAATGTTCTGATTTACAACTTGGTTTGCTATTTCAAGTGGCTGTGTTGTTAGTGAAATCACTTGTTCTTGCAGCCTCATCATATCTTCTTCCATTTTTACCAATTTACTGTCCAACTTTTGCTCAACTGTTTTACTTGTTCAGTAAAATCTTCTTTCAATGCAATGGAACTTTCCATTAATCTTTGTTCTAACGTGGCTGTACTTTCATTCAACATTTATTCCACTTTGGCAGCATTTTCACTTAACCTTTCCATTTTCTCAGCGTTTTCAGTAAACCTTTCATCTATTTTTGCAGCATTTTCAGTAAACTTTTCATCTATTTTTGCGGCATTTTCAGTAAACTTTTCATTTAGTGTCACTTCCAGTTTAGCCGACCTCTCCTCCATTTTCTCAGCATTTTCACTAAGTGTCAATTCTAGTTTAGCCGACCTCTCCTCCATTTTCTCAGCATTTTCACTAAGTGTCACTTGCATTTCGGATTTAAAATCCTTAAGGAAGTTCATTAAAGTTTCTGCTTCCATTTTACTCTGACTTCTTGTCACTGGCATATACAAACTACTCAAATGTCTTTAGACTTAATTAATCACCCAACACAGCCTGACACCAGTGTAACGGGCTACTACTACCGCGTTTCTTTAATTTAAAACAAGTAATAATAATGGCCTTTATTACTCACTGTTCACAAGTCTAATTAACAGTATATGCCTTATTTATAGATGTTTTCAGTCCACTTAACAATGAAGCACTATTACACTAATGAATTTACAAGCACTAATATCTTCTTAAACTAACTTCTTTACCCTAGGTCCAATAACCACACTAACACAACTATTTGTTTATACACTTCTATTTATTTATGTATACTGCAAGCTGCATGCACATTAGACACAGCATATCATTTATGTATATATTCTAAAAACTCAACTACGTTTACTTTACAACGATATAATTTATATTAGACATTCAAGAATAGACTAACTCTTACATTCATAAGCGGCCTTATATATACCCTGCATTAAGATATGACTCATTATCTAGAACTTTGTAGAAGGATTCTCGAATGCTGAAGAATACGCTGTGCCCCGGGAGTTTGTATGTTTGACGGGTTGCCTAATAGTGGATCGCAACAATATATATTGCAGTCACATGTATATAATCAAACTTCTATATAAATAGAATTCCTTTTGTTTCTTTTGAAAGACGTTTTATTATTCAACATTTAAATTAGAAAAAAAAGAAAATTAGAGCAAGTCCTCCTTAAGTAAAAAGAGTGTGTGATGAAAATGAATCCCTTTAGTATTTTACAGATGTTTAAATTCACTTATTATATTTTTGGCATATGCTTTTGAGGACACAAATGGTGTCCATGTTGTGTTTTTGTTTGTTCACAGGTAAAGCTGAGACATCTGTTTGGCAACTGGTGGTTGAGGTTTTGGTAAGTGTGTCCGAAAGAGTGAAATTCAAGTTTTATGGCTATGTTAGTGGTGTTAAGATAAGGTTTCCGCATTCTCCTTATACAAACACAGTTAAATTTTGTTGGCACTTGTATTAAAAAATACGGTGGCGCTTATTAAAGGTATTTTTGGTCAATTATTCACCCATGACCCATGCTCATGATCTACCCAGAGCTAACACTCTACTAGCCGTTTAACCCTTAAGAGTTTTCTTTGTCTAAAGCCGTTTTCCATCCGATATTACCTTGGGCTTGGAATAAAAAGAAGAAATTCTCGACCTAGTGATATCAGATTAAAGTATAGAAAATAGAGAGGTTTGGTATATAGCTGATAGTCACAAGGATAAATAGTAATAAACTTACTTAAAGTTTAAATACTAAATGAAAATATTGTAAGAATTAATTTTTTACACAACAGTAATAAAATCTTCTAAATGGGCCAAATACTCCACGATCAAGGGGCTGCAGCTTGTGCGATGTATGTGGAGGATATGATAGCAATGCCATGAAATTTAGTTTCAAAAAGTCCACCACAGATATAAACAAGTGGTTACCGTGGTTGTCTCCTCACTTGGTTTTCGTGTTTAGCAAAATGTTTTATAAACAGTAAAAAGTTCTCCTTTTGCATCCATCCATTTTTGTTAGCAGTGCCTATACAACCCGAGGTGCCATCTCTAACAAAGTAATCATGGTATCTTAGGAGAAGAAAAACAAACAGTGGTACGCTGTTACCTAGCGCATTCACTGCCAAACGCAAGGTGACTAATGGGTCTCTTTCTTGAGAAACTATAGAGCCGACTTGTTTGGCACCTTTCATGGCAAGAACCTTAGTTGGTTCTTGAACTATGGTGCACCTAGTTTAGTCGACATTATATATATTTTCTGGGGTGAAATGGCGTCTTGCTAAAACGTCCGCCAAATTATCAAAAAATTTACCTACGTTGACTGGATTAAAATTCATTGCCCTAGCAAGACTTGTAGATCCAGGTGTACGTATTGATAAAGTCAGATTTCGTTTTAGAAATGCAGTAAGCCAGTCTTCACTGGCAATTTGACGTATATCCTAGCTTTGGGGGAACACAGTTATTTTGCTTCACAAACTGATAGGCTAGTTTGCGTAAATCTTTAGTAGAATGTACAAAATACAGTTTGGCAGATGCTTCGCAATAGTCACACAATTGTCGTTCTTGCTCATTTGTAAACACCTTATTATAAGGGCGATTCCCGACTTGGGGATTTTCATTATTCTCTTTTGCAGTAATAAAACGAGATAGACTAACATGGCACATATCGCACTGCCTAGCAATACCTCTTATTGAACAGTTTTCGTTAATCACCTTGTTTGCAGCTTGTTTGTATATTTCTTGAGGTATCTCGCCTCTTGTGGTCTTCTTTACTCTGGGCTTTACCATAACGCCAGATATTAGAACCTAATTTGAAAGAAATTTTAGGTTTTAGGATTTTTATGTAACTACAGGTGCCAATTGTAAAATGTTACAATCGACACCTGACTCTTACTTTTTGTTACAATTGACACCAGTCAACATATTTATAACTGGAGCAAATTTTTCTAATCTAACCTTAAAATTTTATTTTCAAAACTACTCAGATTTATAGTTCAAAATACGGAGTTTGCAATTTAAGAAAGAATAATATCGTTTAGAAACAAACAGATATTTACCTCCACGCGGGGTATGCTTTCATTTTTATAGGAAAGTTTTATATGAACTACGAAATTTGTTGTATGAACCTGTTTTATGTACAAAGGTTTAATCTTTGCTAACAGATGGGCATAGAATGCTAAATGTTACAATTGACACCTGTTACAATTGATACCAGTCTCCCCCTACTACTCATACGTTACCTATTAGATAGGATATTCTTTTACAGCAAGGTGCTTTCAACTTCTTTGTAAATAAAACCCAAGAAATCGATGACATTCAACCTATATTACATATGACCTATTTCTATTATAAATAAATGATTAATTCATTATCATAGTTCACTAAATTCACTAAATGTCCCTACTGGACGTCCAGGTACGCAGCTGCATCGTTACTGAAAACCTACTATATTTAAACATAACATGATTATGCCAAAGACTGTAGAGGCTGGGACACCGTAACAGTTTATACAACAGCACTGACTGGCTGCAACGGTGTGGGAGACGTTTCAACAAAAAAAAAATAGAGAAAATGTGGTAATAGCCAACATAAATAAGTTTTCCTATAAAAATATTGGTTCACTCACTTACATTGAAAGGCTTTTCAGTCTTTATAGTCTCAGTTGATAGGGCGCTAAACCACCGGTTGTGTAGGCATATCCCTCTTGCGTTATTTCTCCCTACTTGAAAGATCGTGATTCAAGTACGTCACTTTGCTTCACATTTTCTAGACTCTACTCCCTCACCCCACCCCTCTTTTTGTCCTAACTTATTTTCTTATTTGTCTTGTTTAATTAAGAAAACTTGTTACAATTTGAAAATCATGAAATGCAGTCAACAAAAAAATTAGAATCTATTCTAGGACCTCCCAAAGTACTAGAATGCTCCAATACCTGCTACTACCCTTATATTACTTTGTAAATAAAACTCAAGGTATTTGTGGCATTTAACGTATATTACATATGGACTGTTTCTAATATTGATACACAATTAATTTATTATCATAGTTCTATTAAATAATGGAACTTAATTCGCTAAGAATCTCTACAAGCCGTCCAGGTGCGCAGCTTCATCGTTACTGAATACCTGATGTATATAAACATAACATGATTGTATCATAAAAACGTATTAGTTTACCTTGAAGGGAATGGCACACTGTAAGAGTTTCTACAGAAACACCGACTAGCTGTGGTGTGGGAGAGAAAATGTGGTGATAGCCAAGCAACTGAAAGCTATGTTTCAGTGTAAATAAGTTTTCCTTTAAAAATATTGGATCACTCATTTTGAAAGGTTTTAGTTTTTATAGTCCCAATTGATAGGAAGTCAAACCACAGCACCGGTTGTGTAGACGCACTTCTCTTGCGTTACTCCTCCCTACCCGAAAGCTTGTTATTCTAATACGTCACTTTGCCTCACGTTTTCTAAACTCATTTACCTCGTCCCCCTCTTTTTGTCCTAAGTTATTTTCTCATTTTTCTTTTTAGTTAAGAAAACTTGTCACAACTTGTAAATCATAAAATGTAGTCAACAAAAAAATTAGAATGGAGGACCTCCCAAAGTACTAGAATGCTCCAATACCTGCTACTACCATTACGTTACTTTGTAAATAAAACTCAAGGTATCTGTGGCATGTCGTTTAATATAACTTGAACATGCCTGCTGTTCGACTGACTACTCGCTTATTTCCGTTAGGTTTTCTGCTAACTTTGTTCGTTTACCTCCTTTTTTGTTACCACACTTTGTTCGTGTGGTCATCACTTGCTTGCACAAACCCGCATTATGGATCTTTGTTTCGCCGCGAATTACGTGCTTATCATAATAAGACCGACTGACCTTAAATAGAAATGAAAGCAAAAAGAGCGCGGCCGTTGTTTCCAAGAGGCAACCACATGATGTCGTCCCGGTAATCCCTCGCTACCTTATTACACTTTTGAGCATGCGTGATCAGTTGCATCTGTCGCTGAAGTAGGAAATTCAAAAATTTATAACTTTTAAGCGATCGTTTGCTAATACAACGGTTCATGTATTTGGACTCCCCCTCTCAGATACCAATATGAAATCTGTAAACAGTAGCACCAACATTGAAATTACACTATCCACTAGAACACCCTCCAACCATATAATAAACTCCTGGGCTGTTTCCCATCAATCCAATAACCAAAACACCATCACCTTCAAAGTCCTACCAAATTTACCTCCAAAAACTTACCCTAAAACCTCTTCACATAACACCTCAAAAGCCAACTGGGCATTGTACTTAAACAATCTAACCAAACTCTTTGCCAAAGTCTCTACCATCACATACGCCAACCAATCTCTAGCATAATTAATTCTTCGCCATATAAACAAAACTACCTACAATAGCATCCCAAGAAAATTCCATGCCACACGAAGCTCTCCATTGTGGACGTCAGAATTGACAAAATTGAGAAAAGCACTAAACTGCACCAGACACCAAAGAACTGCAGGCAACAGCACCGATCAGGTCCTATTAAACACTTTATCGCTTACATATACAACAGATAGAAGACTATCCAAACAGCTACTTATCAACGATAAGAAAAATAATATCAACATAATGCGGGAACAACAGAAAGACCCTTGGATTACCTACCGTGAATTAATTATACCCAAGATAACACACATCCTCACAATACCCAAACATCAAACCATTATAACTATTGAAAATATGATAAAGATGCCCCTAAATTCAGCCGTTCCTTCTGCTACAATAGGCATCCTCACTGAATCTTAACGAAACCTTAATAAAAACACCTTTACTCCATCAGACTCCACACCCGGTACAGACCTAGATACTCTTGATTCTATAGTAAGCAAACTAAATCCAAATAAAGCCCCTGGTCATGACCAAATCACCAACCCTCTAATCTAAAAATCCTGGCCCGTAATCAGAAAAGTAGCCCACATTCTGTTTAAGAAATGTCTTACCTGAGGGACATTTCCTAATTCTCAAAAATCCGCTAAAATAATACTCATTCAAAAACTTGTCCTCCTGCCTACCTTAGGAAAACTACTTGAACATGTAATCCCAAGAAAACTAAATTCTCGCATTCATCAACATTCCCTACTTTCACCCAACTAGCACGGATTCCGCCCAGGCCTCAGTGCCGCACGAACTATACGCTCACTCATTACAACCACCCAATCCTCTCCCATAATGTTTCCTCAATTTTCACTTAACCTTTTACCTCCTTTGTTGGTCAAACCTTCTAAATCAACTCCGAATAGCCAATATCCCTCTTACCTTTTTTGTATTATAAAATCCTACTTATAGAACTGCCACCCTTTTCTCTAAGTTTTTCCGTCTTTAAGCCTTTAACACGAAGATATCCCAAAGATCACGTCTTTCTCCTACGCTTTATAAGTATTTACCTGGATCTAAACTGCCCAATACATTCACTTTTGCATATGCCGACGATATCGCCTTCCTGATCAACAGAAACTTCCAGACTTCCGTAGAATCCACAGAATTGAATCTTGGTCAGCCATAAACAAACAGCTTATATCCTCACACAAATCTAGGTGCTCCTTCTTAAATCTTTCCTTGATCCCAGCCGTAACCCCAAAATACATCACTTTCTCCTCATCTGCACCATATCTTGGCCTCCATATTAATACGTGCCTTAAATTCAACACACACTTTTCCAAACTCCGAGCCAATATAAAAAATCAACATACTGAACTAACATCACTTCCTCCCCAAATATATTCATCTAACAAATCTTGTACGGAGACTTCCTCAATCAAATTGTGATCCCTATAATTAGATACGTGGTACACTGCTGGTGGGCGGTTCCATGGCGTAGTTGGTATGCGTGTGACTACTATGCCCAAGGTCCCAGGTTCGAATCCCAACACGGTCCGCTTGAAAAATATTAGGCGAGCATTTTTCACAAAAATACGCCCTCGTTCGGATGAGAGGTAAAACGTAGATCTTTTGCAAGAGGGTTGTCATGCACGTTAAAAATCCCTACCTTGCTTGAAATAGCAAGGTGCGGCAAATTAAAAATTTTTTAGGTAAAAAAGGCTCGCTTCCTCGCCAATATAGTACCTTCAGGTGGAGCATTGGAAAATCAAATGTGGGATTCACTCCTGGTTTCCACTCCCTCGTTCATTCATAAGAAATAAGCTCAATACAATTATAAGACCATTACTCTTCTATTACTACCGATCCTACAGAAACACTTCTACCATGACCTTTTATACCTTCCTAATTACCCCTTCTATATAACATACACTAATTACGCAACTCGAAACAAAATCTTCCAATAACCCTTTGCGATCGCATCCTACCTCCCACAAATATCAAATCCTACTTAAGACGGAAGTTAAATTCCTATTAAACCTTTCTATGTACCACTTCTGGCAGAGTCCTGGACCACATCCCAAACAGGCAGGTACCCTTTTGAAATTTTTGTCAACATCACTAAAGTTCTTTCCCACATTCCCCTATCCAAGTTATCAACCATACAAACCCGCACTGAGCATGGCATTTTCAGCCACAAATTAAATCAACTTCACGACAGCGCACTTCACTACTGCCCTTGCAACAATCGATCCTTGGAGACACCTATACATCTCATCTACACCTGATCTTTGACATCACATCTCTGAATAATTTTCAAAACAACCTGATCCTAGACGCATTACCCGCAAGTACTTAACCGGTTCTTCATTGGGATCTAAACAACCAAACTCCCAAGCACTAATCTGCTGCAATAACTGCCCCCCAAGGTTCCGGGTTCGAATCTCAACGCGGTCCGCTTGAAAAATATTAGGCGAGCATTTTTCACAGAAATACGCCCTCGTTCGGATGAGAGGTAAAACGTAGATCTTTTGCGAGAGGGTTGTCATGCACGTTAAAGATCCCTACCTTGCTTGAAACAGCAAGGTGCGGCAAATTAAAAAAATTTTTAGGTAAAAAAAGCTTGCTTCCTCGCCAATGTAGTACCTTCAGGTGGAGCATTGGAAAATCAAATGTAAAGTACACTCCTGGTTTCCACTCACTCCTCCAGTCATAAGAAATAAGCTCAATACAATTGTTAAACGATTCCTCTTCTACTACTCCTGATTCTACAAAACCACTTCTACCATGACCCTATATACCCTCCTACTTACCCTTTCTATAAAACTTACACTAATTCCTGTATTTAAATACGCAACTTGAAACAAAATCTTCCCATAACCCTTAACGATCGTATCCTGTCTTCCATAAATATCAAAACGGAAATTAAATCCCTATTAAACTCTCCATGTACCTTTCTTGGCAAGAGTCTAGGACCACATTCCAAACAGGCATGTACCCTTTTAAAAATTTCGCTAACATTGTTACGTTATTCGCGGCCCCACGTTGGGCGCCAAATTTTTATGTTACGTTTTTTTTTGTGGCCCCACGTTGGGCGCCACGTTGACTCGTAGCCGAGCGTAACACCAAGAAAATCAAAGAAGTGACAAAGAAAATCAAAGAAATGACCAGGCTCAATCGGAGAGTAGGGGGGTGTAGAAAGCAGTAAGGAGTTAGTGATAATACCTGCAAGAATAGAAATTAGTCCTGCAAACCTGAAATAAAGAAAAAGCATAGCATGCTGATCGAGCATAGATTGTTCAGTACTTTGTAGAATGTAAAAAAAACTGTTTAGATAAACTATATAATATAATAACGGTAAAAGCATTATAAAATTTTTTAATACAAAGTGAGGTAATATTGGGGAGTAGCAGAAACGTTTCCTCACACACCAATTAAACATAAATCAGATAAAATGTTAACAAAAGGTAAATAGATAAGACACCATTGGTATGAGTAATTCAGTAGTATCGATTGTTCTTTCTTTCTTTTCTTTTTCTTTTTTTTTGTTTTAAAAAAGCATGCAAGTCTATTGCAAAAGGTATCAGAACGACAAAGATATGGCAAAGCAACGGATAGATATTTAAAGTAATAACAAGTAGAAAATAGTTCAACTTACAAAGGTCCTTCAGCAACGCTTCCTTGCAACGGAAGTGTGAGATTCACGATGTCCTACGCTAACGAAACACTTCACCCTTGACTGTGAGGGTGTTGATGGAACTTATCACACGTCACACTAATCACACCTACGCATTTCACTGGGGTTAGCAGCAGACACCATCACGCGACGGAACTATGTAGCATTGATAAATTTCTTGTTAATTCTATTTCCTGAGACAATAATTTCGAAATATTTTGTAGCACAAATCGTAAAAATTGTAATAAAATTTTAGAATCACGGCCTTTCCAAGCACGATGTAATGCATTAAATTAACAGTAACGTGAGGTGTTTTATTTGCTACATATGGTAACAAAGAAAAATCTAATGCTTTTTAATAACGTAATTTGCGCAAGCAATGATTTATTTTAGATTCTTTGGTGTTAGAAAATTCAGAAACTACAATATCAACTGTATTTACATGTGAATGAGATACATATTTATAAGAAGCAACCTTTTTGTCATCTACTAAACCTGCTACAACTGTATCATCATTTTTAGAAACAAAACCCAAGCTTAAAACTGCATTTGGATAATCCAAAGTATGCACTACTCGGATAAAAAAAAGGAACACTAAACCAGATCGCACACACAGTTCAAATATCAAAAGACAAATCAGCAAAAAAACAATTGGTAAGCACGTGTAAAACACTAAGTAAGTCCGTCGCATGTTCCGTAAAACGTTTATTTCACAAGAAAACAACTAAAAAACACCATTAGTAAGGCACGCGTAATCAATGAAACCGTCCGTCAATGACCTTAAAACACACGTGCGTCGACCAAACACGTTAATATACAACTTTTATTTCATAAGAAAAACAACTAAAATCGTGCCGTGTTTGTTCATGAACAATTCGAAAATTGTTACCGCATTAATTCTCACTCTTTTCAAAGCAAAGAAGAAGCAGTATTTTTAACGTAATTAGTATATAGTAACTAAGAACAAAACTACGACTGACTATCTGTTTATTCAACTCGTTCCATTACAACTTCTTATCGTCTCTTATCTAGACTCGTATAATACATAAGGAACAGAATTTATATTTATCGCAAGACAAGAACGATGCAATTTATAATCAATTATAAGCTGTTTTATAATTTTCAATTTATCTATCTTTAAATTACTACACACGAGTTAATGAATATAAAATATAGAACTAGTAATTGCAGAAATGTACTTACGAATTGAGTATAAAAGCGTAAAATGTTAAAACTATAAAAATGCCCGTTACAACATCACTAAAATTCTTCCCGACATTCCCCTATCCAAATCATCAACTATACAATTCTGCACTGGGCATGGCATTTTCAACCACAAATTGAATCAACTTCGCGTCATCGCACCTCCGTACTGCCCTTGCAACAATCAATTCTTGGAGATACTTACACACCTCATCTGCACATGGTCTGTGACATCACATCTCTAAATAATTTTCTAAAACAACCTGTTCCTCCTTCCCAAACCTCAATTTCCTAGTCACGCATTATCCGCAAGTACTTAACCGGTTGTTGATTGAGATCCTAACAACCTAACCCCCAAGCACTAATCTGCGGCAATAACTACCCCCAACGTTCCGGGTTCGAATCTCGACGCAGTCCGCTTGAAAAATGTTAAGCGAGCATATTTCACAAAAATACGCCCTCGTTCGGATGAGAGGTAAAATGGAGGTCCCGTGTGTGAGTGTTTTCACGCACGTTAAAGATCCCTACATTGCTTGGAACAGCAAGGGTTCAGCAAAATTTTCAGGTAAAAAAAACTCGCTTCCTGACCAATGTACCTTCGGGTGGTGTATTGAAAAATTACATGTAAGGCAATAACTACCCCATATCTACAATAAACAAAACTCACTCTCACAAAACACGCATCATAAAAACACCACATCCAACTTTATATTACCTTTACAGCCTTTCAAGAAAACCTGAAGATTTATGAAATTGGACGAAAATCATAAATATTAAAATAGGTAGGACCAATGGCCAATGTACAATTGAAAATAAATTAAGGTTGATTGATTGATTGATTGATTATGAAATCGTTTTTAATGAAAATATACTACGACCCTTTTAAAAACTCAAGTACCTAAAACAGAGTCAAGTAATATTATTGTATCTAGTAGGTAGCTATTATCACATCACTGTCAAAACTCTTAGTTTTGTTTTTCTTGACAAATATTTAGTTTTTAAAAAATACATAATTCAAACAATCATTGCGCAGCTTCTCCAGATCAAATTCTAGTACGTTAGCTTTTTCAATCAGAATGTCTTACATAGAACATAAAACGAGAGTTTTTATGGACGCCGGGGACTTGCCCCTGGTTGTAACAAAACGTTCAGAAGGTCGCTTAAGAACATACCCTTCGGCAACAGATGCCAGGGCATGGTGCCCATACACTGATGAACGTAGACAACACATTCTTGATTTAGTAAGAGCCGATCAGGAGAAGGTAAGTCACTTTGCTTTTGCTTGAGAAATAGTTCAACATCTTCACTTTTAGTGCGCAACGGGTAAATATGTTCCTATCGAAGTACTCATAGATACACTATTAGCTAGTAAAAATGCCGACATCGCTAAATTACGACAGCAAATTGAAGAACTGCAGCAAGCTCTTGACATGTACGAAAAATTAGACCTAACAGAAGAACAGAAACTCAAGCTTAGGGATATGGTATAAATCTTATCAAATATTAAATCTATATTAAATGTGAAAAGTTTGCAGAAACGATCACTGGGAAAGGTTGGCGACATACCAGTGGATGCCGAGGGAGTAGGTCCTCAAAGCGAACTGGTAGAAGAAAAAGATGTAAGTCCTCGAAGCGCAGACGTACCTACAGACGGGGGACTTACAACCGAATCAGAAACTGGGGAAGTTACAGACACCTCAGACGATGTTCAAAAAGGCCCACATCAATGCGCAGCAATGAAAAAAATGGCATCTCCACTTGACAACCGAAGTCCAAATGAACTAAAAGAATTGATAATTCAAAAAGACGCAGAAGTAATATCACTTAAAAACGCTTTAGCTGTAAGGACGTTCTAGTATTTTTAGCATTTGGTAAAACTTTGTTTTTTAATAGGCTAAGAGAGCAGAATGCGAACAAAAAACCAAATTGCAAGAACAGCCATAGAAAAATTAGAAACCTTGAGGGATATTATAGAGGAACGTGATTCTCTAAAACAGCAGTTAGAAGCTTCCTTCCATGAGATTGAAACTTTACGGGTAATATGCAGGTAACATGTAGAGTAAATGCAACCCCGGAATTTCTATTCCTTTAGTTTTGGGCTAAATTTGGTCATATGTAGTTTATGACACGTTTTGAAAATCTCAGTTCTTTAATCTTTTTCTTTTTGTGTTTCGTTGACTTATTAGTGGAGGAGAAGGAGTAAGCAATTAAAAACTAAGAAATATGGAAAGGATCCGTACGCCTAATTTTCTACTATTGTTAGTGGGTCGTGTTGTTCTTGGGAGGTTCCGAAGTCACGTCGAGTAGTTACCGCGTTGTCACTACCAAGGTTACACGATTTTTTGCTCTATTTGTTAAAGATTATTTCCTGCCCCTCTGTGTGTTGCTATCCCGGAGTGAGTAGTGAGTTCCATAATTACAAACATTTTTTAATCCTGTTCTATAGCAGAGCTCTAAAAAAATGTTACAATAATGCAAATTGAAAGTACATTACGGTTTACTTGCGTCGCTAACTTTGACGTAATTTGTACATCCAAATGTGGTTGCATGGGTTGCCGTCAATGGTAAAGTACATCAGTTAGCAAACAAGTCAGAAACTCATCTGGTTTTTACTGGATGCCAAGACCATCTCCTGCTTTTTAGGTAAGGATCGTCATCGGGTGGTTTTAGAGGTTAAGCAAATGTGCCTGTACTGTGGCGAAATACGGAAGTTTTTAGGTAAAGGTATTGTTCAAGGACACAAGAGAAACCACTTCGCGAACTAACGCGCACACACACACGCCCGATCTCTTCGATCGCCGTTAATAAAGTCTCCTGCTTTTTTATGTTTCGTTCCTACGAGCTGTAATAAACCCGTTTATTTCATGCTCTTCATGGCGGACCATTTTAAAGACCTTGCATTCCTTTAGCATGGGAATCACGAACGTATGCGGTTTACATGCCATAATTCATGGGGTGACAGTCTCCGAGTTCGCCAAAAATCTAATTCATCAACTTCACACTTAAATATTTAATTTGAGGATGGGAAAAAGAGCTCTGTGCCGGAACACGAGATAGGTTTTTAGGTAGAGGAAAGGTATAAGGACATGAGAGGAATCACCTCGCCGAATTAACGCGCGCACACTCGCCCGATCTCTTCAATCGTCGATAATAGTCTCTTGCTTTTTGATGTTTCGTTCCCACAAGCTGTAGTAACCCCGTTCATTCTATGCTTCTCATGCGAACTATTTTCAAAACATTGCATTCTTTAGCATGGGAAACGCGAACGTATCCGGTTTACATGCCATAAATCATGGAGTAACGGTCCCCGAATTTGTCAGAAATGCTATTCATCAATTTCGCACTTAAATATTTAATTTATGGATGGGAAAATGTGCACTGTGTGAAACGCGAGATAGGTTTCTAGATAGAGGGAAGGTACAAGGATACTAGAGGAATCATTTCGCCGAATTAACGCTCACACACACGCACGATCTCTTCGATCGTCAATAATAGAGTCTCTTGCTTTTTGATATTTTGTTCCCACGAGCTGTAGTAAACCCGTCCATTCCATGCTTCTCATGGCGGACCATTTTCAAGACATTGCATTTCTTTAGCATGGGAAACGCGAACGTATGCGGTTTACATGCCATAAATCATGGGGTGACGGTCCCCGAATTCGTCAAAATCCTATTCATCAATTTCACACTTAAATATTTAATATATGGATGGGAAAAGGTGCACTGTGCGGAACACGAGATAGGTTTCTAGGTAGAGGGAAGCTACAAGGAAACGAGAGCCCACACACGCCCGATCTCTTCGATTGTCGATAATAGAGTCTCTTGGCTTTTGATGTTTCGTTCCCACGAGCTGTAGTAACCCCGTCCATTCCATGCTTCTCATGGCGAACCATTTTCAAGACATCGCATTTCCTTAGCATGGGAAACGCAAACGTATGTGGTTTACATGCCATAAATCATAGGGCAACGGTCCCGTAGTTCGTCAGAAACCCTAAACATCAATTTTACACTTAAATATTTAATTTGAGGATGGAAAAAAGTGCACTGTGCCGAAAAACGAGATAGTTTTTTAGATAGAGGGAAGATCAACGACACAAGAGGACTCACTTCGTCGAACTAACGCGCGCACACGCACCCGATCTCTTTGATCGCTCTTTGATGTTTCGTTCTCACTAAGTAACCCCGCCCATTCCATGCTTCTCATGGCGGACCATTTTCAAGACCGCATTTCTTTAGCAAGGGAAACGCGAACGTATGCGGTTTACATTCAATGAATCATGGAGTGACGGTCCCAGAGTTCGTCAGAAATCCTATTTATGAATTTCACACTTAAATATTTAATTTGAGGATGGGAAAAAGCTTTCCCAATCTCCTAAATCTAAATATTAAAATAAAATTTGGTTGCAGGAAAGGCACAACAAACCACCCTGTCTACTTCGTTTATCGGTAACAGAACAAGTGGACTGTTTGGCATTTACATGAATATCTTTAGCTTGCCGCGTACTGAAGAAGAGGTTATCGCGTTTCTGTAAGGGCTCAGCATATGGACGACCAACCTAATCTATTGAAACAAGCTTTACTTTGACCAAGAGATCTTTTCGAGGTGCAATGTCAAATAATGCTAGAAGAAAGTAGCCGTTGTAGTTCGTCATTGCTATCCGACTCCTTTATTGCTAGGCCAAGGAATTCACATCAATAAAGTGGTGTAAACAGGAACTACCTTAAACAACCATGGACTGTAACAATTACATGACGTGAGGTCACTTACCCAACGTCCCAACTCAGAAGACTAAGACCAATGTTAAAATTATAAGTAGATTTTCAACAAGCATAGAACCGCAGTCGTTCGGAGCTTCTTCAACCGTGAATCTTAGGAGGAACTTGTCAAAAGGTAGGTGAGCTATTCCCAGATCACACCTCGAAGACACTCATAAGGCCTTCGAAGAAACACTGGAACTTTCTTAAACAGTTGACGCGTATACAAACCAAAGATTTGGAGGAGTCCGGATTTTTCAAGGTTAATTAGTTAGAGCGACTTTTAGTCGAACACAACCTTAGACTCAGAGCGTCGAATACATGTGGGAATCGGCTAAATTACGCAACAAGTAGAACCAAAGCATTACTTGTCATTTTTTGAGAGAGTTGGTAAGGTGCAGGAATGTTTGCTGCAGAATCACTGTTAGAAAAAACTGAATTTTGTCCTCCAAAACTTTCGACGTGATTCTTCTTAACCTATTGAGTAGCATGAACTATTTTGATCTTTCAAAAAACTAGAAAAACAAAAAATTTCGAAAGGTCTTATACAATTTTCCTAACAAGGGTTTAGATTTAGAATTTTTTGCCCTAAGCCTCATATTTACTGTCCATACCATTGAATACTTTTGAATTTGGCATTCAGTAAATTGTAACATGCTATTGTATTGTTCGTTGAATATAAAAGTATCTATCCCTCTTTTCAAAAATAACGCTAAAGCATACGCCGCTTCTTAGCGTTAGTCGGCAAATTAATTTTTCTATCCAATTGGTAATAAAATCTGTCATAGTGAGCGGTTGAACTGAATCTAGATCGTAATGTAGTAACTAATTTGTGCTCTAACGCGAGCTTTCGTCCATACTAAGTGTGGCTCGAGAAACAATCACGTAATCATTTGTATACTGAAAGGTGAAGTACATTTTAGCACCAGTCCGCCGATTACTGTAACCACGAGTAAGAAACTAAAACATTTACATGGGTATCGACCAACAACAGGCGTAGCTTGCATAGCAGCGTCAAAAAGAGAAACAAAACTGTACCTTAAGAAGTGTAGTGGTTCGCCTGTGGTGCTATGGCGGATTGGAAAGTGCGTATTGCACTTTTCGTCAAACTGGATATTCGATGAAACTATTGCACTAGACTATAATACTTTGACTAACTTATTTAGTAACAACTGAAGTAAAACAATTTAACAAGGAGACAACTTAATTAGCAGCGCGACTTACAGGACTTCTTTACGGAAAGGGTTCCGTAAGGAATCAGCAGGCCTTTCAGCTCATCCTGTATTTATGGATAGAAAATAACGTGGGAGCTAAGGCATTTGCCTTTCAAAATTATTTCCAAATGATCAAATGTAAAGAATTCTCAGGACGGCACCTACAAGTTTTTCAATAAAAAAACTGCGAAGCCTTCGTAGGACACGGCTTGCGCAACAAAGAGATATCATAACAGCTTCAAGAATTGCTAACAAGGGAACAGCTTATTGCTCGTACAACTAAGTGGGCTGGGCGCCTCAAAGATAATTGAATACCGCTTGATAGTTCTTGGTATTTCTAACAAACCCTTAAAAGCATTTACAATGCAGGTGGCTGAGATGCTTTTCGAAGGAATTTATAAAAAAACTTATTTTAATCTTTTAATGTGAACCATAACAGTGTTTGATGCAGGTATTTAACTTATTGCAAAAAATGTGTACGGCAGAGCTTTTAGCCTTTTAAAGGACCAATGCAGGTGATTAACTTATTGCATGGATTTGTAATCGCCGGCTTTTTAATTTTCTAAAGTTATTTGATGCAGCTGTTTAACTTATTTCAGATACTCTACAACGCGGCTTCTTTTTTATCTTTGCAACACAAGGAGATTATTATGGAACAGATTGCACGTATTTAATGATGCACTAAGAACTGTAAGATTTTATAGGACGTCTCTAAATAACCGTTTTTGAAATTTAATATTTATACAGAAATAGATCGCTTGCAGGGATTTAACGTAGCATAGTATACAACTGTTAAACGAAGAAACTATTACATAGGGGGCGGTATGCGAGAATTCATATTGAAGTTCAAACCCTTTTCAGTCAGCTGCCGTGGACTGTTTTTTGTATCCGCCTAGATATGACGCTCCAATATCCTCATGTCATCTTCCGCCGGACCCCACCATAGCTGAAGGCCCAAAAAGTGAGATCCCCTAATTAGTGCGTTAGTTATAATAAATAGATTATAAATAAAATATGTAACAACGCTGTATATGTAACAAAAAAAGGTAAAGATAAAATAATAAAAGTGACTCAATCAGTTGTTACGTTAAATTTCCGAAATCGATTAATTTCCACATCCCTCATAAAAATTTTAATTTCCTAATTACTTTGGTTACTTCGAATTAATAAACGCTTCTAAAGCTTCTGATCTAAACGACTGTACACTGTTTATGTTATTCCGAATTATATAAACTGTCTTTTAACAAGTTCAATTGCAATAAATACGTATTTAAAATCGTCCTATAGAAATCTCCTTAAATGCTCAACGATAAATACTTGGAATATTCTATGACAGCTTGTTCTTTTCTTTGAAACACGTAATAAACCTTCTGCAATTTAAAAATAAAAGCCAATGGTACTAAGAAATTCTTTAAACGCATTGTTCCGTTATCAATGCAGGTGTTCAGCTCGATCGAGTTTATAGCTAATAAAACCGTTTCCCTTATTCTACTCTCGGTATTGTAGATCGATAATATATCAAATCGCATTCGTTGTTATAACATTTAGGCAATCTGCTATACATTTCTCCATACCGCTGCGCAGATAGTTGTTAACTTACCGAATCATTTAAAAGATCTCTTTCCCAGGCAAACAAATTTTTGCAAGTCCTTTATAGTATGTTTGTTTACGTTAATTGGATATTTTTCTAGGAATATTTTGCAGCTGTCGTCTGGAATATACTTTTACAGGTATTCGCAAAATACTTCACAAATTATCGCTGGGAATTGTATTAAATCGAAAACACGTTATTTCCCATGTTGTTTCCAATCCAATATAAATACAAGCTAAGGTTTTGAAAGAGGACTATTCTATACAACATCCTTTTACCGAAAGAAAGTCGTTGTAAATCGCGATAATAAGATCCTATGTGGTACTTATTGTTCTAATCTAGTTAAATTGGTTGATCCAGTATCCAGCCGGTAGACAAGTGCAGCACAGATTTGTTAATCCTTTAAGATGGTACCAGAGGCAGACTTACTGAGGTTTTCAATTTTTCTTCTTGTATGACCCACCCCACTCTAGGCATTTTGAGCTATCCAGAAATTTAATTCCTTTGGATTTCTATTCTACTCCTTTCCATGTTATGTTGTGGTATTCAGTGTGGGCGATTTTCTTTACTTACTTTACTGCTTTCTATCTTGTCTGCGCGGAAAACCCTACCCAATAAAAGCAGGAGAACCCATCAGATAAAAATAAAATGAGTTGGGATTCACGGTATGTTGATAAAGATAAAATAAATAAAATTTGTGTGTAAACAATTAAATTGAACTTTGGATTTTGTAATGCATTAGTAATTATATTAATATAACAAAAATAGCATGCCAGGTTTTGTGCATGACTATCTGCTGTCGATAGTGCACCATACGCATAAGTCACGTTGTATCGGCTACGAGATGGTGACACCGAGAACGACTCCGACACACCTCTTGCACGATCTCTCGGTTGGAATGAAACCAGGTACCGCGCGCTCCGATCACCAGTGTAGTAAGCATGTTTCTTCCTCGGATAGTTCCGATTCAGATAACTGACTATTTCCTGATTGCCATAATAAGCGGCCTTCTGGCGGTAAACCATCGCAAGAAGTGTAGGGTCTTCCCAGGGCAAAGCTTCATCGCACACAATAACCTTATCCTTTTTCAAAAGAAAGTCCGGCTTTGGCAGCCGTCATTGGCGAGACGTATCCTAGGTTCCTTTTCAGTAATGCAGCCACTTTGTTCCGATGCCCTAGCTAGACTGTTGACCACCCTGTCATGCCTCAGATCTTGTTACCATGGATAACTGGACAACCCTGAAGTGCACGACTGAGCGACTCATCCTTGTTGTAACCTAGACGGCATCCTTGCTTGGCGTTAAAGTTACTGGGAATTCTAGTAGGCAGTAAGTTTTCTCCCAACTGAGCTGCCAATACAAAGTCGTTGCCCGTCCTAAATCCACAATGAGCTATACGCTGTATCCAAACCCTTCTAAGACCATACATCGACACATCACACACCATCGGCTACGTACCTCTCTGGCACTTTCGCCGTTAAGTCTGGTTAACTTGGTCAGCCATTTTTAAAGAACCTGCATTGTTGGGAACGACAACACCTTACAGTAAGTGGGTCTGCATTCTGCAACAAGTTATGCTGGTTATCCCTCAATATGAGAGGAACGTTTGAATAATAGCAGAATACACCTTAGCCTCCACCTCTAGTTTATGTATGGATGTAGGTCTTAAGCAAGTGTAAAATTCGGCGCATCGAAACTCGCGCAACGCTGTCGAAGAATTTTAATAATTGTGCTGAGATTCTTGGTGCAGCAGAGATGTATCTTGGTATTGGGCAAGTGTGCAGAAGCGCAAGTTTCTTGGGAGGCTTTAGATAAGTAAACAACGTTTTCCTACCACTCACCACACCCGTAGATACAGCCATGCTTTAGGAAGGATACCACAACTTGCAAGAGCTTATTACCACTCCTTGCGGAGTTAACCAATAATAGCAGATCGTTCGTATTGCCCATAGTTGACGCTTGAGCACTATCACTCAGCACCAGTCCCAATTCAAGAGACTCCAGTTCACAAACCAGTTCATCAAGAATGATGTTAAACAAAATGGGAGACAATAAGTCACCCTGTTTAACCCCATTCGTTGTAACAATGGCGGGAGTTCGGTGCTGGTCTACTTGAATGAGAGTGTCAGTACCTACATATCCGCCTATAATGAAGCGTTGCATACTTTCATTTACTCTAAGTCTCCGGAGCGCTCGTCGCGTTGAATTTATGGAAACCATGTCAAAGGTTTTGTATATGTCCAAGGCTAGCAGACGGTAAGGTTTAGCCGTACTTTAATAAGTCTTAATAATGTTATCCAAAGTTACAGTGCTGAGTAGAACCTCGCCGACGCGAGTAAACCCCTTGCATTTGATTTTCCAATGCCACCAGCCGAAGGTACTGCATTGGCCAAGAAGCGAGTTTTTTTACCTAAAAAATTTTTTATTTTGCCGGACTCTTGCCAAGCATGGTAGAGATATTTAACGTGAGTGACAACAATCACACATGGGACCTTCGTTTTACCTCACAATCTAACGAGGGCGCATTTTTGTGAAAAATGCTCGCCTAACATTTTTCATGCGTACCGTGTCGGGATTTGGGCATAGTCAGAGGAAGGTCCGCTAGACACTTCGCTAGCATTTTGTTAACTAGCCTGAGTGCTATAGATGAAAAAGGGCGTCAATTCTCGACGGTGACAGGATATCCTCCCTTATGAATTAGAACAGTACGGCTCTGCTTCAACGCTCAAGGAATCACTCTGTACCAAAACATTATATTAAATAACAACTAATTTATTTTTGGTTTGAGATCTACGTAGATTAGGCAAAACTGTGCCGTACTCTGTCGCTTGCGTTGGATTTAGAGGATGCGAGTGTCCATTCTACGTCTTAGTCCGAAATTGGGTAGAAGGTGCGACAATCTTTTGTTCTTATGAGGCACTATCCCATATGGGTTTTTCCCAAACAAGACCCTATAGTTTTTATAAACGTCAGTAACGGAAGGCAGCTGGTCTAGGCTATGAATTGGTTTATCATCAGAAAAACTACCAGGAAATCTAGACCAATCAGATGTAAAAGTTGCCGACTACGTTTATATAGATAAGCTTTCTCGCTGGTCTTTCCATATCGGTATTGAGAAGTACGGGGCGTTTTTACAAGAACCTGCCTGGGACGCTTGCTGATTATTCTCTGGAAGTTCCACAAAACACCGACCAGCCCCCTCATGACTTTCGCCACCCATTTTTGACTGAAGCTGAAATGGCTAGTTTATAAAGGGCGAGGTCCTCAGGAGACCAATCATTGTGGTCCAGCACATACTCTTGTAAAAATTCTCTAAAAGGATTGCCAGTGATTATTTGATTAAGCTCTAGGTGTTCGTGATTTTATCTATTATGAGAACGGGCACATTTTTAAGCATCATTGGTCCGGTAGCTCTACTAAAGATTTTAAGGCTTGTTTCGGTTCTTTTACTAGTGGACTTATTTCGGCTGTACTACCGTCATCATCAACGGTTTTACATCTGGTTAAAATACCAGACGTAGTTCGTTCATGGGTTATGCGGTAGATCAACACCAAGGAAACCTCGGCTTTCCTGACCGGTTGTTGAACCTTCTGCTCGAGCTCCTTCTCTGTCAACTGGTGCCAGATGGTTGGCTGTTGTAAGACTGGTGATTAAGTCTTTATAGATCGACGTCAACGACGACTTTTAATTGCCTGTAGCGTCCTTCCTGGAAATACACCGGCTAGGTGTGCATTAACGTGTCGCCCGGTACGCTCCTCTCAGCATCTGCAAGGACAATGATCTCCTGGTCTGTCCATGCAGTGATAGACAGGCTCGGTTAAGCTGTTGATTTTCTAATTCAAGATTTTATTTAACAGAGTGTGTTTGCTTTTGCCTCATGCTTGTGCTGCCTCATACCTGCATTGGATTAAAATTTGACATCTCACCGGGCAAGTGTTGTCCTCACCAAGAAAGCTCTGGTAGTGATTCCTTCTAATATGCTTCTTATATCATAGATCGGAACCAAGGTTCTTAGCATAAATGCAGAAATCCACGATACGTTTAATAAATAAATATAAAATAAAATAAATATATGATGATATTCAACAAGCAACGCTAAGAAACAACAAATTTTAATATGCGACAAGTGAAATTAAAGGGTCCCGGGTATTTCCGTGCCCTTATGTAATTCAGGTAGATGTCTTACTACCAAAAAACTGTTGTTTACACAACCTTAGTGCCTTATGCTGCTTAGCCTGATAATTGAAAACAATTGACAGTTTCCAGCGGTACCTGGAACGACTTTCATCTGTTTATATATCTTCTTTTATTATCAGAGTCGTGTTGAAGATCCATGCATGGAAGAAATAAGCGCATTAGAACAAGAAATCGAAAGACTACAAGAAAAAGGTCAGCTAACACCTGACGAAGAAGCTGAAATCATCCGAAAAGAACTTCAGGTGTTGAAAAAGCACTGCGCCAAATTAGGCCAAATTAAAGAAGATAACAATAGGCTTGCGCATGAACTCAAGCAGATCAGAGAACTTGAAGCAATCCCATACGAAGGCGAAGGTATGTATTTTTTTAACTACTGGAGCATCCCTTAATGGTTACCCAATTTTAGAGATAATACCACCCGATGACATGGATGAATTGACCAAAGGCTACATATCTCTTGCCGAAAAGGTATCAAAACTTACCACAATTATGAACGACAGAGAACAAGCCCTTCAAAAAGTGAGACAGCTAGAAGAAGAATTAATGAAGTATGAAGGACTTCCACAAGAGCTAGAAAACTTCAGGCAAAAATCAGTAATACTAGACGACATAATGGACGAACGAAACGACTTGCTAGAACGGCTAAAAGCAATGACCGGCCTTAACGACGAAGTAAAAGCTTTGAAAGAAAAAGCGAATAGAGTTATTGAACTCGAAAAACTACTCGCAGATGCCAGTTCAAAGAAGAATGAAGGTTGTAAGGCTTTAGAAAGTATCAAAGCCGAACGCGACATGCTAAGAATGAAAGTTGCCGATATGGCAACAGCTGAAGAAGAACTTGAGCGACTTAGATATAGAGCAAAGGAATCAGAGGTGTTACGAATCGAACGCGACCGTCTCAAAATACGACTGGATGAACTAGCCGCCATCGAGTGTGAGTTTATGCAACTTTTAGATAGGACGCGGTGCATGGAAACTATAAAAGCCGAAAGGGAAATGTATAAACATAAATATGAAGAACTTCTTGGTCTAGAGTGTGAATGCGAGATGCTTCGCGCACAGATTGAGCATTTCAAGCTGCTTGATTTAGAACGAGAAGCCCTTCAAAGACAAGTTAGGGATTGCGAGTGCTGTATTGCTGATCAAGAAGATGAAATTAAGCGGCTTGTTGGCCATATTGATAGGTTGACGGAAGGATCTTGTCAACAAAAGGTAAGTGTTATTTAAATTTTTTACCAAGTGTGGCAATTTTGTATGTATAAGGTTGTTCTTGTAAGGTTTTGCTTTTTATTTAAAAATTATTTGTGAACCTAAGCCGATTTCGGTAATATTCAAGAATGCCATGCCGTACTGTCTGCCTCTCTGTTTTAAAATTACAACGTCCATCGCTAATTTACACAACGCCCAATGATTTATACAATTTATAAAATATTCTTGGGACGAATAGAAATATTTAGGGATATCTTCCATATGCATTCGCCATGTTCTAATTTGTTAATATGGCGTTTCTTTTTCTTCGAACAGTTCAGTTTATTGTATTTCAATTGCAAAAAAATGTTAAACGGTTGGGTTAATTTTGCTTATTAGTAAAATTGTTTTTATATTGAATTTCGCGCACTTAAAAATCAAAAAATCCAACCATTTGCTGCAGTTAAAATATAATACTATCACCGTGGTTCAAGCAGCACAATTCTCTTAAGGTATTTGGAGATGATATAGGAATGACGAGGAACAATCTAGAAATGAATATGGTAAAGCCGTTAAACAAACAATAGGTTGATTGACACCTACAAGCAAGTATTTAAAGAATTCATATCAAACAAACAAAAGGACGCTTGGATCATGATCTCGCAGAATCTAATAAACTGTGGTATAATTTACATGCTCTATAGTTCAATATATAAACCGTACAACCCGACAGGAGTCCAGGCTAGTCATGAGTAAACGAGTTATATGAAATAAATGTCGTTTGAGTTTTTAAAATAAATATACCAAAATATCTATTTAAACTATGGTATTTTAATAGTGTTTGTATAAATAAACCAACGGTACGTAGCCGAAATTAATAATAAATATGTGTAGTTGTCAAATTAAAAAGGAATTTATTGTAGGAATATTATAGTAATTACTTCCTGTATGTTTGTTGTGGTTTGTTTTGTATTTTTCTTGATTATTTTTGGAAATTAAACCACTCATAGTTGTTAAATTCCTCTTTATTTCGTTTCGATTCATGACCTAAGATCGTTGTCAAAATAATAAAAATATTAAGTTTGACATTTATAACATAAATTGAAGGCGACTTAAGCCTTACGGTAACGTATTCGCACACTTCTTTAATAACCATCCTCTCAATCGTATAAATAGTAATGTTTTCTAATCCTCAAGTTGAATTTATATGAAACCCAGCTATATAGAAATTAATCAGCTCATTTCACGTAAAGCGTATTGACTACCTCAAAGTCGCTCCAGGGTGCAACACAAATTGAAAGCACTCATTTTTCTAAACTTTAAAATTTTCACCTAATGCATTCAAATCAAAGTCACCTTCAATTTGTCAAATGTCAAACTTGAAATTTTTTATTATTTTGACAACAATCCTGGGTCATGAAACTAAACGTAAGTAAAGACGATTTTAACAACTGTGAGTGGATAATCCCCAAAGAAAATCAAGCAAAATACAAAACAAACCACAGCAACATACAGGGAGTATATACTTACATGTTGCAGCCCTAATTATGTACAATAAATAAAGAAATAATACAGTAACATCTGCTTTGCGAAGTGCATCTCGTAAAATTTAAGAACCATTAAATTTTAAATACCAAGTTGTTGACGTTAACATTAATTTACACAAAAAAGTTAACAGTAGAAAGTGTTCTAACGCAAAATTTAAGAATAATGTACATAATCGTTCATGTTGTGAGCGTGCATTTGGTAACATATCAAAACGTAAATAAAAACAAATTTAACAACTACGAGTGATTTAATTCCCAAAGTTCAAGAAAAATGTAGTAATTATTATTAATAATTTCTGTAGCGGCATTTGAGTAAATAGCTGTGAATAAACTTGCATTGGATCAAAGTGGCATTTGTGACAGTAACTTGAATACACGTAGAAATATAAGAACGGCTTTACGTATTGATATCATAAACATGGTAACCTGTTAATGACGAGTTAGCTTATGCGTGTAATTTATTTCTTATATTTCAAAGCGTTTTGTAGTTGTTAACATCCTCGAAAATAAACACTTCTATGTGGATTAATTTTATAAAAAAATTTAAAAACCTCAGATCCTGTTTAAGGCTTAAAATTAAAGTATATGTTATGAGGAATCTCGTAAATACGTGGCAGACTATAGGATTAAAAATCTTAGCTTTCACAATGCTTCAATAATGTTTGACTTGTTTGGGATTAAAATTGGTGACTTATAATAGAAGAATAACTTCTATTGCGTTGATATAGATAATGTGCAATCTTTCATTGTGACCTTCGACTTTAAAGCAGGGGATAATTGAAACCTAAAAATAAATTTCTGTAGATATCTTTAGAATTGTTAGAAAACTTAGTACTCTCAATTTCCGCTCTCATTAGGGAATTACGGGTTTAATGTTGACATGCAATAATTCATGACGTCGAAATTTAAATGTAGGTTTTATTTTATTGCTTTTAATAAGCACATGGTTTTAGAACTATATACTAGACGTAGAAATAGTAAAATGTAGTAGAAGCATCATGCTTAGCTTTTGCTTTATGAATAAGCCATAACGTTAATTGCGCGTTGTACCTCATCACCAAAACGGTCACTGAAGATTTCCGGATATATATTTCCGGGATGAGACTCACTTATTTAGCAGAGACGCCCGCCAAACTCCTTTTCCTCTTTCCGCTAGTGACAAGCAACCCCGGTACCGCCGCTAGGCGTTTCCTCGATGCTCCAACATCTCGACATTCAATTTCATTTTCTTTTCGTACTGATCTTTCTCATTAGCAATTTAATCTTATCATGGATTATATTCCAGTCGTCTTCTGTAATTGATTAAAAGCTGTAGTTGCACGTTTTACAATCGTTATCTTTTGATTTATGGGTTACTAAACGCCTTATCTTACATTATAGTCTTCTAATTGGAATGTCCATTTATGTATTTTGCTACGTTGCGAATGTATCTAAGTTTTCGAATAATCTAGAAAATTAAATACACTTTCGATTTGTTTTGTTTTTGCATTAAATAACTTTAATAAAATGAAATTTTAATTTTGTTATGAAATGAACTGAACGCGTTTCAAATAAATACTAATTAGTGCCCCAGGATTCATTGACCAAATTCGTAGATTGTCTCATACAATACGTTTAAAAACAAGTGTGACCCACAGTGTCCACATGAACGCAATATATACACGGGTCGTCATCACTGCAGTTGAACCTTTCAAGAACGCATTAAAATTTCCATGCCGACTCAGCACGTAGGTCAGGAAATACGTCACCCAGTCTCTACCAATCTAAACCCCTTAGTTGGGAATTAGCCTTCTAATCCAAACGCCCTTCTCACTAACCTCCCACCCCTTGTACCACTTGCTAATAATACCCTACTAGCTTCAGGAGTGCTTAGAGTTTTAGTATATACATTCCTTCTTTCTGCCAGCATGATATCAATCGGCGGAATGCACACAATCACCCTAGTAGCTTCCAGTAGCTTCGTGTTCTATATCACCAATAACCATAATAGCTGTCCTTCTTTGCAAAGACTCCAACAGGCGCTTGCTTTGAGCTATGTGTATTTTCAGCTAGTCGCAACTTATAACACAATCGAATTAACTACAAAAGCTAGTATGCGCCTACTGCTGGTTTTTGGTCTTCTCACTCATGTCATCAGCCTAGTTAACGAATTTGAAACTTTCCGCTTCGTTCATCACCTTCTTAAATGGGCCTTGTACATAGGCTCTTCCCAAATTCCACCACAAACACCTTATGTTCTGGTGCCTCCTAATCAAGGTACCCTCAAAAATGCAAATCAAGAGTCAATTTCCATCTGCCCGCCAGAATAAAGGCCTCAGTTTTACTGGCTGCACGGGACATACCTGATATAACGAATATAACTAGTATAACTAATATAACTAATATAACTAATATAACAAATATAACCAATATAACCAATATAACCAATATAACCAATATAACCAATATAACCAATATAACCAATATAACCAATATAACCAATATAACCAATATAACCAATATAACCAATATAACCAATATAAACAATGTAACCAACATAACCAATATAACCAACATAACCAACATAACCAATATAACTAATACAACCAATATAACTGGCATAACCGATACAACCAATATAACCATATAACCGTATAACCAATATAACCAATAAAGCCAATATAACAAATATAAACAATGTAATCAATATAACCAATATTACCAGTATAACCAATATAAGCAATATAACCAATGTAGCCAATTTAACCAATATAACCAATATAACCAATATAATCAATATAACCAATATAACTAATATAACCAATATAACCAATATAACCAATATAACCAATATAACCAATATAACCAATATAACTAAAATACGAAATATAAGCAATATAAGCAATATAACCTATATAACAAATATCACCAATATAAACGATATAACCAATATAACCAATATAACCAATATAACCAATATAACCAATATAACCAATATAACCAATATAACTAATATAACTAATATAACTAATATAACCTAATATAACTAATATAACTAATATAACTAATATAACTAATATAACCTAATATAACCAATATAACCAATATAACTAATATAACCAATATAACTAATATAACTAATATAACCAATATAACCAATATAACCAATATAACCAATATAACCAATATAACCAATATAACCAATATAACCAATATAACCAATATAACCAATATAACCAATATAACCAATATAACCAATATAACCAATATAACCAATATAACAAATATAACCAACATAACCAATATAATCAATATAACCAATATAATCAATATAACCAATATAAGCAATATAAATAATATAACCAATATAATCAATATAACCAATATAACCAATATAACCAATATACCCAATATAACCAATATAAACAATATAAACAAAATAACTAATATAGCCAATATAACCAATATAACCAATATAACCAATATAACCAGTATAACCAATATAACCAATATAACCAGTATAACCAATATGACTAATATAACCAATATAACCAGTATTACCAATATCACCAATAAGACCAATATAACCAATATAACCAATATAACCACTAAACCCAATATAACCAATACAACCAATATAACCAATATAACCAATATAACCAATATTACCAATATAACCAATATAACTGATATATAACGGATATAACTGATATAACATATAACTGACATAACTAACAAAACCGATATAATTGATATAACTGATATCACTGATATCACTGATATAACCGATATAATCGATATAACCGATATAACCGATGTAACCGATATAACCGATATAACCGATATCACCGATATAACAGATATAACTAATACATCCTATATAACCGATATAACCGATATAACCTATATAACCTATATGACCGATATAACCTATATAACCGATATAATCGATATAACCGATATAACCGGTATAACCGATATAACTTACATAACCGATATAATTGATAAAACTGATGTATCTGATGTAACTGATGTAGCTGATGTAACTTATATATATGATATAACTGATACAACTGATATAACTGGTATAACTGATGTAACTGAATTAACTGATATAACTTATGTAACTTATATGACTGATATAACTGATATAACTGATATAACTGATATAACTAATATAACTAATATAACTAATATAACTGATGTATCTGATGTATCTGATGTATCTGATGTATCTGATGTATCTGATGTATCTGATGTATCTGATGTATCTGATGCATCTGATGTATCTGATGTATCTGATGTATCTGATGTATCTGATGTATCTGATGTATCTGATGTATCTGATGTATCTGATGTATCTGATGTATCTGATGTATCTGATGTATCTGATGTATCTGATGTAACTGATGTATCTGATGTAGCTGATGTAACTGATGTAATTGATGTAACTGATATAACCCATATAACTAATATAACTAATAAAACTAATAAAACTAATATAACTAGTATAACTAATATAACGAATATAACTACTATAACTAGTATAACTAATATAACTAATATAACTAATATAACTGATATAACTGATATAACTGATATAACTGATATAACTGATATAACTGATATAACTATATAACTGATATAACTGATATAACTGATATAACTGATATAACTAATATAACTAATATAACTAATATAACTGATGTATCTGATGTATCTGATGTATCTGATGTATCTGATGTATCTGATGTATCTGATGTATCTGATGTATCTGATGCATCTGATGTATCTGATGTATCTGATGTATCTGATGTATCTGATGTATCTGATGTATCTGATGTATCTGATGTATCTGATGTATCTGATGTATCTGATGTATCTGATGTAACTGATGTATCTGATGTAACTGATGTAACTGATGTAATTGATGTAACTGATATAACCCATATAACTAATATAACTAATATAACTAATATAACTAATATAACTAATATAACTAATATAACTAATATAACTAATATAACTAATAAAACTAATATAACTAGTATAACTAATATAACGAATATAACTACTATAACTACTATAACTAGTATAACTAATATAACTAATATAACTAATATAACTGATATAACTGATATAACTGATATAACTGATATAACTGATATAACTGATATAACTGATATAACTATATAACTGATATAACTGATATAACTGATATAACTGATATAACTAATATAACTTATATAACTAATATAAATAATATAAGTAATATAGCTGATATAACTAATATAGCTGATATAACTGATATAACTGATATAACTAATATAACTAATATGCCTAATATTAGTAATATAACTGATATAACTAATATAAATAATATAACTAATATAACTAATAAGTATAGCAAGCCACGTGTCACTTAAAGCCTCTTCCACAGGTTTCAAATGACACCCTAGTGCAAAATCTGTACAGGGATAGCCGCAGATACCGTGACGCAATTGTTACCTTTTGTTATCCTTACTATCGTTTTGTCGCTGAACTGACTAAAAATGAAATTAGTTATACAATGATATGGATTACATTTGGAAGAGGTATTCAAATGAATAGTCGAGTATGTACATGTGGATTCTAGAATAACGGACTATATAATAGCTCAATATATAAATCGTACGACCCGATGGGAGTTTCATCGCTGTCTTAATCCACAAGGAAAATAAAATAAATTGTTTGATGGCGTTGTTATAATAAATACGCTTATTGTTTATGGAAATTATGATATAACAGTTAGTAGATTAGCAGTTGTGTAAATAAATTAATACTTCTTCAATCCAAAACCACTTTACATTGAGGTCAAGAACGCAATACTATATTACCGTAGAATTCAATTCAGTACTTGCATGCTATTGGTATTTTTACCAGCAACAGACTAGAACAGCAATTTGTTAGTAATTAGGTTAGCCTCTGAAAAAAATCTTTCCCTAATATTATCGCAATGAATCACTTTTTTGGATTAGAGGCATATAGAACGACTGGCATTGTATAATTCAAAAACCTTAGCTAAGTTTTCCAGCAAATTAACAAATTAACAAAAACATTGCAGTCAATTGGGTATTTTTAGATATAAGTTGTTACTAGGTAAGTTACATCTTTTTCCTATTTTTTAAGTCATTACTTATTGAAACTTTATAACAGGATAGAATGCAAAAAGCACTGTGCGAAATGAGATGTGAACTTGAAGAAAAAAACCGTTTGATTGCTTCATCAGAAGAACAGTTAGCGTACCTACAAGATCAACTAAGCAATACAATTGCAGGAGTATCATGTGAAACAAACTGTCTGCGATCGCGTATTGAAGATCTCGACGGAGAAATAAAACACCTCAACAAACAATTGCAAGACAAACAGGATGAAATTAACATATTAAAGGAAACGGTGCAAGAAAAGGATAGCATAATGCATTCACTGCATAAAGAAAAGATGAATGCCATAGAAATTCACGAACGAAGTATTATAGAATTGGAGACCGAACGAAGAACTACGGCTTCTCTTCAAGAAATAGTACACAGTAAAGAGGGAATTATAGGAAACATGCAGGAAGAACTTGAACGAACGCGAGTAGAATCCCAAGAATTACAAAAAATTGCCGAAAAAGCAGGAACTTTTCAAGGCGACGAACATGTTGACAAAATACTACAACAATCACAAAGTGCAGTAAAACAAGTTGTAAAAGAATTAGGAAAACAATACAGAGAGTGGGACTTCATGCAAGAAAGGCTTAAAGCGTTTGAAGAAGACGAAAAGAAACTAGAAAAGGATTCTCATGAAACTGAAATTAAAAAAAAGGAAAAAGAGAAAAGAATACAGACAGAAGAAGGTGAAGACGAAGAAAAAAATGAGCTCCTTGCTACTATAAAAGCGCTTAAGATTAGAATACAGGAACTAGAAGAACAGCTTAGTAAAGGTGAAAGGTTATCGGCTGAAAATTCAGCACTACGACGCCATTCAACAGAAGTTCAAGATCTTGCTAAAGAACAAATTGCTGAATTAGTAGATCAATTAAAGTCAGCTCATGAAAAAATAGCTGAATTAGAGGCTAGATTGGAAGAAGGACTAACACCAGAGGATACATTTTTGCTTGAAACACTACGAGCAGAACTAGAACAAGAAAAGAAAATGCGCCAACAAGCTGAAGATGCCGTGGCTGAAATCAATGGGTTACTAGAAAAAGAGAAGACATTGCAACAAGGAACTGGAGATGCCTCTGAAATGGAAGAACTACGTGCGGAGCTAAATAAGGAAAAAAAGTTGCGCCAAGAGGCTGAAAATTCTACACCCGATATAAATGCTTTACTCGCAGAACTAGATAATGAAAAAAAATTGCGCCAAGAAGCTGAAAGTTCCACGCCTGATTTAGGTGCTCTACGTTTAGAACTAGAAAATGAAAGAAAGTTGCGTCAAGATGCTGAAAAGTCCGCAGCTGATGCAAGCGCCGAACTGGAAAATGAAAGAAAATTACGCCAAGAATCTGAAAGCTCTACGCCCGATATAGCCGCTTTACGCGCGGAACTCGAAAATGAACGAAAATTGCGCCAGGAAGCCGAAAGCTCTGCATCCGATATAGCTGCTTTACGTTCTGAGCTGGAAAATGAACGAAAATTGCGCCAAGAAGCTGAAAACTCTATCGAAAATGAAAGAAAATTGCGCCAAAAATCTGAAAGTTCAATATCTGACATGAATCAGTTGCGTGTCGAATTAGAAAAAGAAAAAGCGTTGCGCAAAGAAGCGAACGACAGAATAGCTGATCTCCAAAGTAGCTTGGACAACATGACTACCGCCATGCAGTTATCAGCCGGTCAAAGCGATGTTGAATCTGCAGCGCTAGCAGAGACGATGGCATTACGTGCCGAAATCACTCAGCTTAAAGAAGATTCTCAAAAGAAAGCCGCGCAACTTGAAAGCGAAATTAAAGCAATGAGCGATCAACATGCGCAGTGCTTAAAAGATAAGGTAGCATTAGAAGACGAAAATTCTAGTTTAAAGCAACAAATAGACAGCCTTTTGAAAGGTGCTGGCGATATGGCAGAAATTGACGCACTTAAAAAAGAACGAGTAACGCTTCTAGCTCAAATCGAATCTCAAAGACTCGAAATCGGCGACATGCTTCAAAAAATGAACACCGCAACTGCTGAAGTTGACACAGGAATCGATTTCGAAAGGGAGCGGGAGGAAAAGGAAAAGTTACAGAGTATTGTTGAAAATCTACAGAAACAAATCACAGGTATGGAACAAGCTGCTGCCGCTGACGACACCGTAGCACAACTCCAGGCTCTATTGAAGGCCGAACAAGAAAAAACGACAAACTTGCAAATGCAGTTAGAAGCGGGACAGGAAAAGTCTGCATCTTTGCAGGCTCAGTTACAAGAGGAGCAAAACAAATTTTCTCAACTGAAAGCTGAATTGGAAGGCGAGCGTATTAAATCATCGGCTACTCAAACAGCGCTGGACCAAATCAAAACGGAGTTACCCAAAGTTGAAGGAGCAACAGATGAAGTACTGGCTGAAATAGATAACCTCAAGGCAAAAATAAAGTCGTTGGAAAAGGAAAATGCAAAACTTAAATCAGAATTAGAAGTCGCCAAACGCATGTCCGAAAGTAAGTTTTATTTAATCTTTATATTTTTTAAATTTAAAAATGTAGTTTAGGGTTTTGCTAAAAAAATTGCGTTAACCTATCCGAATAGTTGGATTTTAGATTTGTTTCTTCCGCATGCAACTATTTATGCTTTCTGTTGTTCGTTCTTAGTGTTTTTGTAGTAAGGTTGAATTTGGTAGGATTTGGATCACTGGAACCACGATGTTTCAAATATCTATCAAAATGCAAAATTAGGATGATGTTTGCAAAATGAAACTTCCTATTGAAAATAAAAAGCAACCACAGAAATGGACGACTAATAACTTTTCTTAATTTTTCTTCCTTTATCTCAAGTCTTGTGTATCAACATGGCCATTACTGTAACAATCCTAAGTGAGCAGCAAAGCGCAACTAGTTATGCCAATCTCGTGGTCGGCCTCTAACAATTTCTTTTTCTTCCATAGACTGCATTTGGAGCGTAATTGCTTAATTTTGCATAGTTCAGTGTTGAGAAATGTTGATCCAACTTTTTGAGTGAAGAGTTTATTTTATTTTTTTGTCTGAGCACAAAAAAATTTTAAAACTATTTTGATTTATTTTTTTGTAGAGTTACACCTGAGTATACTTTGCTGTTTTTAAAAAAATTCCAAAATTAAAAAATGTAGAGAAAATGTGAAAAACTTCTTATTTTTTAACTGCGAAGACCGTCGAAGTTAGTCAATGTGACTTATATAAATGTCAAAGCCCGTTTAATGCACAAATTGCATTTTGTTGATTAAACGCACAAATACGTTATTTCTATAAGTTGAATAGACTTATTAAGTATAACTTCTGCAGCGTACATTTGCCGATTAATTTCTTATTGCATTTACGAATATACGAAATTTAATTAACAAGTTCGAGTACCTTCCAAGTCTCCGATAAAATCTCATAGTGTTTAGCACAACGTTAAATACTTGGAATCTATTCTATAATTTGCTTTAGTTTAACAAAAGTTAAGAGCCTCGCATTATAAATTCTCTGAAATAAGCAAACACCTGCATATCGTAAATACATACTTTTAATGATTTGTTATTTATATTCCTAGTACAAAATAATAAACGCGGTATTTTGTTATCGAGCAGATGTTCACGTTTACGGGCAGCAAAACTGTCCTTCTAGTCATCAGCTCTGGGGAGTATGATTAGAAGTTAAATCGCTATGGTGTTATACGACGTAAGCAACCTGTCACAACTCCATGATGCTGCAAAGCGGGTTGCAAACTTACCTAACCATTTGTACAGACATTTCCCCATGCGGACAAATTTATGGAAGTCGGTATGTTATATTGAGGCCTTCTACCTTCATTAATTGAACTTGTTTGCAAGCCGAGTTCTGGGCATACTTTACAATTGTTGCCTTGAAAATGCTTTTGCATTTGCTATTTTTAAAATTTTATCAATGGGAATTGTTTTTGAAACGAAAACGCGTTACCTTCTCTATATATATACATATATATACAATTTTAAGAGGTTCAGAAGTCTTCGGTAGGCTTCAGAATTCTTCGGAAGGCCTCTGAATTTACTTGAGGCGGAGTAGAACTTGAATAACGATAATTAGAAAGTATTTATAGTTTGAAGAGATCCAGACGTCTTCGGCGGTCTTCGGGACTCTTCGGAAGGCTTCGTGTTCTACTTGAGGGAAAACGTTGAGTTATAAAGAATTAATGCGGCGTGCATCAGGTACGGCGCCGGGCAGCGTAACTGATCAAAATTAAGCAGGCTTTGGGCAGCACTGCTATACTTGGTTTACGGTACTGAACTGTAGAGACGTGCCCCAGGTGAGGTGACGGGCGGCGTAGCTGGTCAAAGTTAAGCAGGCTATGGAGAGCACTGTTATACGCGGTTTACTGTACTTAACGTGCCCTAGGTGCGGCGACGGGCAACGTAGCTGGTCGAAATTAAGCAGGCAATGCGGAGCACTGCTATACGTGGTTTACAGTACTGAACTATGGCGACGTGCCCCAGGTGCGGCGGCGGGCAGCGTAACTGGTCGAAATTAAGCAGGCTATAGAGAACACTGCTTTCTGAAGTGGTTTACAGGCTGTGGTGAGCACTGTAGTTGAGTTCTTAGGCTATGGTGAACACTAAGTGTACTGAATTCTGCTGGATTCGCAATCGTATTTATATGCCTTCTTCCCCTATGCAGGGTTTGTTGAAAAAGGTTAGTGAAATGGTATCCAATAGATTCGCTACGTTTAAGGTAGCTCAAAAAATGAGTTGGAGATTCCGATTTTCTAGACCTTTGTTCTATGTTCAGAAATTGTACTTTGATATAGGGTAACATTCCCCTTCGCTGAAGAGTGTAGCGTAGCTAGGTTGATGCGAGGCTGTGGGGGTCGAGTGGGTGCTGATCGAATATCTTTGGAGTGTATCTTTACATCTCTCCGTTCCAGCCGTTCCGTTCCAGTAGATGTTGGGTCCGGTTCTCATTTGGATTGAGTGGGGTCCGGTTCATTTCGTCTCGAACTGATTCTTGGTGGAGGGGGTGTTTCTAATCATGATCATGTCCCCAGGTGAAAATATGGCACGATCTTTGTCTTGGCCATATTTGGCTCGGAACCCGCCCCCGCGATCCTGAATTTGTTGCATGCGGTAACGTCAGGCTTCTTCTTGATTGTCCACTGGCGGGTGGTAGAAGTCCCCTGGACGGGGTAGTTCATATTCCTGTAGGGCGTAACTGGGTGTAGTTTCCGTAGCTGCGTTCTTCCTGGTGCGGAGCAAATACAGTGTCTTGGGTAGTTTCAGGTCCCAGGATCGTGCGTCGTGTTGGGTCGCGAAGGCTCGTAAAGCTTTCTTGATCGTCTGTTTTCGGCGTTCGACTGGGTTCGATTGTGGATGGAAGGTTGGCGTAGTCCAGTGGTGACAACCCCATTGATCCAGTGTCCGGTCCCACCGTCTAAACACGTATTGGAATCCGTTGTCGGTGAAGATCACCCTTGTATACCCATATCGGAATATGACTTCAGTTTTGAGTAGGTTGATGACGGTTGCTGATTTGGTGTCAGGCATAGGGAAAGCTTCGACCCATCTGCTAAACAAATCGGTTACGACCAGTATGAACCGATGGTTTTGACGTGAATTGATGTATGGTCCCAAGGTGTCGACGGATATGAATTCCCATGGTCGGGTGGGTAGATGTGGTCGGAGGGGTTCTTTTTGTTGATACGGTCCCTCTTTTGTAGCGGCACAAGTCCAACATTAGCTTACATATTGCCTTACCGCGTCACCGACCTGCGACCAGAAGTATCTTTTGCCGAGAGCGCGGTTAGTTTCGTCGGTGCCTGGATGTCCAGCCAGGTTGTGGAAGGCGTGCAATACATCAGTATGTGCATCGGGGGCCACAACAAGCCGGTTCTGGTTCGACTACAAAGTCTTGTAAAATTTTCTCCTCGTAAGGGTTTTGGGAGCCTCTTTGCTGTACGAGGAGCCATTTTTGGATCATCCGTCCAATAACTTCGTTGTCCCGTTGTGCAGCTTGTACCCGTTCGCGAAGTCCACTAGGGCGACGTAGTTTGCTTGTGTGTTTTTGGTGTTAACAGGCAGTTTTCGCTCGGGAATGTCATTGTTGACGTGATGGCGTGAAAAATGGTCCGGAAGCTCATTTTTGGTCCCGGGATAGTGTTATATGTCGAAGAAGAATTCTTGTAATAGCAGGGCCCAGCAGGTGAGCTTGGAACGGCTGCCTTTGGTCTTGTTTAACCATAGCAATATACGGCTGTCGGTGCGGAGTGTAGAAGGTTTGTCTGCATGGTCGGTACTTCTTGACGGCCCAGATTACCGCCAAAACGCCTGCTCGTTTACATGGTAGTTTTTGATCGGCTTGGTTGAGTTTGTCACTGGCATAGCTGATGATGTTTCGTGACCCTTCAACTTCTTGGTAGAGGACTGCTGCGATGCCTGAACCACTGGCGACGATTTGTAAAGCGAAAGGTTGGTTACAATCTGGTCGGTGAAGCTTCAGAGGTTGGCTAATAGTCTGCTGGATGGCTTAGAAGACTTGTTCAGTCTCCGGAGTGCATTGAAAGCGTCGGTTGGTTTGGAGTAAGTTAGTTAGTGACGATTGGAGATCTGTACACCGTGGGATATAGATCCAGAGTCAATTGGTAAGGCCGACAAAGGACCTTAGTTGTCGTCGGTTTGTGGGCCAGGCTGCTTTTTGGATTTGTCCCACGTGCTTTGGTACGAGTTGGTTTCCTTCGGCGGTTGTGACGTGGCCCAGGTATTCAATATTTTGTACCTCAAAGCTGCATTTTTCTAATAATAGGTGGGGCCTGTGTTGCTCGAGCCTCTCCAGAACGAGTCAAATGTGTTGTAGATCCTCCTCCCAAGTGTTGGAGCGTCTATCGGTTGTGTACTCCAAAATGTATGATTCCTCGCTTGTGATCCATTACTGCTTTCTGCCGTTGAAGTGCCCCAAGATGATGTCCTCTGCCAAGTTTTCCACTACCGGGAAGGTTCTATGGTCCGTCACGTTTCCAAGGGTGAATGGCGTGCGAAGCTTGCCCTTGATCGCCATCTCTGTCCCTGTTTCGGCTAGGTGGACGGAGGTATGATAATGTTCTACCCGTGAGCCAGTGGGTAATCGATCTTCCCTGATCATACATGAAGTTGCCCCTGTGTCTAGTAGTGCGTTACAGGTCGTTCTGTTTATGGTGACGGGAATTCTTGGTAGTGGGTTATCGTGGGTAATGTTTAGTCGCACCAGTTTGTTTCGCCCGTCCGGGCGGTGTGCTGGCGCAGCTCGGCCGGGGTGTCGTTTCCCAAGTTTCTGTTTGGACAATCTCGGTGTCTATGTCTTTGTGGGGCAAAAGCGGCACCTTGGTAGTTGTTCTGCTGTGGGTGGACGTCTGGCAGCTCGTGTGGGGTTGGTCGTCTTTGTTGTCGCCTTCTTTACATTTGCTTCAATTTTCGTGAGGCGGGAGACCATTTCCTACATTGTTGTGGGCATGTGACACTGAATTGGGTTCCTCAGTGTCGTCAGGAGGAGGTTCGTAAACAGATTTATGTCCCCGTTGATGTCTTTTTTTTGACGGTGGGCTTGTTTGCAAAATCTTCTGTAAAGACGGTCCCCTCACGTTGGGCGCCACTTGTTATTGTTCGAGTAGGCGTCTGAAGGTATGTAGACTGTTATGCAAGCAAGCAAATAAAAGAAAGTTCATAAGTACACAGATATACAAGTTAAATAGTTGAAGCACTCCGGAAGTCTTCGGTAATCTTCGGAAGGCTTCGTGGTTGCTCGTGGAACCAAGTAGGAACTTAAATACTAAGTAAACGAATATATACACAGAAGAGGTCCAGAGGTCTTCGGTTGTCTTCGGAACTCTTTGGACGGCCCCGTGCACTTTGATATAGGGTAACACCAAGCTTCGAAAGAGATCCGATTCTATATAGCGGCCTTTTCCGTAAAGGAACTTTGTAAAATCGAAGTGCCACTGAAGATGATTTCTTTTAAGAGGCTTTGTTTTATTTTAGTTTTATGAAGTTCAACTTAGTCAAGTGGAATTGTTTCCTAGAAGCATCCAGTCCGCCGGCAAGTGTAAGTAGGTACTTTCAGCTCTACTACGATGGTATCAAAGAAAGGCAGCTACTCTTCTTAACTTATGACAAGGTACGAATATTTCGCTTTCTTATGCTTCGATGAAGTCTAGTAATACTGTACATATTGTCTTGTTTTTTCTTGTATTTATTTATGGCTGGAAGCAATATGTAAGCACATTTGTGTTTATTTAGATTTTAAGATTTTGCGTGATTGGAAAATAATCCCTAATTTACATTTGCTTAAATGCATATTTCTTTGTTGTGTTATATGCGAGTTGACACTTTTGTTTACATCATGCTGTAACAGGACGATTACGCAAATGTTCGATTTGGTTTTTGTATTCCTTTAGACACTGTTTGTTAACTAATGGTTTGTAAATAAATCTACTTACTGAGGTCTCCAATTAATTTTGCTGTGTGACCCACCCGATTTTACGACGGTTTGAACTAGTACGGCATCCACTCTTTTCTTTTCTACCCTTGTTTTGTTGAGGTGTTTGGTGAGAGCGATTTTCTTTGATTACTTTACTACTTTCTTTTTTCTCTGCACGGAATACCGTAACATAAAACTTGTTTATCGTTTTTCTAATTATTTAATAACTAGGGGACAATTTTATTGCTCGTAAAATTGAGTGAGTTGAACACCTGCGCGATAACGAAATACCACGTTGATAGAATTTCTTAATATTTATAACAAACCTTTTAAAGAAAACCATTAAAAGTATTTTAGCGTTGCAGATAGTTGAAATGTATTTTAAAAAATTTATAATGCGGGATTTTTAATTAAAACAAAGCAAATTAACAAAATAGATTCTAGATATTTAACGTTGTACTAAATGAGGTTTCATAGGAATCGAACTTGTTAAACCATTTAATGACATTTTATAGTACGTTTCTTAAAAAAATAACGCGAAGTAGCTGAAACGTATAGAATGCAGAATTAGATAGATTGCGGGAATTTAACGTAAGACTTCACAAATGTGGTAAAATTAATAACGGGTAAAATCTTTCTTTATTGTGGAGATTTTTTGTTCAAGTTATTAAAGTACGGTATATATTTTAGCAACCGCAATGAAAGAACAAAAAAAGAGAAAAAGGTAGAGAAATACAAAAAATCTTGCGTACTTATCAAGCTATATCGCGGACAAACAGAACTCCGAACAACTGAAAAACTTGAATTACCGAAATTGAATAATAGCTGACAAGCATATCAAGGGATTTATATAGCGGTTTAAGACAGAGGTTACCTTTGTCGAACCCAACCTGCTCAAAAAACACCCACAGAACAAATCATAAGTAAATTAACAAAATAAAAAACAAACTATGGTAATTAATAAAAGCAGCACAATATGGCAGATTTTATTGCCTGTATTAGCTCGCCGACTAGAACAGAAAAAAAGACCTAGCGTGACGCTTTATCTTTTAAACACTTCAAAGCACTGACACGGCCTCACAGTCTAACCAACCATCGTAAAAAACAACATTTATGTAAAACATACCCCAGAGGATGTTACGCTGTACAAAAATTGCCGTGAAAATAATTATCCTGGCTTACCTCATACTAATTTTTACCGTCGATTCTAATAGTTACATAAAACAAAATTAAATAAAACAACAGATAAATATTAGTGGATTGTTTTCAGTCACTTATTTACTACAATTTTTAAATATTTGACATTCCCTTATATTAAGAGTAGCCATTAAAAATATATATTTACCTGGTATTCACGAGCACTTCTTAAAAGTAATTCCTAATAAGTAAACGCCAAAATAATAATGCTATAGCAGACAACACCAATAAAAGGAAAAGACCCCTTCTACTGGCCGTAATGCATTTTGCAGCAGCTGTAACAAAAAAGTTATTAGGTAATAAGATCACACCTAAACAATAGCGTAACTCTAAATTTGAAAAAAAATTATCTCTTTTTTAATCTTATTTTATAATTCATACTCAACCAATAACAGCTGTCGCCAATAGCATATTGCAATTATTTGAGCGATGGTAGTTCAATTTCCACACCATAACATTTCCAATTGTGCGATGAATAACCCTAAGGAAATTAACAAAAATCAGACCCAATTTTCCATTAGGGAAATTATCAAAACCATGCAGAGAGGAAATAGTAAGTCTTACAGCTTCGCATGGTGTTTCTGTTTTAAGTCTATCAAAGCGTGGTCTTTAAGGTTTTAGTAATTCACTGTTGAGACACAACATTTTTTTGTAGTCGACTTCTGCTGGATCACTTGTCACCTCATAGTGTTAAATCAATTACATAGGATTATCCAGTTCGGTATATTTTACATTATAAATTAGAAATTGACAAAATTCACTAAAACTTTCTGTTATAAACATATAACTTATTAGTAACTCTAATGGAGCAAAAATCATTTTAGTACCGCTTGACTGAATAAGAATATATCATCACACAAATTTATTTATCTTTAATCAAAATGTTTTAAACGTTCACTTCTAGATATTAGAATTGCCTAGTTAACAGTATAGTAATTCCGAATTGTAAACAAGAAAATAGAGAATTATTAAAATTTAGATTACCAGTACCATCTGCGGAGGTGCAGCAAGAAAACAAATCCAATAGTCCCATGATTTTTACGATCTTATGTCAGTGTTTCACTAAAACATTCCACAAATCGTATTTTTTCCTTATTAAAGGAAATAGCGTATTTCTAATTTTACACAAACAAAACTACCTGTTTCTTAAAAGGAATCATCCGAGTTACATCCCGTACAATGGACTTATGGTTTTATTTTCATCAACCTAACTACAATCGGTATGGAAAAAGTCGAATTAGCGTCTTATTCCGTACAAAAACCGGTTGTAGCGTTCTAAAACAATACTGATCAAACGTATGGACTTATGAACGACGCGTATGGGGACTGCCTAATTTTCATCATAAAATTATAGAAAATGTAACATACCAATTATTAATTTATATCAAATAGGGAGTAACGATAAGCGAGCCATAAATAATCTAGTATAAATCACGTGCATAAATCCATTTTAAAATTTTGAAAACAAATGCTTTGATAACCGAATACCACATTTAAACGCTGTGTCAAAGTAAAATAGATTGAAGCATTTTTAAATTACAACTAAATGTTTTAATAAAATCCTACAGAGTGATGAATAGTCTATCGTTTAGAATAGAGAGGGCGGTCAAAATTGTTAATAAATACTCAACTAACCTTGAAAGGAAAGTAAGAAGTGAAATTAAATTACGTGAGAACAAAAATACGTAAATGTAGAAACTGTATGTAATGGTGTGATATAATTAGCGTAAACTTTTACGTAGCGTAATAGTAGATGCTTGAATAACAGTAGCAAGCATGCAAGTAGGTACTGCTCCTTGGATAAAAATCGACAAGGACCGAGTTTCTGGTTGATTGGGAGCTGTTATATATGTTGTCCTCTTTCCGATTGCAAGGATGGTTATCGTAATCGGGTCAACATGAATTACGTTCGTCTGGGTTTTTACAGCTGGTAAAGAAGTTTTTGTCTGGTAACATCCCCCCCCCGCTGAAGAATTCATTTTAATCAGTTTGACAACGAGTGGTTCTGGGTGGTGCAAGGCAGGTCTTATATCGTCGACATGGCTTCTTCATTGATCAGACGTAGCAACGCGAAATCAGATAGGTATTTGGTCCTTCGACCCGGGCGATTGTCATGGTCTTGAGTTACGGATTTTTGTTTCTGGTTATTACTAAGTCGCCTTCGCGGAATTGAAGGGTGTTGAGACCTTGGCTGACGTCGGTCGCACAGGTTTCTTTCGCGTTAGTAAACTCTTCAAATACTAACTTCCCTAGTTGGTCCGCATTTCGGCATCGGCCGCTGGTTTATGTCCCCAGGTCTTTGTAATTCGTACCCTAAAAATACTTCACTAGAAGTGGTTCCAGTAGATGCGTTGTAGTGCATTCGTAGAGTATACAGTATATTTGGTAAAACGGTGCCCCAGCACTCTGCAGGTTGCTGTGTCGCGTACAGGCGCAGACTTTTTTTATCTCCTAGTTGCGTCTTTCCCAGGTGTTGGCATGGCCGTAGTAGATGGTTGTTGTTTAGTGTTGAGCTCACCTTCGTTGTAAATTTTGATTCCAGTGTCTGGAGTGAAATTGGGTGGCATTATGGGTGATGATAATTTTTTGATAACCGTAGCATAAAAAAACTTTATTTTCTAAAGTGTTGCACATGACTTCTACTCCTGATACGGCTAAGACGATAGCTTCTGCCCGGCGACTAAACACGTCGGTGATGAGAATTTGTTTGTGTTTTTTGGGGGTTTTTGGTTAAGGTCCCATTAAATTGACCGAGGCACTTTCCATGGTCGTGTTGTTTGATGTAGTATTAATAAAACTTTGGGTTCTAAAGGACCTCGTTGCTATCGGTGCAGGTTCAACACTGGCGGTTAATTTATTAATGTCGTTACCTATTTTTGGCCAGACAGCGTTGGAACCCTGAGCGGTTCTTCTGCTTCAGGGTATCCAGCGGGTTTGTCATGGTGGTATGCGTAAAGCACTTTGGGTAGCATTTTGGTTGGCACTATTCGGTTGCCGTTTAGGTTCCTACGCTATAGGCACCAATCTTCTACTACGAAATTGTCAAAAATATGACAGGCCCATCAAGTCTCCTACATCCAGCAAACCTACATGTTTCAAAATTTCAAGCATCGCAGCAGGAATACTTTTTGTCCCAACGGATGAACCTGCAATGGACAGAAGTAGCAGTCTGAGGCCCACAAAAGGATCGGTTTGTGGGCCTCAGACTGCCACTTCTGTTTAATGTAGATTCATCCGTTGGGACAAAAAGTTTTCATGCTGCGATGCTTGGATTTTTTGCAGCGGGTAGGTTTGCTGGATGTAGGAGACTTGATGGGCCCGTCTTGCTCGTGAAAGAGTGGCAGTAACCTGAATTTGTCAGTAGCTGTCTCGGGTATAGTGGGGCGTTTAGGGAGGCGAGTCAAGAAGTCTGGGACCTGCTCCTTCTCTCCTGGCAAGTGTTCTACGTAGAAGTTAAATCCCCGTAGTAATAGCGCTTTTCTCATAAATTTGGTTCATGTATCGATCTAGCCATAGTAAGACTCGGCTGTCCGTACGTAGGTTGAATTTCTCGTCTTCTAGGTATGGGCGGTACTTATTGACGGCCCAAAAAACTATGAAATGTTCTTGTTCGTTTATGTAGTAGTTCTTCTGTGCGCGATGGAGTTTGTGGCTGGCATAACTTATAATGTGTCATTGGCTGTTAACGTCCTGGTATACGGCGACGAAAATTACGATTCCGCTGGCGTCGGTTTGGAGTACAAATGGCCTACTAAAGTCTGGCCTATGGTGGGCCAAGAATACTTCTATCGTTGGATATTGTGGTAGGCTTCGTCGGCTGCTGAATTCTAACGAAACGGTCGGTGAATGGCTAGTAGATTGGTGAGAAGTGCTTGCGTTTTGGAATGTAGTCTTTTATCCAATTTAAGAGACTCAAAAACCTCAGAGTTCCTTGTAATTTTGTCGTTCCTTGGTCTGCCAAAGCTTTTGAACTTGTTGCTCCATAGGGGGGTTATCAGAGTTGGTTACTACGTGTATCAAGTACTCAATAGTGGGCACCCCAAATGGCACTTATCTAACGGCAAATGGAGTCTGTGCTGCTGTAATCTTTCCAATGCCAATTGAAGGTGTCGTAGGTGCTCTTCGGGGGTGTTGGAGAAAGTAATAAGAACGTTTAGGTATACTAGGACAAACTTCTAGAGGTGTACGACCAATACCTCGTGGGTCATTAATCTTTGAAATGTTGTGGGAGATCCTTTTAATTCAAATGGCATGGCGGTGAATTGATAGCATGCCCTGGTGAACGCGGTCAATTGTTTGGGACCTTCTTCTAAGAGGACTTATTAATACACAGTGTAGAAAATACGGTGGTGGTATTTAGGTCCCGAAGAGTCTCATGTATAATGGGTGGTTGCAAGACATGTCTTTGGTGTTGGAGTTTAGTTTGCGGTAGTCGACGCAGAACTTGGGTTCCTATCTTTCTTGACTACTATAAAGATGAGCGAGCTGTAGCTTAAGGCACTCGTCTCGATTATGCTGTCTAGGAAGTTTGCCTTGACCTCGCGGCAATTATCTCCTTTTCCTGCAGACAATATAGGTAGAATAACAATCAGAACGATGTATGTGCGGACATCCTAAGAAACGTGCCTAGTGCTGACTGGTTGTCGGCAGGAAAACGCGTTGATGACATCGTTGAATTCCGTCACCAGGTCTTCGTGTTTTGGGAACTGGTGTTTAATTTCGGTTAGGTGGATGTCATTCGTAGGTGCTGGTTGATGTGGTCGGTTCCAGCGCAGAGTACGACGTTGGTCGGTTTCCAAGTGGAGACGAACTTCTGCCGTAGTAGATGATTGTCTTGTGGCGACTCAGCCAAGACTGCCCAAACGCCCAAACGCTGGGGACAACCAGGAAGGTTTCTCGATCTTTGACACGTTCAATGTTGGCTATGTTTTCGATGTTGAACCAACTTTTATCGGTCATTTGAAGGAGAATATCTTTTGGTCGGATTTTTGCCCTGGCGGGAGACAATTTTTATTTGAGTAGACAGCAGTAAGTTTGTGTCCAGCAGAACTGTAGGCGCTTTTCCCTCTAGGTTTACATTGATGCGAGGTAGTTTAGATCTCCATGGGTGTTGTTTAGTTGCGGTGTCGCCAATTTTCCACCAACAAACCTGGATCCTAGCGTGGTTCTGTCGGTTGCTCGTTTTTCTGGTTGCTGGTAACAAGAACAACTGTTTAAATATTCTTAATATCTATAAAGCAAATTAAGTTAATAAAATATGGATGTTTACAAGAATAACGCGAGGACGTGTTAATGAGCACGAACAAGAATACTCGGTTGTCTATTCTTAAATATAATAAACACACACACAAGTAATGACCGTATTAAATTGGTCAGGGACAAAAGCTGTATGAACAGAACTAACACGGGTGCGTGTTAATAGACACAAACAAAGACAAATGCTAAGTTAATTAAGGCAAATACAAAATAAATACAATTTAGCATGAATACGTGTTAATAGACAGAACAACAAACGGGGAATAGGCATGAAGTCGTGTCTCGCAATAAATATACAAACTTAGCCTGAGGAAATAGTATTATGGACTAATAAAAGATCATTATTAGCCCAAAAAAGATACAGACACTCAGGAAGTGACTATCGGCGCACGCGGCGAAGCTGGTACTTCCGCGACTCGTTGTACAACGTGGGTTCGCTTACAAGACCTAGCTTGCTGACAGTGTCGACAGAGTGGTACTTTGGGTTTTCAGGTGGGGGTCTGAATGCAATTACTGGCCCTGTAAATAAAATGATATTGTGCCACCAAGATAACAAGCACTGGCCGTGTAATACCGGAATAATAACGTGCAATCGGGATAAAAATCACCAGTGGTGTAATGAGAAAGTAATGTGTGTTAGCCAGGATAACAATCGTTCGTTGTGTGTAGTGTGATTTAATTGGTGTAAGCTTGTACATTGCGTAATATCACAAGTAAGTACTATCCTTCGATAGAAATTGATAACGTTTTCTCATCGATTCGGAGCTGATTATGTATGTATTCCCCATTCGAACTACTGGCGTGGTTATCGTGATCGGGGCAAAATGAATTACCTCCTTCTTGGTTTCTGTCTGGTAAACAATTTTTTGCCTGGTAGCAGTCCCAAAGCAAACATAAAATTAAAAAATCGCTCCTTAGGTTTGATAGAAAGAGAAAAATGGTTTGTTTTGGATATTTGCAAAAACGAATATTTTGTGTCGCCGACATTAGGTAAAAAATAAATGCCCTAAGGATTTGCATCATAAACAACCAGTTACGTTAGCCGATTCAACCGCAAACTACCCAAGTAGGGGTGATTTATTTCATGCAATTTCACGATTATTTTTTTATTTCACGCATATATCTTATTGGTTTCCGGCGTTAGCTTAAACTTCTATTTTGAGAAAGTATATGGAACTTTATCGTGGTAACTCCTTACCGTTGTTACATGTATTGGCTAAAAGTTGTCATTGCAAAAGTTTATATGGGATACCAACCCGTTCTTTTAGGTCATTCTATTTATCAATTAGTTGAAAAATTGTCACAAACAAATTCTGATTTACTACATCTTTGTTGGGTTTCACAGGTGCAGCTGACGATCAAGCAGCAATGGTCTCTGCTTATGAAAGTAGACTTAGACAATCTAGACTTACCTTGGACGCGTTAGAAACGTCAGCATCAGAAAAGGACAAAGCACAATTAGCAAAAATGAAAAAAGAATATGAAGATCGAATAGCTGCACTAGAAGGAACTATAGGAACACTAAAAACACAGTACGATAGAGACTTGAAAGCAATGCAAAATAAATACAACGATGGCATTGCAAAACTTCAGGCCTCGCACGAAGATGTATTAAAAGAAATAAATGAGGTGTACGAAAACCAAATGGAAACACTAAGGAAGGAATTAAAAGCCTCTAAAGAAGAGTTACAAAAATATGGGAGAAAAACGTCAGTATCTAAAGGAGTCGAAGTGTCGGTTAGAATAGAACACTCAAAACATCATGATATTCATAAACCTTGCCTTTTTAGGAAAAGCGGGTTTCTTTATCTTCAAAAACGGTTGAAAATGTCAACATCAAAGCTGATGATAAGGTGTGCATTTGTGGAAACGCTTTGGAAACTATTTTAAATAAGATACTCAAATGTGGAATTGAGGTAAGTTTAGTATTTGCAAATTGCCACACTTGCTTACTATTTTTTACTTTAATATTGCTTCTGTTTATTGCTATACCTAAACGGTACTCGCTTCATAAACAGAGCATGTGCTATTTACACAAAATTTAGAAATATATAAATAATAAATAAAGTAAATGCATTAATTCACATTGGCTACCCTCTAGTTTAATGCATATTGGCAGGGTATGTATAAATAAAAATTTTTATCAGTTGCCCGCGTGGATACGATTTACCGCTCTAGTGCAGTTTGCTGTATTGGAGCCCGTTGCTATTTCCTTCAACATAAAGGTACAAAACCAAGGTACGATACAGAGATTTGGTGTAGGAATTGACAGGTTTACTTTATCATATGCGCGCCCGCACACATCGTTCAAAATAGGCGACCATCTTGAAAATACCCATTATAGCGGTACTTCCAACCGCTTGTTAATCACCACCGCTGTTTGATACCCGTAGTGCTTGATCGAAAATATCAGGTGTTCGTTTTACAAACGTGGGAACGTGGGCACGATTATAAAGAGCTATGCCCCTTATGGCCAAGGAATACCTAGACGACATTTACTATGCGTAATACCCTAAATAAAATTTATACAAGACTGGTGTGGTTTTTGATCCGCAACATTATTTATTTTGATTTAGATAAAGAAACTAAAATAGTAATCAAATTATTGAAGTTAGAGATTTCCTCAAGAGGTAATGGTCTAAAGTATATTACCTAAGAGACCGCAATATTAATAAAGTTCGGTCTTTTAATAAGGTCTAGAGTGTGCTACATACAGCGACGTAGTCTAAAAAAAAGAAAACAAGGAAAGAAAATGACCGGGCTTAATCGGTAAGTGGGCGGGACATAATACCTACGAAAATTTAAAGAAAGGACTGAAATAAAAAATTACATACTCATTAAAATAATCATACAACCTCTAATTACCAAAAAATATATAGAGAAAACAATTATACGCGGTCGTAATATATAACAAGCTCACGGATACCTAAAATAGAATATAAACTATTTAATTATAACATAAACCTTACGTTTCGAAATAAATAAGTTTAAAATGAAAATTTGTAGAAAGTGTACATATTGTAAAGAGGATGTTGAAGAATTTAAGAATTGAGACGGAATTTATTCGAACGGGTAATGAATTAACAAGGGAGAAAAAGAGGTATTTAATTTGTGTTGAAAATAAATGTAACAAATCCCCCCCAGCAAAATTTATAGGTCGGGTAGGAAAACAAAAGTACGGGAGTAGGCAGGACAAAAAAACCCAAAAAAAGGAAAAACCCAACAACAAAATCGCTTAAAAACTAAAATAAAACTCGTTACAAAAAGAAAAGAAACCCGAAAAAGAACCACCCAATAAAACAAAAAATAAAAACTCTTATCCGGCTCGAAGAGCCAAAAATAGAAGAAAGAAAAAAGGAAGGAAGGAAGGGAAGATTGGTAATACGCAATCAAGGAGAACTAAGGTAGAACGGCTTCAGCACTGCGGAGTCGTCTACGGACGGCTGTTTCTCAAAAGAAACAGTATGGATATCAACCTCAAAACAGAGCCAAACAAATAGGACCCAAAGGTCAGGCGTCAAGTAAACAAAAGGGACAAGAAGGGAGAACGAGAGGAAGAGAAGGAAAGCGCTAGTAAAAGAAACGATGTACTACAAACTGTGGTAACCAAAACCGACGAACCAAGGAAAAGAATAGCTAACTAGAACTAAAGTCGACTAAGTCGTGATATCCGAAGAAAGAAGGCGAACTAGAAAGCACCTACCATAGGAGCGGATGGACGAAACACAATCGGACTAGGAACCGACAGCAACAAGACCAGCAACAGGAAGAAGGAGAGGAATGTGGAACGAAAAGAACGATAAAAAAAAGGAAAAAACCAAAAGAATAACACCAAGCACCAAGTAAAAACCAAAAAACTAAGAATCGTACAAAAGAAAATAAAACAGAATCCCAGTGGAGTTGTGTATAAGTATGTGTGTGCGTGTGTGTGTGTATGTATGTGTGTTATTGACGTATGAGTAGATGAGTGTATGTGTGTGATTGTGTGCGCGCATGTGTGTATGTGTGTGTGTGTGTGTTGGACCGCTGTAGTCGCCTTTTACGACAGGCAGGTCGTACTATGGGGCTATTATATTCCCGGACCCACACGAATTTAAGAAGTACAAGGAGAAAACGAAAAAAGGAGAACCAAGTAGAACTGTGTGGTTATGAAGTCTATGGATGTGTGTGTTGGACGTATGTGTATGTATGTGCGTGTGTATGTGTATGTGTTGGACCGCTGTAGTTGCCTCTTACGACAGGAAGATCATACCGTAGGACTATTCTATTCCCGGACCCGCACAGGGTCAAAGTTACACGAAACAAAATCGGAGCACAAGAAAATTAACAAAAACAAACTCACAGCCCCACGCCAGGGCGTCAAAAATTATGCTCCGTACAGCAACTTAGTCTAAAAACAGAAAACAAGGAAAGAAAATGACCGGGCTGAATCGGTGAGTGGGCGGGATATAATACCTACAAAAATTTAAAGAAAGGCTTGAATGAAAAAAATACATACTCTTAAAAATCAAAAAAAAATATAATTTACACCAGAACAGTAGTGCCAAAAATGAACTTAACAAAAAAAAATACTTGAAATGGCGAGCTGCCGTTTTTAGCTCCTCCACATTAATTACCAAAAAAAAAACAACGAATGACAACCCTAAAAGCAACAGCTCAAATCATTATCTTAAATATAACAATTAAATATGTAAAAAATCATTAGCACTTTACTGTCTTAATTAACAAAATTTTACAACCCCAAAGAATACAAAACAGAAACTCTCCCTTTGTAGACATTAACACCGTAAGTATACCATTACGGATGTAGGATGGTCACAGTACAAACAATGTTAATGATGAGTACCATCTCACCTAACGATGCTCATGTTTACAACTACCACGTGTGGGTTTCGAGTCGAACCCGATAAACATGTGGTGTTTGATCCTTTCCCAGGAGCAGTGCCAACAAAAAAAAACAAAAGAAGAAATCGGGGCTGAAGACTCACCCATGTCAAAGTTGTCGGCTGGCTTCCGTCTCTAAGGACGGAGTGGACCAACTGTGTGCGGAATCGTCATGGTGCGTGTTTTCTCGTGCCAAAAGAGTGATGGTTTGAACTGATCGTTAGGCCCAACGGAGGAAGCTAGAATAATTACAGGTAAATTAATTTAGTGCCGCCGAAACGTATATGTTGCGTGCACAAAATTCCATAAAAACGGAACGAAAATCTAACAATCACGGACAAGTGCTTTTGAAAATTTAGAAAAGGAAGTGAATTGAATATTAATTCGTTTAAATAATAACCAGAGTTCCAAGTCATATTGTTATCAAACGATTAGAAAACTGGAAACACGGTTTTATCGGATAGTGGGCGACCCTATTTACATTGGAACAATAAAGAAAACAATTATACGCGGTCGTAATATATAACAAGTTCACGGATACCTAAAACAGGATAGAAACTATTTAATTATAACATAAACTTTACGTTTCGAAATAAATAAGTTTAAAATGAAAATTTGTAGAAAGCGTACTTATTGTAAACAGGATGTTGTTGAAGAATTTAAGAATTGAAACGGAATTTATTCGAACGGGTAATGAATTAACAAGGGGGAAAAAGGGTATTTATTTGTGTTCAAATTAAATGCAACAAATTTTCCCTCAGCAAAATTTACAGGTCTGGGTAGGAAAACCAAAGTACGGTAGCGGGCAGCACCAAAAAACCCCAAAAAAAGGGGGAAAAACCTAATAAAAAAAAATCGCATAAAAACTAAAAGAAAACTCGTTACAAACAGAAAAGAAACCTGAAAAAGAAGCACCCAACAAAACACAAAAAGAAAGAACTCTTATCCGGCTCGATGCGCCAATAATAGAAGAGAGAAAAAAGGAAGGGAAGACGGGTAAAACGCAATCAAGGGGAACTAAGGTGGAACGGCCTCCGCACTGCGGAGTTGTCCACGGACGGATGTTTCTCAAAAGAAACAGTACGGTTATCAACCTCAAAAGAAAAAAAAGAACGAAAAAGAAAACCAACAAAGCTAAACAAAAAAGGACCCAAAGGTCAAGCCTCAAGTAAGCAAAAGGGACAAGAAGGGAGAACGAGAGAAAGAGAAGGAAAGCCCTGGTAAAAGAAACGATGTACCACAAACTATGGTAACCAAAACCGAAAAACCAAAGAAAAAAATAACTAACTAGACTTAAAGTCGACTAAGTAGTGGTTTCCGAAGAAAAAAAGACGGACTAGAAAACACCACAGGAGCGGATGGACGAAACACAATCGGATTAGGAACCGACAGCAAAGAAGACCAGCAACAGGAAGGAAAAAAATGTGGAACGAAAGGAACGAGAAAAAACCAAAAAGAATAACACCAAGCACCAAGTTCAACACCAAAAAACTAAAAATCCCAGAATCCCAGTGTAGTTACGTATAAGTATGTGTATGCGTGTGTGTGTGTGTGTTGTTGACGTATGAGTTGGTGAGTGTATGTGTGTGTGTGTGTGTTAGACCGCTGTAATCGCCTCTTACGGCAGGCAAGTCATACCATGGGGCTATTCTATTCCCGGACCCACACGTAAGCACAAGGAAAAAACGAAAGAAAGAAGAACCAAGTAGAACTGTGTGGTTATGAAATGTGGGGTATATGTGTTAGTCTTTTGTGTGTGTGTGTGTGTGTGTTGGACGTATGTGTGTGTATGTGTTGGACCGCTGTAGTCGCGTCTTACGACAGGCAGGTCGTACCGTGGAACTATTCTATTACCGGACCCACATGGGGTCAAGGTTACACGAAACAAAATCGAAGCACAAGAGAATTAACTAAAACAAACTCGCAGCCCCAGGCCAGGGCGTCAAAAATTATGCTACGTACAGCAACATAGTGTAAAAAAAGAAAACAATGAAAGAAATGGCCGGACTCAATCGGTGAGTGGGCGGGATATAATACCTACAAAAATTTAAAGAAAGGCCTGAATGAAAAAAAATACACACTCGTAAAAATAATCATACAACCTCTAATTATCAAAAAAAATATAATTTACACCAGAACAGTAGTGCCAAAAATAAACATAACAAAAAAAAATACTTGAAATGGCGAGCTGCCGTTTTTAGCTCCCCCACAATAATTACCAAAAAAAAAACAACGAATGACAACCCTAAAAACAACAGCTCTAAATCATTATCTTAAATATAACAATTAAATATGTAAAAAATCATTAGCACTACACTGTCTTAATTAACAAAATTTTATAACCCCAAAGAATACAAAAAAGAAACTCGGATGTAGGATGGTCACAGTACATACAATATTAATGATGAGTACAACCTCACCTAACAATGCTCATGTTTAAAACTACCACGTGTGAGCTTCGAATCGAACCCGATAAACATGTGGATATTACCCTTTACCAGGAGCAGTGCCAACAAAAAAAGAAATCGGGGCTAAAGATTCACCCACGTCCAAGTTGTCGGCTGGCTTCCGTCTCTAAAGGCAGAGTGGCCAGCTGTGTGCGAAATCGCTATGTGCGTGTTCTGTTGTGCCAATAAAAGTGATGGTTTGAAATGATCGTTAGGCCCACCGGAGGAAGCTAGAATAATTACAGATAAATTAATTTAGTGCCGCCGAAACGTACATGTTTATAAAACCACAATTACCTACCACGCAGTATTGTGTGCAAGAAATTCCATAAAAACGGGAACAAAAATCTAACAACCACAAGTGCTTTTGAAAATTTAAGAAAGGAAGTGAATTGAATATTAATTCGTTTAAATAATAACCAGAGTTCAAAGTCATATTGTTATCAAACGATTAGAAAACTGAAAACACGGTTTTATCGGATACTGCGCGACCTTATTTCAACAAGTCTTTACATTGGAACAATAGAGAAAACAATTATACGCGGTCGTAATATATAACAAGCTCACGGATAGCTAAAACAAGATATAAACTATTTAATTATAACATAAACTTTACGTTTCGAAATTAAGTTTAAAATGAAAATTTGTAAAAAACGTACTTATTGTAAACAGAATGTTGTTAAGGAATTTAAGAATTGAAACAAAATTTATTCGAACGGTTAATGAATTAACAAGCGAAAAATAGGGGTATTTAATTTATGTTGAAAATAAACGTTACAATTGGCACAACCAATCTGTCAAAAGTGTTCCTAACATAATTTGGTGTTCTGGTTGTCTGAAGTCATCTTGTTGATGCTTCGTAGTAACAGAAATAACATTTGTCTATTTACACCTTAAAATATTGTTAAAAACTTATTACACATTAAACATTAAATGCATGAAATCGCATAAATATTTACAAATGTTTTGTTCGCGTAATTAAATTGCAAAGGTCTTTAACTTTAGAAGTTAAGATAATTAGCACTTTAGTTTGTAAAGTTGCGGCACTAGGAACGAGTTTTCTTGTTGATTAATTGACGCTACGGAATCACGACGTGGACGTGTGCCTGATGTAACGTGTAGGTGAAGGTTTCCATATTATACAAGGACAATTTTTTCAAGATCCAGTTGATCGCAAATGAAAACCTCAGTGAAAATAAAAATATTTTATTGGGAACATTTCGATACATCTTCCAGATGCTTCTTTGCAATGTCACAATGTTGACTTAGACATTTATGGTAGCGTGGTACCAATTTTCCCTTACCCTCGCTATAGAAAGCAGTCGCGTATGCTTTCAGCCAATTTTTCTATGCTGGTTTACAATTCGTTGTCTGTGACAAAATGCGGTCCTACTAGTCAGCGTTTCATATGAGCAAAGATGAAACTGAGGGAGCCAAGCCCGCGCTGTATAGTGGGTGGTCGACCACTTCCCTTCGAAAACGCTGCATAAGGTTACTTTATTGCAGCTGCAGTGTATGGCTGAGCATTATTATGAAGGACAATCATCGTCATAAGTTTATTAGGAGCTATGCCTGGGTCTGAGACCCTTCCTAACTGTACATTTCTAGGTAAATTACTACATTTGAATAATGAAAATGTAACAAAATAAAACAAAATCAAATTAGTGATTTAGCCTTGGTTCTGGAGTTTGGGACTTTGTGTCCTTGCCCTTATTGTCTGAGAAGCACCTGGTGGTGTACTGTAGTGTGGGAACTGCAGCTTTAACTGTGTCGGTTAGGAATTTGCAGACAAGTTAGTGAAGAAAGCGAATGGATGGTTTTGTCTGCATTATTTTGTTGAGGAAGTGGTTTAAAGCATGGAGATGATTTGAAACCATAAATTCAATGTTCGGGATGGAAGCGAATGGATCAAGGTCACAGTTTTTATCAGATTAAAATTGCGGTGTAAGTGCACGAGGTGCATCGGGATGTCTGGAGATTGGTTGTCGCAAGGATAGAATTAGCAATGTAATTATTCGGAATTCGTATAATATTAGGCGGAAGTTGCCATGGTTGAATAGAAAATGGACGGTGAATGGGTTGGAGAAGGCGATGTGATATAAGATGTCTGTGATATTCGGGAGGATGTCAAAGGGGTATATCTGCTGGTAGGTAAGAGGGACCAGAGTTCTTGCCATTGATACAAAAGAGAGTTGTTGATTTTCGTTTTCGCAAGGTTGGACCAACCTTCTGGTGGTAGGATTCTGTCATGGAGGGTGATAGGTAAGTTATTTTTAGGTTTTGATTTTGTAACGCAGAATGTAGTCTGGTCTCAATTGGTGTGATTAAGAGCAGGGTATACAGGGCTGAAGTAAAAATAGTTCTGTAGGCTCTGGAGGCGTAAAGTAGGAATGATCAAATGATTGTGTTCAGAGTTGGTCTAAAGAATGGGGGTTGAATTGTTAAGTGGATTGACTTAGGAAGGGCATGGTGGAGTGTTTGGAGGATAATGCAACTTTTAGTACGGAGTTTGGGAAGATGGATGCTTGTTTTCAAGCAGGTGTCTATGTGGGGTCCAAGATAAGTGGCTGATTGGTAAAAGCAAATCGGGGTGTTAGGTATGTGGATAGTTCGAATTTAAGAAGTCTTTAAGGAGGATCATCTTTGTTTTGGAACGGAAGAGTGGTTGCCTGTTTAGGAAGGACCCGCATTCGACTACGTTCATAAGGATGGTGAGATTAAAAATAGGGTATACACGGCTGAAATGAAAGTAAAGTAGGAATGGTTTAATGATTGTGTTCAGAGTTCATCTAGAGGATGGGTGGGTTAAAAGAAGTCAAATGATCAGAATAATAATTTGTTTGAAAATTAAACTTCTCGTTTGAATTGTTAGGTGAATTGATTTAGAAAGGGCATGGTGGAATATTTGAAAGATAGTGCTTGTTTTAGTACGGAATTTGGAAAGGTGGATGTTCGTTTTAGGCGGGTGTTTATGTGGGGTCCAAGGTAAGTGGCTGATTCGTAGGAGCAGATGGGGGTGTTAGGGATGTGGATAGTTTGAATTTAGGAAGCCTTTAAGGAGAATCATCTTTGTTTTGGAAGGGGAGAGTGGTTGCCTGTTTAGGAAGAACACGGATTCGACTACGTGAATAAGTATGGTGGAATTAAGAGTTGGGTATACAGGGCTGAAGTGAAGGTAGAGTAGGAATGGTCTAATGATTGTGTTCATAGTTCGTCTAGAGAATGGGTGGTTAAGAAGTCGAATGATCAGAATCATAATTTGTTTGAAAATTAAACTTCTCGCTTGAATTGTTAGGTGGATTGATTTAGGAATGCCATAGTGGACTGTTTGGAGAATAATGCAACTTTTAGTACAGAGTTTGGAAAGTTGGATGTTTGTTTTTAGGCGGGTGTCTATGTGGGGTCCAAGATAAGTGGCTGATTGGTAGAAGCAGATGAGGGTGTTAGGGATGTGGATAGTTTGGATTTAGAAAGCCTTTAAGGAGGATCATCTTTGTTTTAGAAGAGGAAAGTGGTTGCCTGTTTAGGAAAGACCCGAACTCGACTACGTTCATAAGGATGACGACTGAGACTTCTAAAGATGCTCGGGAGTTTCGGTGGACAAGAGATGCAACAGCATTCGCATCGGTGAAGGTGGACAATTTCGAGATATTTAGGTCTAGGAGTGGGTTTATTGATAGATTCATTTGAGTAAAAGATAAGTGTGAAGCTTGTGGACATCCATGGGTGAGGGTTTTAGTTATAGAGTGGTAGTATGAAGCAAGTGTTGGCAGTGCGGGAAGTAAGGAAGAATTTTATGATTTGAAATAGGTTGGAAGTGAAGTTGGCTATTTTCATAGGATTTAGGAAGTTGGGCCATCATAGGAAGTCAAAAACTGAGTAGAAATCAAGGGCTATGACATAACTTATGCATGGAAGGATTGAGCTGTGGTTATTAGTGATCGGATGGTGCATTCGGCACTGCGGCCGGTGACAGAAACTGTGATGGTGGGAGGAGAAAAGAATAGAGTTGCATGTGGGAGTTTAAAGTTTAAAAAGGACAAAGCCTGACAACAATATTCTCTTCGCTTGTTCTAAATTGACGAAGAGTCTCGTTGTAGGAGGTTGCAGTGATGGCCGGGCCATGTTTCGTGTATTCTATAAAGAGAACTCTTTTCTTGTTCCAGAAAACAGTGTTCATTCACTTTTCAAATGAAGAAAGTTCCTTTGAACATCTTTGGTTTACCCGTGAATAAAATACATACACTTATTCGATTGCTCTTTAGTCTCTTCAATTTCAAAATGGAACAATGTCTCGGGCCCTGTAAAAATTTTGTTAATAAAAATCATCTTTCATGATGGTAGCGTTGAAGAAGTGTTTAGGCGTTGCCCATTCATTGTTTTCTTATGGTCAGTCAACATCTTAGAAACCCATCTCCCACAGTTTGCGGCATTGAAGTCTCTTACTCACGATGGTATAGAGAGCTGAACTTGAGATTTTGGAAAACAAATCACAGAACACAGAAATTGTAAACCGGCGATTCGAATTGCTTCATTCACTCGCTGAACAAGATTATTGGTTGACACTCGCATCCTTTCCTGACCGCCCGTATCATGAACGTCTGTACGTCCTGCTTCCGAATTACCGCAACATTACCGCACTTTGCTAGCACTCATGAGTTTTACCCGACACATTACGCATTCGTTGATGAATTTCGGTTGTGGTACACCCCTCAGCGTAAATAAATCGAATGACTGCACGGACTTCACACTTGGCGGGACACTATTGTTCTAAACATATTTGCTTGCTTACTGCGGACTCGGGACTGACATCTGCAACGTGACGTGATCGATAGGCAAACACATCTGAGCACAGCGTCATAGAATTTTCAATGTGGTCTTAAGTTGGCGACCGATCGAACCTTGAAAAAATAGCTTTTCGTAGGTAACCTTGGCTCGGGTTACGTTGAATTCACGGCGGCACTTCCAGGCGGTCTTTGCAGTTGGATGTTTATAGTTTTGGTACGTAGCGGCTGGTATGCGGACGTTTACGTACATGCGGATTTCTTGATTGGTAGAAATTGAAACGATCTGACGGCAAAATATTTCCAACTCTGACGTGATTGTTGACGTCACGTGCTCGGGGGGGTCCTGTGACAGTGATGGTTCGGAAGTGGATCGATTCAAATAGTGATAGAGAGGAGTTTACTTTATTTTATCTTATGATTTGACACTATGTATTTATCAATAATCTATAAAACAAACATCATACATTAATACCGTCAAAATCAACATCTAATTCTGATACAGAGTATGACTTACAGTTATGCCTTCAAGTGACTACAGAAGTCCATGCGAGCCAAGAGTAAATTAGCTGGTCATCAAATGTTTCTTTCGAAATTGCCTTTGCTGGGAACCAAAACGACTCAATATATTTTAGTGTTGCGGCTTCTGTCGAAAGTCCATGGCTCACCACGGTAACGCCTGTTCATAACTCCTTAATCAAAGTGGCATAACTGACTACGAACCTTTAACTGCGACTCATTGTATTTTTCGTCGAATATAATTATTGACACTTACTTTCCACTCCATGCTCTTTCCAAACACGTGAATCAAGCATAAACTCATATGGTACAATCATGCAAAAACTACGTGTTTGGGGTTGTTCCATTATATTCCTGTGGTTTAAAATAGATAGATTGATATCTTGTCCCTTTGTTTTTAATATCGGTGGGTTTCGCAATTAAGTATCTGAAATTTTTCTAATTGTATGAACATTAAGTGTGTCTAGAATTTTCTATTTTTGCAATTATTTAGCATTGAATTTAATTTAGTTAGCTAAAATTTCTAAAAGCTCTTTTATATTTGAAATAATTATGGTATAAAACATTCTTATTCGTCGATTCACGATTGTTTACTTCATAATTCCAAAGCGTTCGTTAAGTGACATGATTTTGCTGTGAAACTTGACCGAAATAAATATTTTGTTTACCTTTTGTGGTTTAAATTAATTTATGAATCAGAGATTCGTTCTAATATGTATTTCACCATAAACATCTTTCTGATTTCGAGGTTTAGGTTTACTGCATGAAGCCAATTATGTTTTGTCTCTTGTTGGTTTTTAAAAAATTTATTATATTTTTAATTGCTTCAGAACTCTTACTACAACGTATTAAAAAATTTAGAATTAAATATCTTTTTAACTCATTGTTTAAGGTACATTTCACTCCGTTTTGTGCCTGTATACAGCAGCGACAAATACGGTAACTTGAACTTTAATTTCACTTTTACATTACTTAACCACCATCAAATGCCAATTGCAAATTACTAATTACTATGTGCTAATGCTTCATGAACGCAAAACGTCTCGTCTTCCTATTCCTGTCAAATTCGAGATAGCTGCCGACCATGCAGCAGTCACAATTTCTATACAAGAGCTACAACAACTACTTGCTGAATTTGATAGTGACAAATCTTCACTTGCGTTCAAAGGCATTAGTTCCCTGTGGATCCACGCAACACGTCGCTGTAGTGAGATGCCTCCAACAGACGCAGAGCACCAAATCCGTTGGCAATTACTCAATACTTTGGACGATCTCCGCCCTTCTTTCGAAACTAAAATAAAAGCATCCCGTCCCGCTACTACTTCGGCAGCTACTTCTAGTCCAACTCACACTTCTACTGCTGAACCTCTACGATTGGGAAAAACATTTTTACTTCAATTGACCGAACAGTTAAGATTTCTCCTACGCCTACTATCAAGTAAATATTTCTTCTGTAGCTTCTTCTGTTCCCATTCCTGCTCTCTACTTGTACTCGTCAGGTTCCATGCTTCAATTCCGACCAACCTGGTCATGTGTCGACACGTTGTAATCGTTCTTGAGTACTCTTATACTATGGTTGCGGACACAAGGGAGTTACTCGACGCAATTGTCCAAACTTTTCCTACTACTAAGAACCAAATTGCTTCCGTTTATAGTTTTACGTTCTCTTCTGTACCTCATTCCGATCATCCCACTACGACCACGACACCCTTTTTCGGCAAATATGGCTTCAAACCTAAATTTTTCCCATTTCTAGTTCTACGTCCCTGCCTGTATCCCCTTCGGGTCGTTCTACAACCACCACAACACACCCTTTTTAGCCATATGAGCTTTGGAACTATAATATTGATTTCTACGGCTATCACGCCGTTAACTGCTTATAATAGATTCTTTAGAAGAGTAGAAATTTTGCTTTATCAATTTATTGAAATACGTTCTAACTTCTGCAGTAAATACTATGGTTTTCTTTAAAAGAATAGAACTTCTCGCATCGTTAAAATACTTTTAATGGGTTGGTTATCTACCCTCTTACTAGGAAATAATCAATACGGTATTTCGTTATTTTGCACGTGTTCAGCTCGCTCAAGTTTATGGGTAATAAAACCGTCCCCATATCTCGGTATTTAAGCCGATATAATAAACCGCTGTCGTTTCTATAACAGTTAAGCAATAATTTATAGATTTCGCTCCATAGTGCTGTAAAAAGGGTTGCAAATTTAGTTGATCATTTAAACAGACATCGTTTTCACACGCGGACAACAAAATTCAGCGGAAGTCATTATAATACAACGAGGCCTTTTGCTTTGGTTAATTGGCTATCGTTGTAGGAATGTTTTACAGCAGCTGTTTGGAAAATGTCTAGCAGGTGATGTTTGCAGAATATTTAACATGTAGTCGTTAGGAATTGTTTTAAAACTGAAACACGTTACATCCCTCGTTGTTGTCTATCTATATAAATACAGCTTGAGCTGTAAAAAAGATTATTCTATACAACGTCCTTTTACAGAAAGAAAACGCTGTAAGTCGCGGTACTAAGATGCATTGTCTTACCTAGTGTTACAGTCTAGTTAAATTGTTTCTTCTAGTATTCAGTCCGTTGCTGAGCGCAGCATGCATTTTCAAATCCTTTACGATAGTACCAGAGGCAGACAACTTATTTTAAGGTGCATTTATTGTTTCCTTATTTTTTATGCTGCTGTTGTTTTTCTTACTTATGGTTGGACCATAAATTACAGACTGCACGTAGAAATTTAATTTCACAGTGCACAAGTGGTTATGTAAACATTCTGCAATTCTTAATTAGACTAGTAAAGGATTATTATTAGCCCAAATGCTCGACACTCAGGAAGTGAGTGTGGAAGACGGTAACAGAGTTAATGTTTCCACAACATACTGTAGAACGACATGGATACGCGACATGACCCAACTGCGGATGGTGTAGATGAGGCGGTGTTCCTGCGTTTGCAGTTGTAGCGAGTAAAGAGGAGTCAGAATACAATTACTGGCCGTGTAATGATATTGTATAGCGTGCAACTAGGATAAATATCACCAACGGTATAACGAAAGATACGTGTGTTAACCAGGATAAAAATCAATGGTCGGTATAATGTGGTTTAATTAAAGTAACTTTTAAGGTAATTCAAAAGCTTGAATAACAATTACAGGCATGATAGTGGAATACTGTTTCCTCGCATAGGAGGATTCGGAGCTGTTTATACGTTTTCCTCCTTCTGATTGCGGTGTGGTTATTGTGGTCGGAGCTAAATAAATTACGTTTGTCTAAGTATACGACTGTAAACAAGTATTTTAACGTTTACCCCCCTCCCCTCCCCCCAAAGAATTCATTTTGGTCAAGTTGACAGCGAGTGTTGCTGGATGGCGTGGGACAGGTATCATGTCGTCGACATGGATCTTCATTGGTTCACCGTAGGAGCGCTGAACTATATAGGAAATTGGCTTTTCGAACCTATTGAACGGCCGTGGTCCTGCCCATTTAACCTGGAGTTGCGGGTTGGTTGCCTAACTGTTGCGAAAGTTCCTTTCGGATTGGTAGACTCCTCGGATACGGTCTTCATTGGCAGGTCCATGGTCTGGTTTGTGTCCCTAGTCCTTGGTCGTTTGTATCTTAGGATCGTATCCTAGAAGTAGTGACAATAGTGGCATTCATATCAACCATCGCGATGGGCAAGTTGTATTTCTAGATGCCAGGTTCTATTACGCCATCTTGGGACATTGTCCCGACCTCTGCTGCGATTATCTCCCTTTTCTGCGGTAGGATGTCAGTTGAGACGGCGTAGGGGTGGTTGTCTTGATGACAAGACTAGTGTTGACGGTCTTCATTACAAATCAAACAATGCCTTGAATGAAGTCCAGAACTGGTGCAGAGCAAACAAGGTGAGTATTGCACCCAACAAAACCAAATATATGCTTATAAAAGGAGCACTAAAGCGTGATCCCATAATTAAACTAGAAAGAGTCAACATCAGGAGATCCCCTTCATACAAATACTTAGGTATAACCCTAGACGAGAAATTAAATTTCACTGAGCATATAACAACCGTGTGCAATAATGCAACAAAGGTCATGCAAAACATCGCAACACTGGCGCAACGGCATTACAAAATCCCCCTTGCCTGTGTGAGGCTATACCTCAACAGCGTGCTCGCGGCAATGGTTTCATATGCTGCGACCGCTTGGGGCCACCGCCTAAACATAATCAAGGTAAAACAAAATTGTCAACCCAAAGAAGCATAATCCTAAGAATGACAGGGGCATATAGAACAACGGCACATGACGCTCTCCATGTGCTAATCGGAACAATGCCACTCGACCTAATAACCAAGCAAAGAGCAGCAATATATCATTTAACAAACAACGACCAAAATAAATTAAAACAACTTTTAAAAACCGAAAATCCCCCAACCACCAAAAAAGGGATAAAAGAAAGCATAATCGCGGAATGGCAAGCTAGATGGGACGGCAGCGATACTGGTAGAAGGGTGTACGCTGTCATTCCTAATATAACACAAAGACTAATAAACAAACATCTCATACCTAGCAGAGGACTGATCCACTTCCTCACTGGCCACGGCCCGTATCCGACCTATCGGGACCGTATGCACTTAGCACAAAACGACACCTGTACATGCGGAGAGGTTGGTACGCCCGAGCACGTTGTGCGTAGACCTTACCCAGGAACTACACGGATACAGAACAATACTACAAGACATCCCTATCAACGAAATGATATGGAACGAACAAATTTTCCCATACCTAAACGCACTGACTCAAAAGACTACGCAAGTATTACACAACCGCTACCTTAAACAGGCCTCTTAAAAACGGCACGCAATATTACATACCAAACTGAGACACCAAGGAACAACTGCTCTAGGATCCCGGGGGCTGCATCCCCGACGCCAGAGTCCGCCTTCTGGAAATTCCGAGAACAATAGCTCTCGAAGACCGAAGAAGGTACTCAAACCCGATCAAAACCTACCGACCAATTATGTCTCTAGCAATAAGGACTAACATTAGTATTAAGTTAGGCTAAGTTTTAGGATAAGTAGTAGAATAGGAACTTTTTACGCTAACACCACTGTATGAAATCAAAAACTAACAGTAATTGAGGCAACAAAATGTCAAACTGAAGTATTTATTTCCACCCAACTGTAACCTGTACCATTCAAACATGCATAAAAGAAATTAACCTTTTGGAAAACGAACAAACACAAACACACACACACACAACACACGCAAAACAAATGTTCCCTTCAATAATCTGGATTTCCGGCTGCCGATGGTCCAGATCGAAGAGTACAAATTCTGCGGAATGCTTTTCCTCGAAGACTGGGATTTCCGGCTGCCGATGGTCCTGGACAGAGGGCGAGAGCACGAAGCAGAAACAACACCAACACAACTTCAAACACAAAAAAAGCAAACCCATACACACCAACACAACACATACAAACACAAATTGTTCCCCTCAATAATCCGGATTTCCGGCTGCCGATGGTCCGGATGAAGGGTACAAATTCTGCGGGGCGCTTTCCCTCAAGACTGGGATTTCCGGCTGCCGATGGTCCTAGTCAAGAGCGAAGATACAACGTATAAACAACATCAACAATAAACACAACAATTAACCAACACAATAAAACACACTAGCGCACACACATAAGCACACACAAACATCGACACTTACTCAATTACACACAACAAAGAAAAACATCCAAACACAATCCGTACAAAATGATAGTAATCAAGCACAGGTTACAATGGGGGGAAAACAGGTCTGTCTAAAATGTCAGATGACACACGACTAGAATGTTAGATTTAAAAATTTAAAAAAAAAATAAAATACGGTCTTCATTGGCAGGTCCATGGTCTGGTTTGTGTCTCTAGTCCTTGGTCGTTTGTACCTTAGGATCGTATCCTAGAAATAGTGACAATAGTGGCATTCATATCAACCATCGCGATGGGCAAGTTGTATTTCTAGATGCCAGGTTCTATTATGCCATCTTGGGACATTGTCTTGACCTCTGCTGCGATTATCCCCCTTTTCTGCGGTAGGATGTCAGTTGAGACGGCGTAGGGGTGGTTGTCTTGATGACAAGCCTAGTGTAGATTGTGGTTGTCGGATTTGCAGTCTTCTCCATTATTGGTGCGCTGTAGCTTGAGATGCAAGGCTCGAGTATGCCGTCTTGGAGCATTTCTTCGACCTCTGTGGCGATGAGCCCTTTTTCCCTAAAAATAACATCGATTGGGCGGCAGTCGAGACGGCGTGTATGTCGTCGTCTTAAAAAGAGGCCCAATGTTGGCTGTCGTCGTCGGATCTATTCTCTTCTCCTCTATGGGCGAGCTGTAGCTCTAAGTGCGAGGCGCAATTATGCCGTCTCGTGATGAGCTCTTTCCCTTGAAGAGCTGACGGGTTCCGTGTTGGCCGTGATTGTCAGCTTGGGAGACCCGTTGATGACTTCGTTGTATTCGTAGTGCGGACTAGCTGGTCCAGAAACTGGTCTTTCGTGGCCATGAGGAAAAGCAAATTTTGTTTTAAGTAGATAACACGAAGCTTATATGTCCAGCAGAGTTATGCGTGCTCTTCCATCTATGATTACCGTGATTTGAGGTAAGTCTGAATCTTGATTGGCGGTGTTTAGTTTTGGTATCGCCAATTTTCTACCTAACGAACTAGATTCTAGCGTGGTCCGACCAGTTATTCGTTTGCTTAGTTGCGGGGAACAGAGCAATTCCGGTGAAAGTGCTTCTCGGAACAGAAGTGGCACTTCGGCAAGTCTTTTGCCCTTTGTTTAACTTCTGGCGGATTCGAAGTAGTAGGTTTCTCCTTAGCAGCCTCTCGCAAGTCTTGTTCGACTTTGAGTGCTTTTACCATAAGATCCATCACGCAGCTGGGTACGTAGGTCCTCGTGTAGTCTTGCTGTTGGTGATAGCAAGCTCATAATTAGGTGAAGGTCAGCTGCCATGTTTAGTTTTAATCGGGCTGCCTGCTATATTTTCTTGGGACTTGATTTGGTTTGTTTAGCATTTTACCTGTTTTTTGGTCCTGGCATCTGTAGAAAGAACGATTTAAATTAGATTAACTCAGTTAGGGAGAGATGGGGAAAGCAAGGAACAAATTTAGGGTAATGTTGGGATAAAATACTTAGACCAGGGAGAGCGCTATTGTAAATTTATTGAGTAGGAACGAATAAATTTGTGTATACTTAAAAATTCGAATTCATTGGTAAATATTAGTTAGGTAGATGTGGATAGTTTTAAGTCGACTCTTCAAGTCAGACCAGCAGAGTAGGCGACTGCTATTCGGTATATCGAATCCACTTTTACCTTTGCTAAGGTCTTGTTTACCAAACACATTCCAAAGTCAGCGCTAGGGATACCATTATCTAAGTTCCGACATTGGTTTTAGTATAGACGTTATATTCATGATTAATTAATTTTTAAGTCAGATTTATTTAAAGCACGTATATTTTAGCGTTTTAACCCAATGTAGTACCTTCGGGTGGAGCATTAGTCACATCCGCAAGTGTAGCGACCCTTACTTACATTATACTGGTTCTTAGCTATTGTCCAGGTTGAAACTTCTACCAGTGGCTTCTAGGATTTCAACTCATAGTACTTGAAAATATAACCTCGACTCTAATACCTTCGGTCGAGGCTCCTTGGTCGGTGAAAGTGAGTTTCTGGTTAAAATTTAAAGACTTTGACTTGGTTCGACTTGAGCATGTGTTGGGATTCCGGAACGTGGGCTCTGGACAACCAAGTGGAAACAAAGGGAAGCTGCAGAATGTTCGGGTGCAAGACGTTTGACCATCATTGTTAACAAGGACATAGTGTAGCGGCTGGAAAACCTTGGGTCTGTGCTGAATTTCGAGCTGGTTACTCTTGCTATAAGCAGAGCGCCGGCTTATAGCACAGCAGTACGTCAGGGGACCCAACCTGCTGGTATGCACTAACATATAATGGAGGCTTAGGTAAAACAAAAACTTGACTAGAAAACTGGCGCAGGTGGAGGTATGTCAGATCAATCTCCAATTCAATCGGGAGGCAACTGGAGAACTGGTTCGCTTCCTGGTTGGAACGAAGGGAATGATATCACTAATACAGGAACCGTATACTTTTATAAACATAATAAGAGACCTAAATGTCGTTGAGTTCAGTCTTCTACCAGGCAGGGTAGAGGACAGCCCCGGAACCTGCATCCCAGTTTCTTAGGTATAAAAGGTGCAGATTAGAAATAGGAAGTTAGTACTTATTTCAAGCTGTTCTACCTGCCACGGCAAGAGTTGTGAATGGTACTTACAATTGTGGATTTGTAATAATTTATAATAAATAAATTATTCTAAACATCATCAGTTATTTTAACTAATAACGAAACATCTGGACTTAGCGTCAAAACATCAGCATCGACGCCATGTTCTTTGTCCATTTGTGACAGACGCCAGTTACTTGTATTAAATTTATTTTACCAAAGAGACCTAACAATAAATAATGCACCAGCTAGCTTGAAGGGTGGGTTGTATAAAAGCCAATGCAAATTCTTTTAGAGGTGTACAAATTTCAACACTTTCACTTACACCTACCTAAAAAGTTTTAGAACTTTCTATCTAGTAAACGCCGCTGAGCTCCAACCCATCTAGAGAATCCTGAATAAAGTGCCTGTTTAAAAGATGGATGTTTCGAGAGGCGATTTACTGGTCCTTGCTGAAGATTGGAGTTTGATAAAGCTCTGCTTACACCCTAATTACTCGTTTCTATTAGTCTATTCAAATAATATAACAAAACTCCCACAACTGGTACATCTATCTTATACTAGCCAGCTTAATTATCACAGTAAATAGTCAATATAAAACAAAATAAATACTATGATCTAGCCCTACTATGGCCAAATATACGTGGAATTTAGAAAAACGACTTATATGTATTCATAACAAAGAGTCAACTAATTGTATTTCTAAATAGTACTTCGCCAGTAGAATACTGAGCTTTATGTATGAAAAGCTGTTTCTAGCACCCGCTTTAAATAAACGTGCGCCAACGTAATCGTCCTTTCTAATAATAACAAGTTTTGTATCACAATTGTCAAATAAACATTACTTTATAAAATGGAAACAAATTTAATAACATAGTTATATTTAGTTATCTTCCGCAAGAGCTCTGTCGACTTCCAGTGCGAAAAAATGTGTCGTCGAATTCAACTCTTCCACTTGATGTGAAATTAAAGGCTTCAGGTCATTTTCATCCTCGTATTTTTTTCCGCGCTATTTTTTGCGTTTGAACACTTGTTCACATATAGTTCTAATTTCTAGTACCGGTAATTATTTATCGGCTTAGCAATTCCATCTTGCACGGCGACGATTGTGTGCTATTTGACTCCGCTAAAGATGCTTTTACGCATTGTGATATAGTCTACTCCCTCGTACTGTTATCTGGGAATTTTATAGGTTATAAACTTAATAATCTATAGGAACACTGTGGCACGATTTAAATAAAATTAAATAAAAACCCTTAACCACAAAAAATATTTAAATTACTAAATACGTATTTCGACCACTGTGGTCATCATCAGTAGGAAATCTGTAATTAAATAATAATTAGCTGTGGTTCTGGAACCTTCTGAACCTTCCCAACATACAATTTACTATATTGTTGCTTAAACACTATTGAGGATATTCTCCTCACCCGCAGGCTGGTGTTATTAACAACAAACAAGTGATGATGACCACATAGTGGTCGAAATACGTATCTAGTAATTTAAATATTTTTTGTGGTTAAGGGTTTTTATTTAATTTTATTTAGTTATAAACTTGTTGAATGTTTATGAATACACTTTCTTAGGCTGGTTATTTACCGAAAATTTGCGTGTGTTCTAATTCAATATGTAGAATGTGAAGTCCCGGTTTTTATCGCGCGTTGTAAAAGACTGTACTAAATCACTTACTATTTATTTTCAAGTCCTATTTTAATATTATAATGAAATAGCCTTGTTATTAAATGTAAACCACCTAGGGACTTTTAACGCTAAAGCGCATTTAACTAATTTAAATTAATAAATCTTGTCTCCGATCTAATGTTTGCTCAAATAACTCACAAGTGTTACTTAAGATATTGCGTTTCTTATTTTAATTTTTATACAAACGCTCTTTAAACTTAATATTACTGAAAATTATCATTAAACATTTCTACTAAGCTAAGAATTTCAAGTTTATATTTCAAACCATTTACTAATACACTGAAGGCAAAGACTTTTCCTGTTGTCAGACGAACGGTGACTAGCTCTTTAGCTACTAGTACTAAATAGCTCTATTGTTTTAGTGCCTTGCTTTTGAAGAACTACAGCTTGTACATACGAAAACATGTGAGGCTACTGCTAGATTACTATCAAAGCGCCCATGTCCAGTCTCCACTTCACCAAGACGTCCATGCTCACTCCCATCTCAGCCACATCCTTATCCATTACCTTCTCAACAATTTGACAGTAGTTATACTGCAGTACAACAATTTCCCAGTACCGGCGCAGATTGCATGGATCAATTAATGATGATGAAAAAAATAAGTGGTTTAGAAAACGACCTCCTACGCAAACAACAACTTGCCGAACAAAAAATTTCAGCACTGCAACATGCTGTTAAGATGGAACGTAAGCATATAGAAGAATTAAAAGCAACCCTAGATAACGAAAAGCAGTTAAACTGCGAGTTAATGAATAAAATTGGAACACAAACACGTGCAGTTGCTAATATGCAAGTCGAGAGAGATAAGATAAAAAAACAAAGCACTTATCACGAGGATGAAGTTAAAGATCTAAGGTAAGTAGTAAATTACAAGTAAATATTAATTAATTAACGTTTTCTAGGGTCCAATCCCAAACTTTAGAAGAAGAGTTGAATAAGGAAAAGACTTGTTGTAGGCACCTGAAGAGAATTTTAGAAAATGACCGACAACAGCAACGTAAGGATCAAGAAACAATGGAGGTGAGTTAACATAGAGGAATTAATTTAACAACAGCACTGATTTAAATAATATTTTGTCTTTTGAAGTAACAAAGGTGATAACATCCTTGTCTAAATAATTTTACGCCTGCGTTCTTGTAATTAAATTTTCTGTTTATCAAACCGATATGACGACAATGTCTTTCATAATATTGTAACAAAACCCCTTTGCAATAACAATTCTTTATTAACAGAAGCATTTTCAACTACTGGTAGCTACAGCGAGACTCTAAAGCACTCACGACAGTACACTAACAGTACAAATTCTAACTTCTTAAAAGTACGATGCTATCTTCTTGATTATGATCAAAGTACTATAATTAGCTATCAAGTCACTAAGTGTTAATTTATATCGATCACTACAATAATTTATATCACAGAGCTATTTATTTTAACGCAGTTACGCTAATTTAGTTCATAACACGATTTTATAGATCAAGGTTCTTGGAAAAGCTAATAATCAAAGCTTAAATTATAACTAAACTAAGCGATGCTTATGACGGAAATGTATATGCACAATCAATAATTCTGGACTATTCCAAGAACACACTAGAATTATGCAAATAATATCTAGAAAATTCTTATTGTAAGCTTAATAAAGTACTCGAGTTTAACCTTTTGTAAGCTGTCAATCAAGTCCATCAGAAGATATCACAACATAGGGTAGCTACCAATTATCCTCTGTGTACAGATGCCTCATTTACGTTCATCTGTATTATTCTGACCAAAGGTAGACTTGAGTAACGTGTCGATACAATATGATTAATATCTGTTGCAACAGTGATCTGTGCTGTCAGATATCAAATAGTGAAAACCAAAATCATCTTTATTTCAATCCACGTGTCCCTGGTTTTGCATTAGAATTACGTTTTCATCCATTATAAGAAATAGAATAACCGACTTTTCAAAAAATGTTGTAGATGTAATTTATGTTTTATTAACAGTCAATCTTAAGGATCTGTGTCAACTAAAGATACAGTATTGTATTATAAGCTTGTTTGATGATATGTCTGGTACTACTTTCATAAACTACCTAGCTTAAAATAAAATAAAACATTTATTGAACTAAAATATTACTTACAATGCAAGACATTTCTTTTTTGGACTGTGTTAGACTTCTAATTATTAAATACAAGATTTTAATATAGAAATATTAACTAATTAAATATAAACATCAAGAGCAAAAGAATAAGTTTTACAATAATTCGTATACAAATAATAAACTATAATAAACTATAACATCACTATAACACAACACCTTTACATAATTTTTAATTTTTTAAAAAAATTGTAAGTTTGACAAACATCCATATCTCAGTAAGGAAACGTTTCAAAGCTAAGTTCTTTCTTATTTTGGATAACAAATTTAGTGCTTTCAATTGTATTGTTTAAAAATTATTTGCTAAATTTTGCTTTCATGAACATTAGCCGTGAGAAATTATTAAGCTTTGTTGTTCTTTAAGCTATGGCCTGTTTGTTACAGTAATCCGTGCAAGCAAGAAAAAAGTAAAACACACTAAGCGAAGTGAAAGTAGCCTGCACCACCTACCGCAACAAAAATAAAGGAAATCAAAGGAATTAACACCGTGAGAGCTATAAACGTCGTAGAGTGGGCCGCACAGGAAAAAAGGAAACTTCAAGAAAGAAATTTATTTACAAATTTACAACTCGAAAAGGATACAATTATCCATTTTAATATAAAATTCACTTAACCTAGGTAATCTAAAGAAATTATAAAGAACATTTATTTACGCATTTAATAATTATATTTCTGAAAAAGTCAATAAACGTACTGAAAACTTAAATGATTAGAAAAATGTGTAACGCTGATGCGTTACTTAAAGAAACGTTACGTAGTAGTAAAGACTTTAATAAATGTGGTCAGTTTTATAAGGTTTTATCAAGAAAACATCTTGTAAAATTTATAAGCTTTGGTAGTTTACATTGAATTACGTTGTTGCTTCAATACAATATTAAATTAGAATAAAGAATTAAATACAAATGCTAGTAAATATCGGTACTTTATATCCCTTTATATTAAATTGAGATAATTACAGGTGGAAAATCATAACACGCATAGAAGCAGTTATAAAAATGTATTGAGAACGAAACGAATAACACAGACTACGAGGGGTGCTCGATATGTATCGGAAATAAGTAACAAAAGCAAAACTTAAAGTGTGAAAACTTTCATACTGTTTTTCAAAATATTCTCCACGATTATTGATATACTTTTGCATACGTTAGAACCTATTTTCATAGCATTTTTCCTTTCCAATTGAGATATCTCTAAAATATGGATTTTGAACGCATCCACCGCTCCTTTGGGTGTCGATAATCGCTGTCCACGCAGTTTGTTCTTTACGTGTGGGAACAAAACGAAATCATTAGGTGCCAAATCAGGACTATACGGCAGATATCCCATAAATTCGATGTTTTGAGTGCTCAAATAGTCACTTCTTTGAGACGATTTGTGAGAGCTCGCATTGCATGATGGATAATGATTCGGCGTCCTCGGTTTATTGTTAGTATTTCTCAGAAAACTTGTGACAAACAAATGGTTGTATAACAAGCAGAATTAACTGTTCAACGATCCTCTCTCTAAACCAACGGTCGTGACATGTTCATTTATTCCGAAAAACAGCCAACCATTTTCTTCGAAGTGTTTCGTGCGCGGATAACTTTTGTTAAATTTCGTTCATCTTGGAAACCCCATACAGTCGACTGCTATTTACTTTCGGGTTCATACAAAGAAATCCAAGATTTGTCTCCTGTGTAGATGTTATACACTGCATTTGATGCATTGCAATCGTATTTTTTGAACATTCCTTTGCACCAATCGACAAGTCTTTTTTTTTGAGCGATTGTCAAATTATGTGAGCTCCAACGCGCACATAGCTTTTTACAGTAAATGTTCATGTAATATCGAATGTATATTTGTCATACTAATGCCTTGGGATTCCTGAATCTCACGATACGTCACATGATGATCTTGCATTGTCAATTCGCGCACAGTATCGATGTTTTCTGGCACAACAGCCGATTTTGGACGACCTTCTTTAAATTCATTTGCTATCAAACTACGACCACGATTGAATTCACTATACCAACGATATACAGTGGTTTTAGTTGAAGCTTCTTCCCCAAAAGTCGAAATAAGTTGATTCAGGCACTATTGTGCAGATAATCCACGCCGGGAAGAAATTTTCTACTCAATCAAAACAAAACAAATAGTGTTCATATGACAAAATGTTATAAGTACTGTCAAAAACGTAAAACTTTAGGTTAGAAACGTCAAATCGCACTTAGCAACACTAGTGTCGTCAGTTCCTGATATATATCGAGCACCCTTCGTATCGATACCACAATGTCAAGTCCTCGAAATGTCCACGAACAGAATAATAATAAATTTGAAATTAGGACAGTTTGGACGCACAACCCGTGAGAATGGAAACAGCATGCAAGGAACCTTCACAAAATACACTTATAAAAACCCACAGATCGCAAAGAAAAGAATCGGATCATATTATTGTTAGACATCAAACAAGGAGGTATTTGAATCGCGGGCGGAACGACATTGGAAACCAGATACAATAGTATAACGTGACGGTGTTTGTGACCGGAGCTGATAGTGAATAAAAAACAGGTTTTCGGACGTCTGGTATGTATTTAGTGGTTAAGGTAAACGGCTTTTGTTAAAAATCATGTTTGTAAGCGAGATGTAACGCTAGCGCGTCACATTAAGTATTAGAAAAGAATTTATTATATTTTGTTAGTTCGGTAAACTTCTAGCAAGAAACCACCCTAAAAATTTATAAACTCTGGTAGTTTAAATTTAATAACGTTGCTATTTCAATGTGATATTAAATTAGAGTAAAAAATTAAAATTGGAAAGCACAATGTTCATTAAATACAAACAGTATTAAATATTGATACTTTACATCTCTTCGTATTCAATAAAAAAATTAAATAGAAACCGGAAAATAATAGTACATAATAAAGTTCTTTGTACAAATTCAATTGGGTCCAAGGAATAGTAACCATGAAATATTTACAGTCCACACCCCACATGCAAATAGCGACAACCGTAAAAAATGTATTGGGAACGGAACGATTGTTGCAAACCAACGATATTTCAATGTGAAATCGTGGAAATGGATGAGGGTTCACACGGACTGACTGGCAATGACCACAAAAATAAAACAGTTTAGACGCCCAATCCGTGAAAACAAAAATGGCATGCAATGAACCCTGTTACGTGAAACTTGTAAAAACTCTAATAGTAAATGATTGGATAAGTCTTGCAAAATCAATCGACACGCAAACATCTTAATGCGGAACGAGTTTGGAAGCACGTACAATAGTTAGCGTGACGGTATTCATACTCGAAACTGTTAGCAAAAGAGAAAACACGTTTTCGGATGCGGTGAATTTGCGGATATAAATATACTGTTAAGCGTGAAATTTGTTAGTGTTAGGAAGCTTTCGTTAACAACAACGAATTGGATTATATACCTATATTTATTTGCTTCCCTGGGTGTCGATGGAGTTTTGGAGAAGACAAAAACTGTCACTCAATTGAATTTTGTTATACGACTTAGGATCGTGAGATTTTTTTTTTGAAATTTAATAACTGTGATTGATGGTAATAATGTGTTGAATTTATTTTAAAAAAAGACTACTATCGTTGATGCACGCTTATTTATAGCATATTGTGCATACAAACTTCTAATAAAGAGAAATTCACCATTATATTCATAAATTATCACGTAAAATTCAAATTGGTTAAATTTCTATGAAGTGAAATCAACTCTTCTTTGATGAAATTAGAGGATATGTTTCCTCTCTAGTTGGATGTCTTGGGTAACCTGTTAAATATTTATATTTTAAATTTTATCTAACAAACACAATAATTTACTTAAAACTCATTGTAGATATCTAAAATAAATTGTTAGTCTCAATAGCCGAAGCTTTTTAAAGTAAATATTTCAAATTAATTGTGTAAGTTACATTTTAATTTACTGCAGATTAAGATACTAGGTGTCAGATAATTATTCTTGTATCTCGTTGTTGCCGCGTGGATGCAGATTGAATTTCCTAGACCATATTCCTGTAATGGAATCGTTGATATTACCTGAAACATTAAACGGGAACAAAATAACAGATACGTTAAAGCTATAAGAAAGAATATTCCACTACATAATCTATTATGCGCTACTCCCGCACTAGCAGTTAAGGATAAGGTAGTCAAGAGAAAAAATGAATCTCATGGAGTGCTTTCAAACACTTGTAAACGACGAAGCTCCTTCGTCTTGATTGGTCGGGAAGGCAACATGTCTGTCACGAACCGTTAGAACTGTTTTTAGCACAAAGTTACACGGTAATAAAAACGGCTATTCCCCAAAACTTGACCGGAAAACACCAACACCACATTTAGTATGCGTAATGTTCTAATTTCTCATAGTATATTACACAACTATGTGTAATATACCTAAATTAATTATACAAAAAAAAATCCTTACAATTATTCACCGAAATCCTTTGTAAAGCGCTTTTAACGTGTAGCAAGTGGCTTAAACAAAAGTTTTCCTTCTTTTCTTTTATGAAATTCATCTAGATTTAAATCTACTTTAATCTAAGGACATCTTTATGGACATCTTATGCTGCTTATTATGAATTCGCGCGTTAAGGCATAAAATCTGTTAACATAAATGTACAAAATAATGAAACAGTTCTTAGCTCTAGTTTCTAATTCAGAGGCTTTACTTACGCTTTTTAATTTTTCTGCTTGCAGACAATGAGATTGAAGCTAGAAAAATCCATGAACAGTGAACTGGCTTTAAGAATGCAACTGGAACAGCAATCTAAATCCAGAAAATCTGTTTGTCCTTGCCTAAATCCAAGTTTGAAGGCAGAGCAAGATCAGTTACACAGCCAACCTCACACTCAAACAACTACATTTTATACGGAACTTACTATTCAGGTAAGAGGTATACGTATTGTAGGTTTGTAATAATTTGAAAATCTTCTATATTTTGTTCTTGAAAACGTGTAGTTCAATCCACAGTAAAGCTAATGTTGTTACACTTAGAAGGTACTGTTGGTTAATCGCTTGCTTGGACAGAGGGTGCAATATAATACACAGAATTTACAAATATTAAAATAATATAATTTAAGTGTCAATTTAACAACGTTAATTAATCAATACCTCTGCTGATTGTCTAATTTACTGCATATTAGCAGATTGCATATCAGGTACGATGTTTATAAACCGATCAGAGTTCTCGTAGGTGCGGTTTGCCGCTTTAGCTCAAATTTCTGCAATAGAGCTCGCTATTTTTTTCCCTAAAACCTTAAACAGGAACACGGATAAATGATATGATATAGGGGCAGGTAATAGAAATAACAGATGAAACTCCACTGCATTCTATAATGCACTACCATACAAGCCGTTCAAAATGGTGGCCACGTAGAGAAGAATGCCTCATGATGGCGCTTCTAACAACTTGAAAATTCACCACCGCTTGTACGTTACGCGTTCTGATTGGTCGGAAAACGTCATATCTATTCGAAACCGTAAGAACTATATTAACCACAAAATCTCACAATAAAAGCTATTATCTAGAAACTCCCAAAGATAATTCTCATAAACCTATTTTCCTAACTCTGTAATACACAAATATGCGTAATAGCATAAATTAGTTATACAAAAATCTCAAGCATTAATTAAAGACTAAGATGATTTGTGGAGCTCTTTTTTACGCATAACAATAGCGGCAGGATACCAAAAAATATAAGAAAACAGGTCTCTTTGTACAGAAATTTATATACACAGAAAATTTATATTTTGTGGTCTTTAGGCGCCACCTGGTTTTTGAGTAGCAGCAATCTTTGCTATAGCAAGAAACGGAATAAGTAGCCATTAGGCTACGTCATCTATCTTCGCAAGAGTCTTGTTTCTACCGCATCAACTGCACAAAGTTAGTTGGAGAGCATGAGACTTGATTGTCACTATAAAAACCTAAATACAAAATTAACTTTTTTAAACATTACATATAGGCATACAGATTTTATTAAAACAAATTAAAAACACTGGTTTACTACAATAGTAAAAACTAAATGTGTTGCAACAATAAAACTTTACTTTAACAAACTGGCCAAGTAACGCTGCATTAATGAGAAATTTCTTCTTCCTACCCTGCCAAAGTACAAATCTAACGGGCAAGTTATGCTTTTTTCAGTTGCACTTGATTCCAATTTTTGATCATAAATACCAAAGGTTCGAAATATCAATTAGATAAAATAAACTCTCAAAGATATTAATGAATAATTTTGCCTGGCATGGGGAAAGTAATACGAGCATAGGGAACGAAAATTGATATAAATTGTTGGTTATTTTGCAAAAAAAAAAGCCCGTAGGTGATAGGTCATTTGTTTATTTTATTTGTCAAAGATATTTTCAAAAACAAAAATAAAATTTTATTTATGATTTATAGCATCAATTAGATAAAGTGAAACTCAAAGATGATTTATGGTTTAGAGTATCAACTACATAAAGTAAAATTTCAAAAATAATTTCAAAGAAAAATATATTAAATAACAATTTATGGTGGTTCAGAGGCCATACTCTTGGCAAGGCATACCGTCCTTCCTATATATAGAATAATTAAAAGATTCTCAGGGTAGTACAGTGATCTCGTAAAATCTGGAAAAGGGATCTTTTTCGTGCCCTCCAAAAGGAAAATTCTATGAAACGCCACCCGTTCATGAAAACGGCATGAGGAACCAGATAGTAACGTGGATGCAGACCCTGCACCACTGCGGTGATTAAGAAAAGATATGACCCTTGCATTTAATTTTTCAATGATACACCCGAAGGTATTGCATTGGCCATAAAGCGAGTTTTTTACCTGGAAATTTTGAATTTTCCCGTACCCTTACTATTCCAAGCAAGGGAGGGATCTTTATCGTGCGTGACAACACTCACACACGACACCTCCATTTTATTTTACATCTTAACAAGAGCGTATCTTTAAAAATACTTGCCTAATGTTTTTCTCGTCCGTGTCGGAAATCGAACCCGAGACTTTGGGATCAGCAGTCATACACAACGTCTGATAGACCCACCCGCCTAAAAGATGTGCCCGTACTTAAATTGGAAACAAATTACACTGTCGACGGCTTTAACGTAAAGCTCAACGTAAAACAATGGCGATATAAAGACAGACGGAGGTTCCTATACCTACGACCCAATGTTGTGAGTAACATTACATGTGATTTTCCAATGCTCCACCCGAAGGTACTACATTGGCCAGGAGGCGAGTTTTTTTTACCTGGAAAATTTGGAATTTTGCCGAACCCTTGCTGTTCCAAGCAAGGTAGGGATCTTTAACGTGCATGACAACACTCACACACGGGACCTCCATTTTACCTCTCATCCGAACGAGGGTGTATTTTTGTGAAAAATGCTCGCCTAATATTTTTCAAGCGGACCGTGTCGGGATTCGAACCCGGGACCTTGGGCGTAGTAGTCACACACATACCACTACACCACGGTGTTGTGAGTAACAACCTTTTAAACTATGCAGCGACTTAGAAAGGAATGAAAGAAAATAGAAAAATAAAGAAGTTAAAAAAAAGCAGATGGAATATTTGGAGCTTCATAACAACCAACTAGAATAAAGGAAAGAAGGGCTCACATTGAGCAAAAGCAATAGAAAAAAATGGATAGCAAAGCAGTACTCAACCAGCCAAAATGTAATCAGTTTTCACACAGGCAATGAGAACTAAAATTATGAACGCGAATAAAAGTCATGTAAATGTAGCCCAGGTAAAAACTGCTAATCTTATCACAGAAGAAGCTGCGAGCTGTCCTACTTATAACAATGAACAAAATCCGACTACCTCATGCTTCCGCATTGAGTACCGTGAGTACCATTTTTTTTTCGCAACACCGTTTGGCCCTATTGCATCTTTAATAAAGGCCATCCTCAGAAAATTTCCATCGAGAGAAGAAAAAAAAAGGTATCACCTTATCGAAACGTGAAATAATCTCCAGAATTATGTGCTTGTGATTATTACTTCAAAATTATAATTTTTAATTGAGCATAGACCAAATAACAGATTGAGACATGTTGATGCTCTCAGTAGCGCGCAGAGTATTTTTGTGTTAGCAGGAAACACTTTTGAGCAAGAGTTAACAGTAAAGCAAAATCTAGACCCGGCAGTTGTTGCTATTTGCACAGAACCAGAAAAATCTGATCACCCTTTATATGAAATGCATAATAGATTTATATATTGCAAGTCTGGTACCAAAGTTTTATTTTACGTCCCCAAAGATATGGAAGCTAATGTGTTTCACACATATCACAATAATAAAGTCATGTGGGTGGTAGAAAAACATTAGAAATTATTACTTGTTCCTATTGGTTTTCTTAGCTAAAGAACAAAGTGGAGAAACATTCAAAGTTGCTTGAAGTGCATCGAATTTAATCCTAAGTCAGGAAGAGTAGGGGGATTTTTGCACAATATACCTAAACAGAATATACCCTTCGATTGTTTACATATTGACCATTATGGACCACTAGAGACTACGAAGTCAAAAACAAATACATTTTTGCCAATGTTGACGAATTCATAAAGTTTATAAAATTTTACCCTTGTAAAACCACTAAAACCAAGGAGGTGATGTTACACTTACGTTCTTATTTTCGCTGTTATAGTCGTCCGCGAAGAATTATATTGGATCGTTTCACATGTTTCACTTTGGAAACTTTTAGTGAACAAAATGTTAATCACGTACTTATTGCCACTAGAGCACCTAAGCCAATAATCAAATAAAGAGAATGAGTCGTACTCTAACCCCGCAAGCCAAAATGGTAGATGAACGGAAATTATGTTGGGATAAAATTTTGAATCAAGTCGAGTTTTGCTTCAATAATACAGTAAGTCACGCTACGGGTCAAACACCCTCAACGCTGCTATTTGGTACAAATCAATTAGGAAATATCCAGGATTAGTAATAAATAAACAAATGGCCAAATTTCTACTTAACATTGGCGGACCTTCTAAGAAGGTACTGCACCCAATGCTAATTGAGGATGTTGGCCTACTGAAAGTAATACGTTTCTAGCTACGTGATAATGAATAATTTTGCCTGGCACGGAGAGAGTAATTCGTGTTGGTTGAGGACCACAAAATACCTTTAAGTATATCATAAAGGGCCTGGCATACTTGTCCTAACAGTTGCTATGGCAACTGTTAATACAATGTCGTTGTTGATGTCTAGTTTTTTATGTACAATAATTATAGAGTCAAAATAAATACAAGATTTACTACTGATATATCGCATTAATTATTTATTCATGCACTCTGACCAACAATTCGAGCATAGAAAACAAAAATCAATATAAATTGTTGGTTATTTTGCAAAAAGAAAAGTCCGTGACCGGTTTCACTGTTCTTGCTGATCATTAGACGGACGCATCTCTTTTTGCAAACAACCAACTAAGTTCTGGGATTATACACAAAATTAAGGTGTATTTATAATACAAACAGTTTCTCATGCACCCCCTTTATACTCGAATGTAAGCAACTAACCATTGGCAACTCTTACAAATCCCAACATGATCAGCATAGATGAAGTTGCCAGACAAAATTTTTAAAAACTTAGTCAAAAGACAAGATGAAAAATTAATAAACAAATGGCCGAATTCCTACTTAACATTAGCGGACCTTCTAAGAAGGTACTGCATTCAATGGTAATTGAGGATGTTGGCCTACTGAAACTAATACGTTTCTAGCTACTTGATAATGAATAATTTTGCCTGACATGGGGAAAGTAATTCGAACGTCGAAAACGAAAATCAATATAAATTGTTGGTTATATTGCAAAAGAAAAGCCCGTGACCGGTTTCACTGTTCTTGCAGACCATCAGACGGACGCATCTCTTTTTGCAAAACAACCAACTAAGTTCTGTGATTATACACAAAATTAATGTGTATCTATAATACAAACAGTTTCTCATGCGCCCTCTAAACTCGTATATTTGTATTATAAATACACCTTGATTTTGTGTATAATCCCAGAACTTAGTTGGTTGTTTTGCAAAAAGAGATGCGTCCGTCTGATGATCTGAAAGAACAGTGAAACCGGTCACGCGCTTTTCTTTTTGCAAATAACCAACAATTTATATTGATTTTCGTTTTCTATGCTCGAATTACGCTTTCTGTGCCAGGAAAAATTATTCATTATCACGTAAGCTAGAAACGTATTAGTTTCAGCAGGCCAACATCCTCAATTAGCATTGGGTGCAATACCTTCTTAGAAGGTCCGCCAATGTTAAGTAGGAATTCGGTCATTTATTTATTAATTTTTCATCTGTCTTTTGACTATGTTTTTAAAAATTTTGTCTGGCAGCTCCATCTGTGCCGATCATGTTGGGACTTGTAAAAGTTACCAATGGTTAGTTGCTTACATTCGAGTATAGAGGGCGTACAAAAAACTGTTTGTACTATAAATACACCTTGTTCTGTGTATAATCCCAGAACTTAGTTGGTTGTTTTGCAAAAAAAATGCGTACGTTTGATAATCTGCAAGAACAGTGAAACCGGTCACGAGCTTTTCTTTTTGCAAAATATCCAACAATTTATATAGATTTACGTTTTCTACGCTCGAATTACATTCCCCATGCCAGCCAAAATTATTCGTTATTTCAGGATTATTGTCGTAATTTTTTAGAATTGTGTGAGGAATCACTAAACGATTTAGTATGCTTGTGCGAAAAAGTTTCTTCCTTAATAGAAGCGGTACAACCCAAAAACAAGAAGTATTAGGATGATAGGCTTGCAGTTGCCAGTATTTATGAGGTAGGAGATTATGTTGTGGTATCTAATATGAATACCACTCCTGGAACTAACGAAAAACTAATCCTAATCCTAATGAGGTAACTAAAGTTCTTCCAAACGTTAGATACGTAGTAACTGACATAATCGATTCCAACAAACTCAAGAGTCCCTACGATGGCATTTTGGATGCTTCAAGACTGAAATCATATTGCAAACCTGAAGATAAAAATAAATCTGAGAATTAAAATGCGTTTTATGTGTTCACTTACCTGTCATATCTATTATGAAGCTTAGTTGAAGCTGTTTATGATTTATTCTTTTTTGCTTATACTTTAAGTAAATTTAGTGTCATTATGGTTTACTTAATTGCTTTTATGTTGAGAATGTCAATTTTTTTATGCTTATATGTAACTATCTCAGGAAAATCTTTTATGGTTGTAATTATGCTACATTATGAAGGTTAGGCTTATTATGCTATGAACTGTTGAATAGTTTATGTCTGTTATACACAAATGATAATAATTTTTGATTTATGGTGCAATACTCTGTGGTTATAATTTGTGTAAAGTTCTTACAAGATTAAAAATTTCGTCGTATTGGTTATGGGTTATTTGAATAATTAAGGTAACCCATGGGTTCTTTAATATTCTCAAATGGAACCAGTGAACTTTAAGGAAGGATTTCCTTAAAATGATGGAGCGCAAATGTCTTCCGACTATGCTAGGGGTCTATTCCTCGGGTAGAGTTTATGAGGATTGGTCGTGGTCCTTTTTACAAAACATTATTTGCTTACTAGGGCTTGATTCATACCAAAACAGGGATTTAGGGAGGGCGCCACCAAGTCATTAAATTTTAAACACAGGGTTAAGGGGGACTTGGAAGTCCTTAGAGAGGAATATCGTATTGACTGCTTACGCAGGTGCTGTAAAGAAAATTTAATTAAATTAGCAAAGTGAGGACACAAGAGGTTATACTCTTGCTACCTCATAAAAAACTAAAAAGATTAATTATGCACACAATTTTATGAACACAAATATTAGGCTTTGTATTCTGAAAGAGCAATTAAAGCTTCTTTGTTAAATCGAAGCTACAACTATCACTACCTCAAAGGAATTTATGCCTTTTGTTCATTGACCTAGTTACACTATTTCTGAACTCATTAGTTCAAAATAAAACAATTAATTAAGAGAATTAAATGTTGATTCTTTAATTAAAAGTTGTTTCGTGATAAAAATTGTATGTACAAAATTTACATTTCAAAAAGGTTACTATAATTTCTTCTACACAGAGGTAGAACTATGAATTTGAAAGAAATATCAAGAACTTTAAGCGTTTCTTTTACTACAAAAATTAACTCAAATCAATACCAAAAATACCAGATCTGCTATTCGGTTTACAAATGTATATGAAAATATCTAAAATATCTAATAATTCAATGTTCAAAAGCTGTAACTAAAATTATGCATAGATGAAACTTTAATCAGAATTCAACGGAGTTGCTTAATTTCATTAATAATAATAACTGTTATTACACTGCATTTATATTGGCAATTAAAATTTATCAAAGTCCTTTTTAGTTTGTCAAACAAAATAATATTTATAGGTCATCACAAGGTTATTTTCTGGTGTAGCCTTGTATCAAAGTTTGCCAAGTGCAGACGTGATGTAAGAATAATATAAATCTCTTTCCTTGTTCCAACAGGTGTTGTTTGTGTGACAGCGCTACATCATGTTAGAACAGATGTTTATACATACGGTCCTTGGACAAACAAGTGATGTTGCCTTCACGTGGTGTACTGCTAATAATCAGCTGCGTGATTCTTGTACCCGACCGTATGAGCTTAAAGCGTATTTCCTATACGCAACAACGGGACAAACGAAGATCCATTACAACGGTTAACACAAATATGCAAAACTTCGATGTACTACTATATGTAGATAGTTACCAAAATAATTATCTTCGTGTATTTATCCACATAGTTACTTGTAAATCCATACTAGCAATTTCAAAAAGACCATTATTGTTAATTATTGGACGTTAGAAGTAGGGTAGCTAAGCCGGTTTGGCAACAGAGATCCACAGCAAGATATGTATACGCCGGTTCGAGAACAATATGAACAGCTAAGCCGCTTTGGGAAACAAAACGTGCAGCAAGATATGTATACGCCGTTTTGAGAACAAAATTGTCTTTGTGTGTAAATTTGTTGCGTCGTGGGGTCGTTAGGTCTTTGGGGTGTGCGTTCGGCGGGGTCGTTAAATTTTGTCGTGGGGTGGTGCGCGTGCGCTGGGGTGGAGATATTTTCTTAAGAAATTTTTAGCAGCGTTCCCGACGTTAAATATTAAATTTTAAAAAATGTTGTGTGTGTAGAAAATGGAGTTCACGTGTTGGTTCGTATTTTCTGGGGTAGGTTAAGCTAAAATTAAAACGCCGCTGTGAAGAATTTTTTAATATTAGGCAAACGCGTGCAAGTGGTAAAGAGTGTTTTAGCTCTCCTCATAAGCTGCGTTTTGTACGAAGTAGCAAATAAAATTGAGAAAATATACGAAATGTTATATGATGGAGGTCAAATTTTAAACGTTTGCAGGTAAAATCTTGTAAAAAAGAAGTCGTTCACATCTCGCAATTTCAATGTCGCGATAAAATACTAAGAATTTGCATGCAGTCGAATATAACAACGTGTTTTTATCTGGCAATATATATGTAAATCACGCCGACATTCGACTTTTAATATAATGTATTTAATTAACATAAGGTGTGTTTGCAAAAACATTTCAAGACAGGTATTTCGTATAATTCCTTTTGGTTACATCATCCCAAAATAATTTATACAAGTACACTGAACTTGCAGTCGGATCTAACATATAATCTTTTAATTATACCCGTATGAATTTAAAATATATGCAAATTATACCACCTTTCATCACGATTTATTTGACTCTCAAATTATTTGATTTGATCTTATATCAAGGCTTATGTATTAACTTTTACAACTCAAGGTGTAGCATCACTCTCAAACTATAGAACTTAATAAAAATAGCTTTCCTTAGCACCAATATCATTTAGAAAATATGTGTTTCATTAAAATATACTTATTTATTAAATATTTCCTACCAAAATTTATTTAAAAAATTTAAAAGTTCTTTATTTTCATTTTCATATAGGTAAAATCACCACTTTGCTATGCTCTCGGCTACCTAGTTCCGGCTACTTTTCCAAGGTCGTTGTGACGTCATAGCCTTTTATAAATATAGAGCAATGTAATACTATTCTAAAATTCTAAAAGAGTCTTTCTTACTAACCACAAATACATACAGCTTGTAGAACGCGGATGTATCCAAGTCAGTCCATCGGCACATAAAATAATCTTTTAATCCTTTCCTCTTTCTCTAATAAGATGTTCTTTGTCTAACACATCTTTGTATTGTTCGCGTATTGTCGCAGTGTCTTCTATTTAGTCCAACTTTGCCTTTTGCATGCATTTCCTCTAATTCCAGCTGTCTTTTCTTCCACTTACAGCGTATGGCGTGTATAATTGGGCAATTTCCTGCAGCGTCAACGGAGAGTTTACTGTCAATATTTACGCGTTGTCGTACAACCTCTGGGCGAATGTTAGGCGTACTTATCAACCCCGATACCGAAATGATTATTTCTTTTGGAATTGTAGAATATGGTGTTACAGATTGTGTAAAATATGTTACCTGCTTTAATGTAGCACTTGTGTAAGATTTTTATTTTATCTTGGCTGTCTTCCTACTCTACTATCTCCAAATAATTTACAGGTAAATAGTTAAAACTAAAAGCTGAAAGCACATACTTTTTCAATTTTTCCCTTTTCTCTGGTTTTTCTGGCAACTTAATTTGCAAGCCCGTCAATTTCTTTGTATTGCCGTTCCCCCAATACATGTACTGTAGCAGGTTATTATACACTAAACAGCAGCTATTTTGAAGCTTGTCCGATAACTTACTCCACATTTTAGCGATACCGAGTACATTGGCACCTTTAGGAAGTATAACTTACTATCTTCCAATAAGGTTAAACAGTCTTTTAAGGGATTATACACCGTTCCGCACTGACATAGCTTCCAATTGTACAGTTTTATATTGTCGCTTCCAATTGCGTAATACCGTGTTCTTTGGTCAAAGTAGACGCGAATGTTGCTCTTAAACGTGCATCTGGACAACGTAAAAATCTAGTATATAATTTCCAAGTTGTTTATTAACACCAGGATTTGTTATCTGACACACAAATTTGTTGTATATCTTAAGTCTTGCATTGGTTGTTAGCCATGTTAAACAATCGAATTTATATTAAAATTAAGTTTAAATGGCTCCATGCTTGGCATTAAATATTTTTAAATTTTGTTATGTATAATGCCAGAATAAAAATTGTTAGAATAGTATTACATTGTTCTTTATTTATAAAAGGCTATGACGTCACAACGACCTTGGAAAAGTAGCCGAAACTAGGTAGCCGAGAGCATAGCGAAGTGGTGATTTTACCTATATGAAGAATTTTGTTATGTTAAGTAAAAACGTGCAAGTGGTAAAGAATTTTTAGCTTTCCTCAAAAGCTGTATTGTGTATGAAGTAGCGAATAACATTTAAAAATATACGAAATGTGATATAATGGATCTAATTATAAAGTCTGCATGTAAAATCTTGTAAAACATGTTGTTCACGATTTCATTACCAAGATAAAATAACAAGAATTCGCAGTCGAATATAACCTCGTGTTTTTATTGAAATTATAGCTCTCTGGTCATATATATGCAAATCATTCAACTTTTAATATAATGGATTTAATTAACATATGGTGTGTTTGCAAAAACATGTTAAGACTATTTCCTTCTTGGTATGCAAATTATACCACCTTTCATAACGATTTATTTGACTCTCAAAGAAAAAATTAATTTGATCTTATATCAAGAGGTGTTCTTGTTTACATTTAGCAATTTCAATATATATTTAATATGTGTGTGTATATGTAAAAACATGTTAAGACAGGTCACTCGTTATTTTATTCATGATTGCATCACCAAAATAATTTATACAACCACACTAAACTCGTACCCGGATCTATATAACCTTTAAATGTATGCAAATAATGTCGTTATTTAAAACGTGGTGAAGAATTTGGATGGGGATGTACTCATTCTCAAATGCGGAATGGTACTCCATAAGGCGTTCTGAACGGAGGCTTTGCACGCATTAGGTGATTGAATACTTCGGAGATTTTTAGGTTAAGCAAAAACATGGCACGTGTTGAAGAATCTCCGAGAATTTCAAAAATTATTTTTGTATTAAATATATAATATTAAAAGAAACACACAATATTTTAATGTTTTATTTACAAAACTTACATTCTTTAATTGTCCCTATCTTTTGTAGGTGGCGGTAGCAGATTCTTATTTGAATAAAATATAGATAAGACTTCCACATTAAGAAAAATGTATCTTAGTTAAATGTACGGGATTTTATTAATTATAGTTTAGTAAAGTGCATGGTAGTTAATGACCTTGAGGTTGTGATATTTATAACAACATACCGATATATGTAAATTATATATGGAAACTGCATAACTTCAAATCATTTTAGCATAATTGTTAATTACCAAAATTCATAATTTCTACTTCCGTTAAAACACATTAAGTAAGTAAGTATATACATATCGATAATACAATGGAAAAATTCTTCTACAACACATTAAACAGCTTATTTATATTTGCTACCTTAAACAACTATGCGGAGTGCATATAAATGTCAGAGGAAGATTTCTTATCGTTCCTTCCAATCTTAAAATTTATATCGTCAATAAAATAATAAACAGATTACTAATAATAGGTCGTCAATGGAACTAAAACAACATATACAAAATGTGTACAAATGAAAAGACCACTTATTAATTAATCATGACTGTAAATTCCTTTAAAGATTTGATATTTATAGGTAGTAACAATGTTGGTGCTATATATATAAACGACTTTTATGAGCATAGTTTAAATTAAAACAACACCGAAATTTATGTAAATTTAGTAGTTCTGGTTTATAGTTGGTTGATCTTTGGAGAATAAATTTTATGAAACTTAGGTTTAAGAAATTAATCATTTTACAGGTGGGATTAAATAAAATGTACTACTTTGATGATAAAAACCTATGCAATGCATTTTATGTTTACACAACTATAACATACTTTAAAATTTAATACCTCGGTAGTAGAATATAATTTTTAATTGTATTATTGTAACATAAAGTTTGCATAAAAATGCAAAATACATATCCGTTAAGAGGAATTTTTCAATATGATACTTACAGATTCGTTAGTAAGTTTTACAATTAAACTTATTTCAAGACATTTTTGAAACACATCTTACTAGTCTCAAGGAATATGTATGTATGTAGGTATAAAATATACAAATAAAACACTACTTAATGTAAACATTATTCTTTATTAAAATGAATAATTGGTTATATGTACAAACCAGTTTTTGAGTACAATTACATCTGTGGTTGCGCAATTGAATGACGAATGTCGTGTGGTATGGTAGAAACACTTGTGTGAATTGGTGTAATACTTTAATTTATGTAGAGGAGTACACCCTAAATCTTCTAGGTTAATAACATTTAGGTGTGGAAATTCATTGTAAATTGCCATCATCTCAAGATATACCGTGAAAGTTTCTGCTTAACCATACCTTTTGGTATTTGAAGCGAGCTGATAGACAGTTCCAAGAATATGGTGGTTTCAGCACATATGTTATTGCAACTCCATTCGATAGGGATAGTTGTAAAACAGCCATTTCTTTAAACACAAAGTTATTATGTGCAATTTTAAACCTTTGAACGTCGACAACTAATAAATTTTAATTTTAGACTTCACTCACAATACTGGTTGCAGGATTGTAGCGGACCAAACGATCGTGTAGAATGAGGCAGTACGCTGTAGTGTGAGCTTTAAGCGCTTCTTTCATTTGAAATTCTAATCGTACGTCAACCGCTCCCACTTTCACTATTTCGTTTTGATGGGAACAATCGATGACTACAAGTGGAGCGTGCGTTTGAAATTCATTGGGTGTTAATATCGGCTCGCTGATACCCCCGTAGTACGATTGTTGAAACTGTGCATACATCTCATATAGTATAGAATAGCGATTGGTATCGAAATCAATGTTAAGATTATCGTAAGGATACATAGATGAACCCAGATGTAATTTCATATTGGTCAACTTACAGTGGTCGAACTGACTGCGCCCTTTTGCGCGATGTATCGGTTTGAAAGCAGACAATAACAAAACGCGGTTTCTCCACTTGAGAAGCCGTCTTCACGGCCCACGTATGCGTGTGTGTTGTATGTAATTCTGGATATTCGTGTAGTTCCCAACTGCGAAAGCTTATGTCCATGGTGGCATTGCGTTGAATATGTTTGAGTAGTTTTAAGCGCTCTGCATCTGCAACGGTTATATGTGGAATCCGCCATGATATATGTGTAATAGTAATTTTGATTGACTCTTTGGTATCAGAATTCGATATAGCTGCATCGTCAGCACTACTTCTAATAAGAATAAGCTCCTGTTTGATATTCAAAAGAATTTTCGGTAATCCTCCGCAAATCCTAAAACCATGCGCAAGGGAATGCATACGTTGAAATGACCATTAGCATCAACGAGATCAAGCTTATCGATGGGGACCAACCGGCGTTCCTAAAGCGACGACTTTCGCTATAATCGTAGGATAGGAAATTTTAATAGTCGTAGTTATACCTGGATTACGAACGCGGTCAATAGTCTTTCCACCAAGTTCATAACGAATTTCATCAAATAAAATAAAACTCCGTTGTTGACAAAATCGGCTGTAGGCGAAACGCCACCATCTGACTTATTCATTGTACCCTCAATATAAATTACGCTGTCCCATGGTAGTGTATAGACATCTTCGTTTTCTATTGGAATCCGTATAACATCGTTCTTCTCATACGTGGTATTGGAGTACGGAGTATGCATATGTTTGTCGGCATTGACGATGGTTGTATCAAATATAGCACGTTGCGTAACATTTAAAATATTACTATCCATTTTAGCTATGTAGCACTTTGAGTCCTAATGTTTGCAGAAATTTAACGTTTTCCGGTGTTAATCGGTGCACTGGTGTCTTGTAACTGGTAAAGGTGCTGACAATGCGTCTATTAATAGGTTTTGGTGGTTTATGCTCATAGCGCAAAACCATTGTTTAAAGACGCTTTAGATAAAGTCTAATCGTGATGGTTTCCCGACGAAAAGTGATGAGATTACCGTTTTGATCAACTATTTTAACAATGATGCGATCGATGATTCTTGTATTAAGTGGCATATAGGTGACGTTTACGGGGTTTTCAATAATCTTGTACCCTGCAGCAACTGCAGGAAAGAATTGATGCAAAATGTGTACAGGTTTGCTATTCCGATACGATCCGACCACAAGATTACATTCAATACATATTGAATTGATTGGAAAGACTTGTGCCGGATGGTCCGAAATAGCAGTAGTGAGAGCTGGTAGTTTACGTTTCTCAAAACCCAGCAACGAAGCAAGTGAATTTGGTTGTGTAAAATCCACTATACCTGATGCTTTGATTTCTGTATGTAAACTGTTATTATTGGCTCGAATATCAATAAGATAACGTTTGGATGAAGTGCGTTCACGAGGATCGTTCAGATTACGTCGTACGAACTTATTAATATCTGCCACTTCATAAGTTCCTTCTGGTAAAGTAAGCACGATGTCATCAATGTAAAATTTATTGTTCGCATCCGTTACATTGGGAATTGAAAAATATGTATCAAAGTTTGTAAGACCAATAACGTATTCATGGTCATCATCGAGAACAATTGGTGGGTTGATGATTGCGGTGAGCGTAGATTCAGTTCCAGTTAAAGTAAATGTGTACATGTTCGGTGGTTGACGATAAACTAACAACTAGTCGTATTCGTAGTTGGGATGGAGTAATAAAAGCAAATTCCTGAAACACTTGCAATATATGGTTTTAATTAAACACTTTTATACAAAACAGTTAAAAATACACTAAAATCAAATAATATATAACGTTGTTAGAAACTTAACGGAGGACTATTTTGCAGTAAAATTTCAATACGAAGTGTCCACAGGTAACAGTGTTAAGCGGTTGAAATTGTTCATAATTATAATAGAGAGTGCATGGTCCTGATGAGGTTAAGTATTTGACAAGTTCCTTGGAGGTCGTAGATTACCAATGCTATCATAATAGACTGCCCTTGAACCATCTTTTTGTACGCGGTCCAATGAGTTCCCACACCACGTGTAGTATCATGATTAAGAATACCACATTCTCGCCAACGAATTGTGTTTGGAAGTGAATTGCGCATGAATATTCCACGAAAGTGGGATATTGGTAAACGTTTTATGTATTTGTTCAAGTCAACATTGGTCAACGCTCGCATAGGTAGGTTTAACGAATGCGTTGAGTTTTTTTTTCGTTGTCTTTGTTTACGCAAACCTTGCCCGTGTGTAAGAAAAGGCTTTAGGTACAGTCCATGTCCACGGCGATAAGGTTTCAAATAGAGACCCTTTCCAAGTGTCACTGCCTCTTGTGCCATATTATGTCGTTTTGCTTCATCTAATTGTTGTTGTCCAAGTTTAGCATCGTTGACAGCTTTTGCAATCCCAGCTGCTCCACCCGACAACGCTCCAATTGCGGAAAGGGCTGCAAAAATAGGTATCAAAGGTAGGAAACCACCAGTTTTGGGTACAGGGATTACACGTGGGATGCCACGAATTTCATCTGTTATATCTTTAATCGGTGCCACTGCAAGTTTAGCAGTTTTAATAAGATCGGTCGGACGAACGTTTTAATGCGTTCCCAAATGGTGCGAATTAAACGCTTGAATGGTATACCACTTCCTGTACGTAGACGCTGACCACGTCGTTTTCCTTTACACCTTATCGTTTTCTTGCGACAACCCATACCAAATTTAACTTTGGCATTCATTGCAGAACCAACAGCAAACGCAGCAAGTTTTTCACCTAACGAAGCGTCGGGTGCAGTACGACGTTTTGTGCTGTTTCGGCAAGACGTCGATCAGCTTGGTGTCGGGTTGTTAAGTCTGTAGAAAGATCGTAGGCGATGTCGTGTAGTTTGCAGGCTTCGTCCAAGGGATTACGACCTATATCACCACGCTCGAGGCGTTTCTGAAGCTTAGTACCCGGTCCACAGAAGCGATAGCCTGGTAAATGTAATTCTAGCGGTAAACGATTGATAGCACTATTGAGTAACCCGTAGCCACGATAGGATTTCATTAATCTTGTCAGTCGAAAGGTTTAAAAGAGACTGGTCATGCGTGTAGAATTACTCGCTTAAATGCTTACCATACTGCAATTACGTTTTAGTATATGGATAGAATGCGTCTGGTAAAGCAACAATTGGCGTTGCCAATTACGGACCACAACTGCAGCAACAACACTAACGTGCAAAAGCATGGACTACTATTACCATCAACAATACGGTGTATCATTACAGGTCCATCGAATTGTGGTAAAACTAATGTAGTCATCGGTCTCTTGAAACATCCGAATGGTGTACGTTTTGAAAACGTTTATCTCTACTCAAAATCCTTGTATCAACCAAAGTATCAGTACCTAGAGAGGTTATTACAACCAATAAAAGAAATAGGATATTTTGCGTTTAACAAATGGGATGCAATTGTTACTCCAGCGGAAGCAAAACCTAATTCGATATTTATTTTCGATGACGTGTCGTGCGATAAACAAAATGTAATGCGAGAATATTTTTCTTTAGGTCGACATAAGGCCATTGATTGTTTTACCTATGTCAGACCTATTCCAAAATACCTAAACAATTGATTAGAGACAATGCTAATGTCCTAGTGCTATTCAAACAAGACGAACTCAATTTAAAACACGTATACGCTGACCATGTAAACACGGATATGTCGTTTAACCGGTTTAAAGAATTGTGCGGCGTATGCTGGCGAGATCGGTATGGGTTCCTGGTGATCAATAAAGATGGCGATTTGCAGAACGGTCGCTACCGAAAAGGTTTTGACACCTATATATACTTATAAAGCACATAAATAGCACATCACTTCCTACCCGTTTCTAGACGATGGCAGACGACGTGAAAACCAAACGAGAACTCATAAAAGTACGAAAGGCAGTCAAAGGAAATTACAAGCGCTAAAAGCAGGTGTGGTTGAAAAGGAGCTTGCATTAAGTAAAGTCTATGCACCTATTACAAAACGTTTACAAACACTTCAGACCGGTCTGCTGAAAGATATTAAACAGGAGTCCAAGATCGAAAGCCAGCACTGGTTACCACAACAACATGACGTACAATCTACTCCTAAAAGACGCCCTAAATTTCTCGATCAGGTGCGCAGTTCCACACCAATCGCCGCACCACCAATAGAGGAGGCATGGGAACACAATCCTCATAGCCCAGTCCAGTCTGTGGAGTCCACATTCGAAGAATCGAGAGTAGCGGCAACACTCCAGAGACCCATACAGAGTACGAACGGTACCTAAACAGCGAAGAACATCAGACCTACTTACAACGATTCTTACCATCGGTAAGATACTATGTCGATAATCTGTTTTCCAACTTTACTGGTATTTATAACAATGACACGGAGCACTTGCGCAGGGATAAAGTACGTTATAATCCGGAGACAGGAAAATTAATGATTGGTGATTCGGACATTATCTTCGGGATTGGTGAAAAGGTGTGTAGAACGATTTTGCTACAACGGTAGCAAAGGGTTGTACGAGCAACTGTTCCTTCTCAATCCTTTGGGTAAATTCTCACTTAAAGAAATTAACGATTATGCGGACATTAAAAAAAGAAGTAATGCAATGTATAGCTTACGACAGCAAACTATAAACCCGAGTGGTCGTGGTCTACTCATGGATTATAACGAGAAGCCACTAGAGTATGTATACTTTGATGATCCCAACGAACTGTGCGAACGGCTCAAGCTTCTGGTCGCCTCGCAAGATGCAGGTAACACCGGTCACACCAACGAAATTACATCGATTATGGAAGAATTACGCGAATTGCGTATAATAGCGTAGATTGTGCGACTTGTTATTCATTATCACGATGGTTATCGACAAGTTTGGACATGCGTCTGACTGTGCTTCATATATTTCTTATGATGATTACTACGATTTTGACAACATGAGATTAGCGCGCGTCGCTACACCACAAGAAGATGATGATGCAGTCACGAAAGCGTACTTAGAATCGCGGTTAGCAACGCTACACCAGCAAGAGGGCGAACCAACGCTTGGAAGTGGTTCCACTATTCAGCAGTATATAGGCACGCTTGTGAAGGAGACAACAAACAGTATGATAACACAATTCTCGAGCGAGTATGTTACAAGATCAGACTTTAACCATTTTGAAGAGATGATGCGTAACCTTGTTCCAGCCACTGTGAACGCTAATGTTGCACAAATCGTAAGCAAACGGATAGATGATTCTATGAATAGCATATATAAGACATTAGACGCTGCTATTCAACAAGTGAAAGCACAATTTAGAATAGACATTGCACGAATTCAAGCAGATATTCAACAGTTGCAAGAGAAACTTAAAACGCACGCATATAGCCGTCAACCATACACACACACACACATATTAGCAATATGTCTGTAAAGGAGCAAATCGTCCACGAGTTACATAAGCCTGCTCGCATTAACTTTCCAAGAAGACATGTAATCACAAAAGGATTAAACGAGCTGTTTCAAGCCGATTTGGTGGAAATGATCCCATATGCAAAAATAAATAAAGGATTTAGATACATTCTAGTTGTTATCGATGTATTTTCTAAATACTTATGGGCCGTACCGGTTAAGCGCAAGACGGGTAAGGCTGTTTCAAACGCTTTTCAATCAATTTTCAACAAAGACCATCGTATTCCACGGTACATTCAAACGGATTTGGGAAAAGAATTTTATAATTCAACATTTAAGGCTTTAATGGAAAAATATGAGATTACACATTATAGTGTGTACAGCAATAAAAAGCTTGCGTAGTAGAACGCGTTAATCGTACCTTAAAGTCAAAAATGTGGAAACAATTTAGTTTGAATGGTTCGTATCTATGGCTGAATATACTATCCTCACTCGTGACTGCATATAACAACACCAAACATCGAACAATCGGCATGCGACCTGTAGATGTGACAAAACGCAATGAACGCAAACTTTTAATACAGTGTACAGTACGATCAAAACAGTTAACTTAAAGAGTAAAAAATTTTCTGTTGGGGATCATGTTCGCATTAGTAAACATAGAGGCCAATTTACCAAGGGATACACACCAAATTGGTCTAACGAAATTTTTACGGTGTACAAAGTGCATTTGACTAATCCTTTAACGTACCTATTGCGCGATAGTCGAGGACAACCAATATTAGGCGGCTTCTATGCAGAAGAACTTCAACGAACACACTATCCGGATGTATATTTAGTGGAAAAAGTATTGAAGAGAGTTAAAAATCAAGTATATGTGAAATGGTTAAATTTAGATTCTAGCCATAATAGTTGGATATCCAAAAATCATATTTTGTAGATTTGCTGTTACGTGTTTGTTTACCATCATATGTCATTCATCAATAAAAATTTTTTTACTGTTATATGATTTATTATAGCGACACACACACACACACACGCACACAAATTACATCTATGTACTACTAATTACTACACTAGTTCTACGTCAAGAAAGTTGTTTATAATTCCTCATGCCCGAAGCGCAAAACGTTGATGTAGGTTGATTTTCGCTGTTTTGGTTGAACTTGAGTATTTCGATGTCCGTGAATATGTGTAAATAACAAGCAGGTAAAAACACATTACCTTCTCAGCTAACAATTTCTCCCCGTACTTGACCAACACTCGAGGTATATATATTCATTGTAAAAGGTATGCGACACGTACAATAGCATCCTCCATTATATCTAATAAGTGCTATCTATAGCGCATCAGCTAAGACTACCAAGATGGCATGATTTACATACAAAAAATAGTATTAAACTAAAACAATAACTTTAATAGCATATACACTTTTTTATAATCATCTATACTATTTGATGGCCATTTTCCCGAATCCGGACCACACGTCCATCCTGGTTGCTGTTTTGAGCCCTTCATTGCCAAATTCTTGAGGAGCCAGTTATATGTTGTTCTATGAGGGCCAACTACATTAGGTTGGTACTTATAATTTACCTTATACTTTAAAATTAACTTCAATACTTTTCTAATACCATAGGTTGTGCGAAATATACAACATCTACAATCATATCGTCAATCGCTGTGCCAGTGATTTATAGTTGCATTTATATTCATGATAGGAAATGCCTTCGTACTCAATACAGCTCGGTTGGTTAGTAATTCTTCAAGGAAATATACATCGCTCAAACTATAATTACTCTCTATTGCGTCTAGTACACCGCGCACCTGATGACATTTTAACTCTGTTTTGCCGTTGCAAGCATCAATGAAGTTTGATACAAATTGATCGCACCTACTCTGTTGATTAAACAGCATGTCCATTACATCAATGGATGTATCATTGGTCAGCGTTAGCCATTTGAAGGCTTTAAAGGAACATGAACACCTACTCTGAACAGTATACGTTTGATTTTGTCTACATCATTCAATACTATGGCATGTTTCAGATGTTGGTGTAAAATGCGTTGTTCACTCTCGAACAAATCGTACAGTACATTGTCCATGTTAACTTGAAAACTTCGCACCACTATCGTTGTTGTTCCACTCACTGCGAGATCTATCCAAGTACCTAGCTTTTATGGCACATTCATCAAAATACCCCCACTAGTTTTTGTAACAGCATTAACAAATCAACAACCTCGAGATGATCTCTGGCAAGGCGACTCTGTTGAATTTGAGCAATATATTTAAGGAAAATCCAATTAGAGGTGTGTTGGTGGTGATAGATTGTTATTCAAATTATCTATGGGAATATCCTTCACTTTTAACGAAGGATGCATGCCCGGTAAATTGCAAATTAATCAAAAGAGCATAACGTTAATCATTACTCTACATACAGCACAAAAAGCTGTCATAGCCATGCGAGAAATATGTTGCCTGATAAATACTCCTTTATGATTGTTGTGGTTTTGACAATTTTGACAACGATCCTAGGTCATGGATCGAAACGTAAAGAAAGATGATTTTAAAAACTATGAGTGGTTTAATTCCCAACGAAGATTAAGAAAAAGGTTGCCTGATGTCGCTAAATCTATATATATACCAATGTTTAATACCTTGAAAGTAATAGGAAAATAAAATTTAAAGTTGTCAACCATGTTCGGGTGGTAATGTTGATTCGGTCATTGATACCTACTGCAAGTTAAAACAAGTCGTATACAATGATGAAAAGTTTTTTGAAACTAACTAAATGTGATCTTGAATACATGCTTTGTAAAAGCGATATAGTTCAGATTCTGCTACGATTCTTCAACAGACGGCGATAACAATAAAAACTCTGTTTAAATTAATTTTTAATTACGACTTAACATTGCGTAATTCTATTAAAATGATTTGAAATATAACGGTATTATTTTTATTGTTTAGCATCAATTTAATAACATTTGCTGATATAAGATGAAAATTGTGAATTTTGGTAATTGACAATTATGCTAAAATGTTTTGAAGTTACCTTGTTGTCATATGTTCCATTTAACAGAATTAAAACTCAGATATATTATAGACATTCTTGCAATTATTTACCATATGTGTATATATTTCTCTTGACAATAATTATTAATTTAAGAATAACTTATTGAATTAAAGTAGGTTATTTATAAGTACTAAATTCTACAATAATTAAAACGAGTTTGAAAATAAAAATGTATTGACAACGTAGCTATACTTGTAATTTATTCTGCCAGGATCAACAAAATATAATGCAAAATAGTTGTTTTAGGTATAAACCAGAACCATATAATTTTACATATGGGGATATGTTGTTATAATTATACTATAAATAGCACAATCGCCGAGGTCATTAACTACCATGCACTTTACTGAACGCGGTTGTTAAAGGGCGTTATATGAACGTTTTTTGCAAAGAAATAAGTAATATTTATCTCAGTTTGCGAAATGTTGAAACGTTTAGATCCGCAAGTTATGCATATCTTTTAGAAAACATATTTGCTTTTATGGACAAATTTTGCTTTACATTCCTTAACTTTAATAATTTCACTAATCATGTTTACAGAGTCTTTTAAATAATAATATCCTTTGAACATACTATCATCTGGAATACAAATTTTGTTATACCTATATCTAGTACTAATAATAATTAGTGTCTCTAGCACTGTAAAATTTAACTAGAATAAATAATTCACAATCTTTTATAGTGTTTAATTAAATCGGTCTTTTAACAACAAAAAGAGGTATTTTGCACATTGCAAATTATTATTACCATGCTTGTAGCAATAAATATTACATAATAAATTGCTGGTTATTCACCTAACAATAAAATTTTACACTAAGAATATATAATTGGTGTATGCTGGGTTGCCTGCCATAGATATGCATATATTTTTTAGAATTCAATTAAATTTAAGTACACGTAGGTAAATGTGTGAAAGTTACTTTACATTTCAGTATTCAGCTGTATTGTAAATAGTTATTGATATTGTATTGAAAAAACGACACCCAGTATTGTCAGCTGTGTAAAAATGTTTTGTTTCGGCAGTGAATCAATCAAACTGTATGAAAATATATGAACTCATTAGCATGTAATTAAAATAAGCTGGTAAGTGAAACTAATATAAATAAAACATTCAAATTTTGTGTGTTTCTTTTAAAATTATATATTTAATACAAAAATATTTTTAAAAATCTCGGGGATTCTTCAGCACGTGCACGTTTTTGCTTAACCTAAAATCTCCGAAGTATTCAATCACCTAATACGTGCAAAACCTCCGTTCAGAACGCCTTATGGAGTACCATTCCGCATTTGAGAATTAGTACATCTCCATCCAAATTCTTCACCACGTTTTAAATAACGACATTATTTGCATACATTTAAAGGTTATATAGATCCGGGTACGAGTTCAGAACGAGTGACCTGTCTTAACATGTTTTTTTTGCACACACGCCAATATTTTAAATTGAAACCATTATAAAATACGAGTCGAATAATTTCTCCTATTCTTTTTGAAATTTAATACAAAAATAATGGGGCAGAGCCCCGTTTAGGCACGTTTAGAAGCTCCCTTCCCCCACCATTCATCATTTTGAAAGTGATTATGTCATCCACCACATTTCCTATTTTTGCTTAACCTAAAAATCTCTCTTTAATTAACTAAAGCAACGACAATAAAAACAATGACGAAGCTCTAAAGATCACCGCTAAATTTTTCACTACATGCACGTTTTTGCATAACCTATAAATTTTTTATCACGTTTGTGCAATTAAACGAGTTATATATATACAATGTCTAATACGTCATCTACATACAATCACCAAACCGCTAAAAGTAAAAGAATTTTTATTGCCACATAAATTAAATGTATAATTACATTTAAATATTTAAATATATTCAAATTCCTAAAATGTAAGCAAGAACACCTCTTGATATAAGATCAAATTAATTTTTTTATTTGAGAGTCAAATAAATCGTTATGAAAGGTGGTATAATTTGCATACCAAGACGGAAATAGTCTTAACATGTTTTTGCAAACACACCTTATGTTAATTAAATCCATTATATTAAAAGTTGAATGATTTGCATATATATTACCAGAGAGCTATAATTTCAATAAAAACACGAGGTTATATTCGACTGCGAATTCTTGTTATTTTATCGTGACATTGAAATTGGTATAATTTGCATATATTTTAAATTCATACGGGTATAATTAAAAGATTATATGTTAGATCCGACTGCAAGTTCAGTGTACTTGTATAAATTATTTTGGGATGATGTAACCAAAAGGCAATATACGACATACTTGTCTTGAAATGTTTTGCAAACACACCTTATGTTAATTAAATACATTATATTAAAAGTCGAATGTCGACGTGATTTACATATATATTGCCAGATAAAAACACGTTGTTATATTCGACTGCATGCAAATTCTTAGTATTTTATCGCGACATTGAAATTGCGAGATGTGAACGACTTCTTTTTACAAGATTTTACCTGCAAACGTTTAAAATTTGACCTCCATCATATAACATTTCGTATATTTTCTCAATTTTATTTGCTACTTCGTACAAAACGCAGCTTATGAGGAGAGCTAAAACACTCTTTACCACTTGCACGCGTTTGCCTAATATTAAAAATTCTTCACAGCGGTGTTTTAATTTTTAGCTTAACCTACCCCAGAAAAATACGAACCAACACGTGAACTCCATTTTCTACACACACAACATTTTTTAAAAATTTAATATTTAATATTTAACGTCGGGAACGCTGCTAAAAATTTCCTAAGAAAATATCTCCACCCCAGCGCACGCGCACCACCCCACGACAAAATTTAACGACCCCGCCGAACGCACACCCCAAAGACCTAACGACCCCCGACGCAACAAATTTACACACAAAGACAATTTTGTTCTCAAAGCGGCGTATACATATCTTGCTGCACGTTTTGTTTCCCAAAGCGGCTTAGCTGTTCATATTGTTCTCGAACCGGCGTATACATATCTTGCTGTGGATCTCTGTTGCCAAACCGGCTTAGCTACCCTACTGTTAGATTCAAACCAAAAAATTGCTATCTACATTGCAGAACATTTTATTAAATCCAACTATTATATTAAAGTTGAAGGACGTTCATGCTAGACCAATATTTTCTTATCACTAGATTGAAGTAATTGAACTGTAAACTCGATAATCGTAAATGCAAAGGAAGTATCCATATAATCTTGAAACACAACATTTAAACTAATTGTTATAAAACCAGATAAAACGAAATCATACTAACAAAGGAATATACGAAGAGTGTCTAAAAAAACTTACAAAAGAGTTTTCAAAAAGAATAAACAAAAGAGCGCATTATTAAAAAGCACTAGGTCAAGTGTTTGTTACACTTGAGTTCCACTACGGCGTAAAGCCACACGCAAATTACATGGTATCTTCGTGCCAAGTGTTCTAGCTAAAGTGACCGTTGACACATTGTGCACGAAATAAGAAAGCTGTTTGGCCTTGAAATATTTATACTAATAATTAATGCCTGATGTTAGCAACCAAACTAGCATCTCTGTATTGTGGTTAGACCACATGATCCCAATACGGATATTTATTTAATTGACGATGTTTACTGGTTTAATGGACTACACAAAAGATATATTTAACTAATAATTTATTAGTGCTTTGTAGTGGTCTAAAAAACCGTTACAAAGTTGTGTCTCTGGCAAATGATGGGGACGATCAAGTGTCAAGATTTGCCGAGTTGTAGTGGAAAATATTGTAAAGCTAAGGTCATATTTAAAATTTAGGCAGGTGTACGAAAAAAGATGGTGGATTATGTTGTTTTCAGGAAAATCTGCTTTTTAAGTTTTCAATAAATAATTTATAACCTGACATATATTTGTGTAAAATGCCTGAAACCTTTTATTTATGTACTTCTCACTAACAAATTTTGTAAAAGATTATGATGCGAAGGGACTAAATGCATTTTTTCGCATATATGGTCTCTCGGTACACAAAAACGACCTACCCACCCTTTAAAATGATAAACAAGTATATCAAGAAAAGTGCATTTTATGTCTTTGTATGTGATTTAAGAAGTTCTAAAGTGTTTGTTCACCATGAGAACACACTTAAAATGTTTCGTTTTATCCAAACCACGCTTTGGAAATAACTTTTGAGTAAACTAGTAAATTCAAATAACTCTATAAATATGATTCCGTTAAAGTTGTGCTTTTCATTGGTATTCTCCGTGGTGTTGCAAAGAAATGTAATCCTTTGGATACGGCTTGTCGTTTTTCTTTTCTAACTGCATATTTATATTAAACTGCAACGGTTTTTCATGTAAGATTTTTTGTGGGAATCGTTTTTGTAGTTTGTCGTGCCACAGTAAAATTTTAACTTTTGAATGATATGATGCGTTCCTTACAGTTACGATGACAAATAAGTGCTCCACAAATGAGACTCTTCAGGTCGTAAGTTCAGGTAAACCCGAAATGGTCGACTGGAACGACTTAGGATCTTAAAGAAAGTTGAAACTACAAAAAATATATAAAGGTGCCAGGAACGGGGAGCAAAGGAAACAACGAGAAATGTTCCATGGTTTTCAAACCAACCTTAAGTAACTCACAATACCCAGAAAAATAACTATTTAAATAAACCAAGAAATGAACTTTAATCAAGCAAATATCGAACCAAATTAACAATTTTTTCTAATCTTCTTCGGGAATTAAACCACTCATAGTTTTAAAAATCATCTTTATACGTTTCGATCCATGACCTAAGATCGTTGTCAAAATAGGTCATGGATCAAAACGTATAAAGATGATTTTAAAAACTATAAGTGGTTTAATTCCCAAAGAAGATTAAGAAAAATGCTAAACAAACCACAACAAACATACAGGAAGTATTTACACATTAACATAAACCACATAAACTCAAAAAACCGTGCACCTAAATAATATAAACCTAAATGATAATTCAGCAAAATATTACGTTCAATAATCAAACACTTCAAATATCTAAAAATATCTGTACACATGTTTGGTCAACATAAGACCAGTATGATCCCGTTAACCCAAAAGTAAGGATTAAATATTAACAGTGCATAGATTTTATGGCCACAAAAAATCACAGTACTTATTCATATTATTATCTCCCCGTAAACTCGATATACGAGACACAATGGCAGTTGGTAGCGCTAATCTTTATACAGATTTTGGCGCGCCCGTCTGTCAATGACGTCACACAATATACAAATTTAAACGCGCATATGTCAATGACGTCACACAATAAGCAAATTTAATTGCGCAATTACGCAATAAATATCATAATAAACCTTACAAATGCAGTATAGACAATAAGATACTCACATAAATAGGTCTAGCTTCCCACGAAGTACGTCAAGGATGGCGTCCCACCGGATAGCGTCCTTTAGGATGGCTGGAGCCCCTTATAAGATAATTAACGGAGGGTACGCCTGACGTCCTTCAAAGCGCTCCGATCCAGCTACGGCAGTCGCAGTTGCTGCCAGGACTCGTTCGTAGGGTCGTGGACTACTGTTCGAGCAGGCTGTCAAATTACCTCTACCTATAGGGGTCGAATAAGAAACAGGTTTAAGGCGACAAACAAAGATAAGCAAAGGCAAGAATCTACATAAAATAAAGGTAAAGATACGTTGCAAAACCAACCCTCCTCTGGAAGTCTCAGGCAAAAACAGCGACGTTACAGAGTTCCTCGGAAACCTCCCACTCTTGTTCTCCCGCCTCTCGCGTCGCGCGATCTGGCGCAAACGCACTCTGACGTGACAGAAATACACGCCAAGTCTTTTGAATTTTAAGGCGCGAAAACTTCCGCACATCAACATTAAGCTCAGGAATGTTTAGTGCCAATTTGGCACGTAATAATTCGCGACAAAGCCATAAAAGAAAAAACTTAAAAAAAGAAAAAGTCTATTAGCACAGTAACAGCTTAAAATCTAAATCTTAGTTACCCTACGTAAAACCTAACTTAAAACATACAAAATGTTTATATAAGGCGCCACCTGGTTTTCGACGATAACACGTCTACCGAAGTACCAGGAAACGGAATATGTAGCCCCATTGTCTTTGACTACACTAATAATCGACAGCACAAATTTGTCGGGGAGCATGAAACACTACTTAAATTAAAACAAATGCGACAAGTCGCCTAACCTATCTAAACTAAAGCTAACATTAAGGTTTCCTACATGCAAACGCACATGAGCGCTGCATCAAAACTGTTCTTTGTTGGCAAAAAGTTCCCAAATTTAAAATGTTCATGAGAGTGCGTTAGTCTACACTCTAGCAAATTTTGTTACTGGTACTTTGGTTTACTAACGATACACATCAAAACTTGTCCATGACAATGTTTGTGAATCAACAAATTTACCAAAAGTACCACCCTACTAAATCCTTACATCGCTAACCTAACAAATTACATTTCTACATCAGATTAGCTTTTTCACTTAAATTTCAAGAAAAATAGTTCCCACGTCTGGTCATAAATACCAAACGTTAGGAAGGTAAAAAGATAAAACAAGATCTCAAATTGTCGTTGAAGATAATAGATAAGATAACGATATTGAGCTTAAATTGTTATCATCAAAAGTAATGGATAAGATAACGATATTAAGCTTTAGTTATTATTTGAGATACTAGGTAAGATAACGCGATATTAAGCTAAAGTTATTATTAGAGATAGTAGGTAAGGTAACGCGGCATTAAACAAAAGTTTATACTATAGATAATAGGTAAGATAACGCGAAATTAACTCAAAGTTATTACTAACGGTAGTCGGTAAGATAACCATATTAACTAAAATTATTATTATAAGTAATCGGTAAGGTAACCATATTAAACTAAGGGTATTATCAAAAATAATAAATAAGATAAGATATTAGCTTAGTTATTACCAAAGATAATAGATAAAGGTAACGATAGAGTGGCTCCGTGGAGCCGTTAAATGGGCATTTCTCGTACCCTTTAAAAAGAGAGACCTGTGAAGCAGGCCCGTTTGCAAGAAACGGCACGAGGGACCGGCAAAGTCTTTTGGGTGCATCCCTGCACCCGGCGTTAATTGATATCGGTGATACAATCACCCGATACCCACACGATATATAGCGACATCTATATAAACCCATGCACTCACACATTTACACACTCATACATACCTTCACTGTCAGTGCCCATGCGCTGACAGCGGCACCGCATGACCTCACGAAAGATTTCCAGAGACGGGGTCCAGGTGTCTGTGAAAACCTCCCGCGCAACCACACGGTGACTAACGGAAATGAAAAAGCAGAAAAATAGGAACGGTAGAAAGAGGGAGGTAGGTAATTGGAATGCATAAGAAGCACTTCCAGGTAGAAGAAAGTAGAGGAAGCGCTCGCATTGAACAAAAGAGACAGAAAAAGGTGGATAGCAAAGCGCTACTCAACCAGCCAATGTGGTCAGTAGCCCGGAGTGAGGGAACATCACTCTTATGTGGCAGACGGGTGTTCCGGGACGAGAACAGGTCCCCCAAAGGAAGAATAAGACAGAAACGGAGACAGCGGGATAAGAAAAAGTAGAGTTTTTGGACAAGCGTCCGAGAGAAGGTAGAGAGTTGTCCCTATTGAAACACAGCGCAGTTTGAAGGACCACCTGCGATATTAATCCGACAAGATAAGGTATCATACGTTTAAAAATTCACTAGGCTCTTAGGAGAACTAGTACGATCATTTTCCTAACGAGTGCATCCACTACGATAAGAAAATCAGACAAAAGTTGACACAACAACTCAAAGGTATCATTACAGATACAATCACACGAAAACTCAACTGTTTCAAGGTAGTTGTTTAAAACGGTAACGCCCTAAACACACAACAATGCCTAATTATAAACAGTTAAATACAGGTACACTGTCCCAATATGCTAAAACAACCGAGAATTTAATAAGATATCAATAAGAAGCAATAGCGCCTCACCACGAAGTTCAACAAAAACAATGAAAAAATGTTTATAAGTTATGGTAATTTAGTAGAAAAGAAACAAATAATGATATAGTATAATGTGGGCGACTGCAATAATTCAGAGGAAAAACACATGGCATAGGCAATCCTAGTTTATTGCAACTGCGAATATGAACTATTTCTAACAATGGCATAGGCTGCGCATGTCCTATGTGAGCCCAAAGAAGAAAAAATCCACTCTAACATCAGCTAAAACCAATCATAAAAATTCAATGACTTAATACAACCAAAGTTACGACAATTACCACACAATTAAACGATGTAAGACAAATACTAAAAACCAAATAATATGCTGTACGAAAAGTTCGAGGATTAATTAAATGAAACGATAGAGTTATACTTGGGGGGTCTAGAGGATGAAATAATATACAAGTAACGGTACGGTCAAAGAAAAGTCGACCAGAAGCAAAAGGTTTAAGGTAAATAAGTTAAACGTATAAAAGGTAGGTGTATAAGAGAAGGAATAAGTAATTAAAGATACTAATTGATGGTGAGAACAAAAAATATTAGGGAATTGTGAGAGGAAAGGAACGTGAAAAACTTAAATAGCATTCGGGTCAGCAGAGAATGGCTTAAGGTTTTTAATATGCCACCTGCCTTGGCGTTTTCCTTCAGCATCTTGAAGTTCGTAGATAAGGGACTAATGACACGAACGACTTCACAAAGGATGAATTTAGGGGCTAATTTTGAAGAAAATTTCTTAGATACATCCGATAAGACATAATTCCTTTTCCAAACTTGTTTGCCCAAGGCGAAGGAAATATCTCGTTTACGTAAGTTATAGTGGTCCTTACTCTTTTCGTAAGCTTTTAACAAATTTTTTCTAACGTCGTTAAAGATAGAAGGTAATGACTGTTGGTCTTTGTCCCAGCGTACTTTATCGTCAAATTCAATTACGTTAGTATCATCAGGCACTAAACCATAGTAACTCCCATCGATTAGGTATATCTTCTAAAACAAGAAATGACGGAGTGAATTGGGTTGCTTCGGGTTTAGATGTACGCAAAGCTTGAGCAATTTTAAAAATTTGTTCATCCCATGTAGTATGGTCTGAATCAATATAGGAAGAGATAGCGGTAACTAAAACTCTATTTACTCCTTCGGTAGGGTTTACTTGAGGATGGTATTTTGCGTTAAACCAAATTTTTTGTACTTTATAACTCTTGACGAAATTTTGAAAATCTTTAGAGATAAATTGTGCCCCATTATCACAAAGAATAGTCTGAGGAACACCAAAGATAAGAAATACATTTTGCTTTAGGAATTTAATTATAGCAGCAGATGTAGCTTTACGTAAGGGTTGCACCATAACAAATTTAGAAAACCAATCGGTGACAACTAAAAGATATTGGTTACCTTTTTTCGATCGGGGGAGAGGTCCTAATAAGTCAAGCGATATTAATTGAAAGGGATAAGATACACGTTTAAAGTTATCCAATTGATAGTGGAGGCAAAAAACAATAGATACATTGACAAAAAAGTAAAACGTGAAAAGCTTTTAGATGTACGTAGGGTTGAACGATTTTAAAGATAATTTTATGCCATTTAATAAGGTTTAAATCGATATGTGAAGAGATAAGGGTAATCAAGACTCGATTCATTAATAAAATTGTTAAAAAACAGAAAGATATCTTGTAAAGCATATATTTACTAGGATGGGAAGCTCTCGTTTGAGTTCCACCCAAACTAATAAAGAAAAATTTCAACATCATTCTTAAAAAATAATTCACAAATTCTAAAACGACAAACTTACCATGTAAATCTTGTCTAGACTTATAATGTTTAACGACCGGCCATTGGGGTCTCGTTCTAGACTTACAGAGCTGGACGACCAATTTGAATGGCAAATCTCGCTTAATGGATCTTAAAGTTCTACGTTGAAATATCGATATTTAAAAAAATATGCTGTCAAAACAAACTCATACTCGCTATACAAAAGAAATATTCCACGATACATGTATAAAGAAACAGTATTCCAAATTATTGGAATGTTCTTTCGATATTGCGGAGTTATCAACAACCATCGTAAATGAGTTTAAATATAAAATGTTAACGACAATTCCTTTGTTTCAGTATTTAAAGGAGCAGATATAAAGAGATTCAGTTTATTACAACATTTTAGAAGGTAAAAGGTATGGTTAGATAATTTCGTTAACTATATATTAATTGAAAAATCTTCTTTAAAAAGCATTTATAAGGTATAGTATTTAAATTTAATCACGGTAACTGTATAAATCACTTAAGGAACCACGTTTAGAACTGTATTAGAGCAAGATAGTATTTAATGAAAGAAATATATCACGGTTAGGTTACAAAAGGCACTCTAAATTATAAAAAAGTACATAATATGTGTTATTTAACAAATAAAACCAGATCCCGGTACTCTAACGTTTTAAAAGATATTTTAAAGACTCAAATCATTACGTTAAATACTTTTAAAGACAAGGTTTCTTTTAAAAATAATTCTAATGTCATAATTAAATAGTTAGATTACTAAGACACTTTTAAAATGTAAACACACAAGACAGTGTTGATTTACGGTTTCAAACCAGTTTTTTAAAGTCGAAAAACAGGCAAGGGTTATATTTTAATCTAATATAAATAGATAATTTTCCTAATAAACAATGTTTAAGGCATGCAATTACTTAATTGTTTATGTATTTGTGCAAATATACTTACTTGTGTAAATTAAAAGTGAGGTTAACTTGTTGATCCTTCCTAAAAGTTATAGTTCCATTTAAAACAACTAATCACACATTTCAAATAATTTGAGCTATAAATGACACTGCATTTAAAATTACTAGAAAATTAATTATTTTAATGAAACATTTTTTAAACAAAAGTTATACATTGCAATCAGCTGACATGTCAATTCAGAAAAATCTCTAGGGAGTTTGCAAAATACCAACCTAAAATTTAAGGTCAATAGGTGTTCAAAAATTAAGATAATTAATATTTATTTTTAGTGAAACAGCTTATATATATATATATATATATATATATATATATATATATCGTTAATTAATAATTATAAAGTCATAAAACAAAAGAAGAAACTCCTATACAACCTAGAACACGTTAAAGGCGCCATTATTATCTCTTCGTAAACTCGGTATACGAGACACAATGGCAGTTGTTAGCGCTAATCTTTATACAGATTTTGGCGCGCTCATCTGTCAATGACGTCACACGATATACAAATTTAAACGCGCATATGTCAATGACGTCACACAATAAGCAAATTTAATTGCGCAATTACGCACTAAATATCATAATAAACCTTACAAATGCAGTTTAGACAATAAGGTACTCACATAAATAGGTCCAGCTTCCACGAAGTACGCCAAGGATGGCGTCCCACCGGATAGCGTCCTTCAGGATGGCTGGAGCCCCTTTAAGATAATTAACGGAGGGTACGCTTAGCGTCCTTCCAAAGCGCTCCGACCAGCTACGGCAGTCGCAGTTGCTCCCAGGACTCGTTTGTCTAGGGTCGTGGACTACTGTTCGAGCAGGCTGCTTACAAATTACCTCTACCTATGTAGGGATCGAATAAGGAAACAGGTTTAAGTGGCGACAAACAAAGATAAGCAAAGGCAAGAATCTACATAAATAAAAGGTAAAGATACGTTACCAAAAACCCAACCACTCCTCTGGAAGTCTCAGGCAAAAACAGCGACGTTACAGAGTTCCTCGGAAACCTCCCCACTCTTGTTCTCCCGCCTCTCGCGTCGCGCGATCTGGCGCAAACGCACTCTGACGTGACAGAAATACACGCCAAGTCTTTTGAATTTTAAGGCGCGAAAACTTCCGCACATCAAAATTAAGCTCAGGAATGTTTAGTGCCAATTTGGCACGTAATAATTCGCGACAAAGCCATAAAAGAAAAAACTTAAAAAAAGAAAAAGTCTATTAGCACAGTAACAGCTTAAAATCTAAATCTTAGTTACCCTACGTAAAACCTAACTTAAAACATACAAAAATGTTTATATAAGGCGCCACCTGGTTTTTTCGACGATAACACGTCTACCGAAGTACCAGGAAACGGAATATGTAGCCCCATTGTCTTTGACTACACTAATAATCGACAGCACAAATTTGTCGGGGAGCATGAAACACTACTTAAATTAAAACAAATGCGACAAGTCGCCTAACCTATCTAAACTAAAGCTAACATTAAGGTTTCCTACATGCAAACGCACATGAGCGCTGCATCAAAACTGTTCTTTGTTGGCAAAAGTGCCCAAATTTAAAATGTTCATGAGAGTGCGTTAGTCTACACTCTAGCAAATTTTGTTACTGGTACTTTGGTTTACTAACGATACACATCAAAACTTGTCCATGACAATGTTTGTGAATCAACAAATTTACCAAAAGTACCACCCTACTAAATCCTTACATCGCTAACCTAACAAATTACATTTCTACATCAGGTTAGCTTTTCACTTAAATTTCAAGAAAAATAGTTCCCACGTCTGGTCATAAATACCAAACGTTAGGAAGGTAAAAAGATAAAACAAGATCTCAAATTGTCGTTGAAGATAATAGATAAGATAACGATATTGAGCTTAAATTGTTATCATCAAAAGTAATGGATAAGATAACGATATTAAGCTTTAGTTATTATTTGAGATACTAGGTAAGATAACGCGATATTAAGCTAAAGTTATTATTAGAGATAGTAGGTAAGGTAACGCGGCATTAAACAAAAGTTTATACTATAGATAATAGGTAAGATAACGCGAAATTAACTCAAAGTTATTACTAACGGTAGTCGGTAAGATAACCATATTAACTAAAATTATTATTATAAGTAATCGGTAAGGTAACCATATTAAACTAAGGGTATTATCAAAAATAATAAATAAGATAAGATATTAGCTTAGTTATTACCAAAGATAATAGATAAAGGTAACGATAGAGTGGCTCCGTGGAGCCGTTAAATGGGCATTTATCGTACCCTTTAAAAAGAGAGACCTGTGAAGCAGGCCCGTTTGCAAGAAACGGCACGAGGGACCGGCAAAGTCTTTTGGGTGCATCCCTGCACCCGGCGTTAATTGATATCGGTGATACAATCACCCGATACCCACACGATATTTAGCGACATCTATATAAACCCATGCACTCACACATTTACACACTCATACATACCTTCACTGTCAGTGCCCATGCGCTGACAGCGGCACCATGACCTCACGAAAGATTTCCAGAGACGGGGTCCAGGTGTCTGTGAAAACCTCCCGCGCAACCACACGGTGACTAACGGAAATGAAAAAGCAGAAAAATAGGAACGGTAGAAAGAGGGAGGTAGGTAATTGGAATGCATAAGAAGCACTTCCAGGTAGAAGAAAGTAGAGGAAGCGCTCGCATTGAACAAAAGAGACAGAAAAAGGTGGATAGCAAAGCGCTACTCAACCAGCCAATGTGGTCAGTAGCCCGGGTGAGGAACATCACTCTTATGTGGCAGACGGGTGTTCCGGGACGAGAACAGGTCCCACAAAGGAAGAATAAGACAGAAACGGAGACAGCGGGATAAGAAAAAGTAGAGTTTTTGGACAAGCGTCCGAGAGAAGGTAGAGAGTTGTCCCTATTGAAACACAGCGCAGTTTGAAGGACCACCTGCGATATTAATCCGACAAGATAAGGTATCATACGTTTAAAAATTCACTAGGCTCTTAGGAGAACTAGTACGATCATTTTCCTAACGAGTGCATCCACTACGATAAGAAAATCAGACAAAAGTTGACACAACAACTCAAAGGTATCATTACAGATACAATCACACGAAAACTCAACTGTTTCAAGGTAGTTGTTTAAAACGGTAACGCCCTAAACACACAAAGATGCCTAATTATAAGCAATTAAATACAGGTACACTGTCCCAATATGCTAAAACAACCGAGAATTTAATAAGATATCAATAAGAAGCAATAGCGCCTCACCACGAAGTTCAACAAAAAACAATGAAAAAAAATGTTTATAAGTTATGGTAATTTAGTAGAAAAAGAAACAAATAATGATATAGTATAATGTGGGCGACTGCAATAATTCAGAGGAAAACACATGGAATGGGCAATCCTAGTTTTTGCAACTGCGAATATGAACTATTTCTAACAATGGCATAGGCTGCGCATGTCCTATGTGAGCCCAAAGAAGAAAAACATCCACTCTAACATCAGCTAAAACCAATCATAAAAATTCAATGACTTAATACAACTAAAGTTACGACAATTACCACACAATTAAACGATGTAAGACAAATACTAAAACCAAATAATATGCTGTACGAAAAGTTCGAGGATTAATTAAATGAAACGATAGAGTTATATTTGGGGGTCTAGAGGATAAAGTAATATACAAGTAACGGTACGGTCAAAGAAAAGTCGACCAGAAGCAAAGGTTTAAGGTAAATAAGTTAAACGTATAAAAGGTAGGTGTATAAGAGAAGGAATAAGTAATTAAAGATACTAATTGATGGTGAGAACAAAAATATTAGGGAATTGTGAGAGGAAAGGAACGTGAAAAACTTAAATAGCATTCGGGTCAGCAGAGAATGGCTTAAGGTTTTTAATATGCCACCTGCCTTGGCGTTTTCCTTCAGCATCTTGAAGTTCGTAGATAAGGGGACTAATGACACGAACGACTTCACAAAGGATGAATTTAGGGGCTAATTTTGAAGAAAATTTCTTAGATACATCCGATAAGACATAATTCCTTTTCCAAACTTGTTTGCCCAAGGCGAAGGAAATATCTCGTTTACGTAAGTTATAGTGGTCCTTACTCTTTTCGTAAGCTTTTAACAAATTTTTTCTAACGTCGTTAAAGATAGAAGGTAATGACTGTTGGTCTTTGTCCCAGCGTACTTTATCGTCAAATTCAATTACGTTAGTATCATCAGGCACTAAACCATAGTAACTCCCATCGATTGGGGTATATCTTCTAAAAACAAGAAATGACGGAGTGAATTGGGTTGCTTCGGGTTTAGATGTACGCAAAGCTTGAGCAATTTTAAAAATATGTTCATCCCATGTAGTATGGTCTGAATCAATATAGGAAGAGATAGCGGTAACTAAAACTCTATTTACTCCTTCGGTAGGGTTAACTTGAGGATGGTATTTTGCGTTAAACCAAATTTTTTGTACTTTATAACCTTGACGAAATTTTGAAAATCTTTAGAGATAAATTGTGCCCCATTATCACAAAGAATAATCTGAGGAACACCAAAGATAAGAAATACATTTTGCTTTAGGAATTTAATTATAGCAGCAGATGTAGCTTTACGTAAGGGTTGCACCATAACAAATTTAGAAAACCAATCGGTGACAACTAAAAGATATTGGTTACCTTTTTTCGATCGGGGGAGAGGTCCTAATAAGTCAAGCGATATTAATTGAAAGGGATAAGATACACGTTTAAAGTTATCCAATTGATAGTGGAGGCAAAAAACAATAGATACATTGACAAAAAAGTAAAACGTGAAAAGCTTTTAGATGTACGTAGGGTTGAACGATTTTAAAGATAATTTTATGCCATTTAATAAGGTTTAAATCGATATGTGAAGAGATAAGGGTAATCAAGACTCGATTCATTAATAAAATTGTTAAAAAACAGAAAGATATCTTGTAAAGCATATATTTACTAGGATGGGAAGCTCTCGTTTGAGTTCACCCAAACTAATAAAGAAAAATTTCAACATCATTCTTAAAAAATAATTCACAAATTCTAAAACGACAAACTTACCATGTAAATCTTGTCTAGACTTATAATGTTTAACGACCGGCCATTGGGGTCTCGTTCTAGACTTACAGAGCTGGACGACCAATTTGAATGGCAAATCTCGCTTAATGGATCTTAAAGTTCTACGTTGAAATATCGATATTTAAAAAAATATGCTGTCAAAACAAACTCATACTCGCTATACAAAAGAAATATTCCACGATACATGTATAAAGAAACAGTATTCCAAATTATTGGAATGTTCTTTCGATATTGCGGGAGTTATCAACAACCATCGTAAATGAGTTTAAATATAAAATGTTAACGACAATTCCTTTGTTTCAGTATTTAAAGGAGCAGATATAAAGAGATTCAGTTTATTACAACATTTTAGAAGGTAAAAGGTATGGTTAGATAATTTCGTTAACTATATATTAATTGAAAAATCTTCTTTAAAAAGCATTTATAAGGTATAGTATTTAAATTTAATCACGGTAACTGTATAAATCACTTAAGGAACCACGTTTAGAACTGTATTAGAGCAAGATAGTATTTAATGAAAGAAATATATCACGGTTAGGTTACAAAAAGGCACTCTAAATTATAAAAAAGTACATAATATGTGTTATTTAACAAATAAAACCAGATCCCGGTACTCTAACGTTTTAAAAGATATTTTAAAGACTCAAATCATTACGTTAAATACTTTTAAAGACAAGGTTTCTTTTAAAAATAATTCTAATGTCATAATTAAATAGTTAGATTACTAAGACACTTTTAAAATGTAAACACACAAGACAGTGTTGATTTACGGTTTCAAACCAGTTTTTTAAAGTCGAAAAACAGGCAAGGGTTATATTTTAATCTAATATAAATAGATAATTTTCCTAATAAACAATGTTTAAGGCATGCAATTACTTAATTGTTTATGTATTTGTGCAAATATACTTACTTGTGTAAATTAAAAGTGAGGTTAACTTGTTGATCCTTCCTAAAAGTTATAGTTCCATTTAAAACAACTAATCACACATTTCAAATAATTTGAGCTATAAATGACACTGCATTTAAAATTACTAGAAAATTAATTATTTTAATGAAACATTTTTTAAACAAAAGTTATACATTGCAATCAGCTGACATGTCAATTCAGAAAAATCTCTAGGGAGTTTGCAAAATACCAACCTAAAATTTAAGGTCAATAGGTGTTCAAAAATTAAGATAATTAATTTTTATTTTTAGTGAAACAGCTATATATATATATATATATATATATATATATATCGTTAATTAATAATTATAAAGTCATAAAACAAAAGAAGAAACTCCTATACAACCTAGAACACGTTAAAGGCGCCATTATTATCTCTTCGTAAACTCGGTATACGAGACACAATGGCAGTTGTTAGCGCTAATCTTTATACAGATTTTGGCGCGCTCATCTGTCAATGACGTCACACGATATACAAATTTAAACGCGCATATGTCAATGACGTCACACAATAAGCAAATTTAATTGCGCAATTACGCACTAAATATCATAATAAACCTTACAAATGCAGTTTAGACAATAAGGTACTCACATAAATAGGTCCAGCTTCCCACGAAGTACGCCAAGGATGGCGTCCCACCGGATAGCGTCCTTCAGGATGGCTGGAGCCCCCTTTAAGATAATTAACGGAGGGTACGCTTAGCGTCCTTCCAAAGCGCTCCGACCAGCTACGGCAGTCGCAGTTGCTCCCAGGACTCGTTTGTCTAGGGTCGTGGACTACTGTTCGAGCAGGCTGCTTACAAATTACCTCTACCTATGTAGGGATCGAATAAGGAAACAGGTTTAAGTGGCGACAAACAAAGATAAGCAAAGGCAAGAATCTACATAAATAAAAGGTAAAGATACGTTACCAAAAACCCAACCACTCCTCTGGAAGTCTCAGGCAAAAACAGCGACGTTACAGAGTTCCTCGGAAACCTCCCCCACTCTTGTTCTCCCGCCTCTCGCGTCGCGCGATCTGGCGCAAACGCACTCTGACGTGACAGAAATACACGCCAAGTCTTTTGAATTTTAAGGCGCGAAAACTTCCGCACATCAAAATTAAGCTCAGGAATGTTTAGTGCCAATTTGGCACGTAATAATTCGCGACAAAGCCATAAAAGAAAAACTTAAAAAGAAAAAGTCTATTAGCACAGTAACAGCTTAAAATCTAAATCTTAGTTACCCTACGTAAAACCTAACTTAAAACATACAAAAATGTTTATATAAGGCGCCACCTGGTTTTTTCGACGATAACACGTCTACCGAAGTACCAGGAAACGGAATATGTAGCCCCATTGTCTTTGACTACACTAATAATCGACAGCACAAATTTGTCGGGGAGCATGAAACACTACTTAAATTAAAACAAATGCGACAAGTCGCCTAACCTATCTAAACTAAAGCTAACATTAAGGTTTCCTACATGCAAACGCACATGAGCGCTGCATCAAAACTGTTCTTTGTTGGCAAAAAGTGCCCAAATTTAAAATGTTCATGAGAGTGCGTTAGTCTACACTCTAGCAAATTTTGTTACTGGTACTTTGGTTTACTAACGATACACATCAAAACTTGTCCATGACAATGTTTGTGAATCAACAAATTTACCAAAAGTACCACCCTACTAAATCCTTACATCGCTAACCTAACAAATTACATTTCTACATCAGGTTAGCTTTTTCACTTAAATTTCAAGAAAAATAGTTCCCACGTCTGGTCATAAATACCAAACGTTAGGAAGGTAAAAAGATAAAACAAGATCTCAAATTGTCGTTGAAGATAATAGATAAGATAACGATATTGAGCTTAAATTGTTATCATCAAAAGTAATGGATAAGATAACGATATTAAGCTTTAGTTATTATTTGAGATACTAGGTAAGATAACGCGATATTAAGCTAAAGTTATTATTAGAGATAGTAGGTAAGGTAACGCGGCATTAAACAAAAGTTTATACTATAGATAATAGGTAAGATAACGCGAAATTAACTCAAAGTTATTACTAACGGTAGTCAGTAAGATAACCATATTAACTAAAATTATTATTATAAGTAATCGGTAAGGTAACCATATTAAACTAAGGGTATTATCAAAATAATAAATAAGATAAGATATTAGCTTAGTTATTACCAAAGATAATAGATAAAGGTAACGATAGAGTGGCTCCGTGGAGCCGTTAAATGGGCATTTATCGTACCCTTTAAAAAGAGAGACCTGTGAAGCAGGCCCGTTTGCAAGAAACGGCACGAGGGACCGGCAAAGTCTTTGGGTGCATCCCTGCACCGGCGTTAATTGATATCGGTGATACAATCACCCGATACCCACACGATATTTAGCGACATCTATATAAACCCATGCACTCACACATTTACACACTCATACATACCTTCACTGTCAGTGCCCATGCGCTGACAGCGGCACCGCATGACCTCACGAAAGATTTCCAGAGACGGGGTCCAGGTGTCTGTGAAAACCTCCCGCGCAACCACACGGTGACTAACGGAAATGAAAAAGCAGAAAAATAGGAACGGTAGAAAGAGGGAGGTAGGTAATTGGAATGCATAAGAAGCACTTCCAGGTAGGAGAAAGTAGAGGAAGCGCTCGCATTGAACAAAAGAGACAGAAAAAGGTGGATAGCAAAGCGCTACTCAACCAGCCAATGTGGTCAGTAGCCCGGAGTGAGGGAACATCACTCTTATGTGGCAGACGGGTGTTCCGGGACGAGAACAGGTCCCACAAAGGAAGAATAAGACAGAAACGGAGACAGCGGGATAAGAAAAAGTAGAGTTTTTGGACAAGCGTCCGAGAGAAGGTAGAGAGTTGTCCCTATTGAAACACAGCGCAGTTTGAAGGACCACCTGCGATATTAATCCGACAAGATAAGGTATCATACGTTTAAAAATTCACTAGGCTCTTAGGAGAACTAGTACGATCATTTTCCTAACGAGTGCATCCACTACGATAAGAAAATCAGACAAAAGTTGACACAACAACTCAAAGGTATCATTACAGATACAATCACACGAAAACTCAACTGTTTCAAGGTAGTTGTTTAAAACGGTAACGCCCTAAACACACAAAGATGCCTAATTATAAGCAATTAAATACAGGTACACTGTCCCAATATGCTAAAACAACCGAGAATTTAATAAGATATCAATAAGAAGCAATAGCGCCTCACCACGAAGTTCAACAAAAAACAATGAAAAAAAATGTTTATAAGTTATGGTAATTTAGTAGAAAAAGAAACAAATAATGATATAGTATAATGTGGGCGACTGCAATAATTCAGAGGAAAAACACATGGAATGGGCAATCCTAGTTTTTTGCAACTGCGAATATGAACTATTTCTAACAATGGCATAGGCTGCGCATGTCCTATGTGAGCCCAAAGAAGAAAAACATCCACTCTAACATCAGCTAAAACCAATCATAAAAATTCAATGACTTAATACAACTAAAGTTACGACAATTACCACACAATTAAACGATGTAAGACAAATACTAAAAACCAAATAATATGCTGTACGAAAAGTTCGAGGATTAATTAAATGAAACGATAGAGTTATATTTGGGGGGTCTAGAGGATAAAGTAATATACAAGTAACGGTACGGTCAAAGAAAAGTCGACCAGAAGCAAAAGGTTTAAGGTAAATAAGTTAAACGTATAAAAGGTAGGTGTATAAGAGAAGGAATAAGTAATTAAAGATACTAATTGATGGTGAGAACAAAAAATATTAGGGAATTGTGAGAGGAAAGGAACGTGAAAAACTTAAATAGCATTCGGGTCAGCAGAGAATGGCTTAAGGTTTTTAATATGCCACCTGCCTTGGCGTTTTCCTTCAGCATCTTGAAGTTCGTAGATAAGGGGACTAATGACACGAACGACTTCACAAAGGATGAATTTAGGGGCTAATTTTGAAGAAAATTTCTTAGATACATCCGATAAGACATAATTCCTTTTCCAAACTTGTTTGCCCAAGGCGAAGGAAATATCTCGTTTACGTAAGTTATAGTGGTCCTTACTCTTTTCGTAAGCTTTTAACAAATTTTTTCTAACGTCGTTAAAGATAGAAGGTAATGACTGTTGGTCTTTGTCCCAGCGTACTTTATCGTCAAATTCAATTACGTTAGTATCATCAGGCACTAAACCATAGTAACTCCCATCGATTAGGGTATATCTTCTAAAAACAAGAAATGACGGAGTGAATTGGGTTGCTTCGGGTTTAGATGTACGCAAAGCTTGAGCAATTTTAAAAATATGTTCATCCCATGTAGTATGGTCTGAATCAATATAGGAAGAGATAGCGGTAACAAGGAACATTTCCTGGTCAGAACATGGAGGTTAAACCAATATGTTAACCACTGACAGAAACACTAAAACTATTTAAAATAAATCAAAAAAACTTTAACAATCAAAAAATACTAATTAAAATTCAAATTTAGAAATTAACACTTAATTTCAAACATATAAATCTTTCAATACATTGATCATCTAAAATGTTTCAATAATGTTACAAGATGTTACAAAACTAAAGAATTTAAAACTAATAAGTGATTAAAAGATTTAATTAACATAATCAAAAACGTATAAATAACAAAACAGTAATCAAAATATAACTAATAAACAATATATTCACAAATAACTAAAATATTCAAAAATTCGCAAATAAATACTAAATATGCAAATCCTAAACCAAGTAAATATACAAAGTGTCAAAATTAAATAAACAGTATTTTCAATAGGCAAATATCACGTACTAACTCAATATTACTAGAAAATCATTAAGCACTATCAGATTTGGCCCTTACAATCGTCCACTATACAATTAAAGCCTATGCAATACGTCACACAATAGAAATTAAGCAATTATGCGCTAACTACAATAATAATAAATTACAAATTAATACGCACATAAGATATCAATAAATCCACAATAATCAAGTTATTGCGTACACCGGATACTAGCGCTGGACCTAGAAGTAATAAGGGTAGCTGGCGCCTAAGTCGCCTATCATAGTACTACCAAAGCAGGGATCTCAAGAGGCTCCAAATCGGTCTAGGGCTCCAGTCGACAGGAATGGCGTCACGGGCGATCTAACAGGCTAAGCCAACTAATAAGGCAAGGAGAAAGTACTCAAAAACTAGACTCAGCACGGCAAGATCACAGTTCAAAAAGCGCACGATACGTCACTCAGGTAAACCGTCGAGCTCTCTGTCAAAGCCGAATCTACGATCCTGGAGACGTCCATGAATCAACCGACTCCAAGGTCTCGAAACTACGATCGCAAAAGTTCAGATCGTACCAGATTTTGCGTAATCGCGCAACCAAAGCAAAACTCTAACTAGAAAAGTCATTAGCACGAGTCGCAAAATCAATCTTAGTTCACGTAAAACCTTACACGTAACATAAATTAAAGCGCACCTTTGACGAATAAATCGCACGAAGTAAAAGGAAATGTACCCAGTTAACACAATACACAGAAAATTATCGTGTAGACACTAAATTGAAATACACAATTCAAAGAACACAACAAAGTCTAATCAACTGAAACAACATTAATAGTCTGTCACGTTCCATAAACTATGAAGTCTAGCAACGTAAAGCGACAACTGTTTTGACAGTCAAATTCACAATCAAAGTTTGTGAGCATTACAATTACAGACTCTACAAATTCACATCAAAATGTCTGACAATTTAATCTAACAAATAATCACTAAAGTTTCGACAACTCAAAAGACCATAGTCTCTAAATAACAAACTTCTAGCAATCTAGTTAAATCAAGATCTAAATTCATGAAAAATCATTGTTGAGCTATAATTTATAAGAAGATAAATTGTCTATATTTTAGTATGTAATAACGATACTACCTAAATTGTTATTACAAAGGTAATATAAAGATTAAAGCTTAACCTTAATATAACTAATAATGTAGACAGAATTACTAAATTTAATATGCAGTGGTCAATAAATTACGAAATATAAGTCAAAACTATAACAAGTATACTAAATGAAATAAATCAAGACTAAATATATTACTAGATTGAAGTTCAAAAGTTAATAAGATTATAATTTATATATGACGTACTATAAATAGCTAATACTTAAAGTTATAGTATAAGACTAAGCGTAGCTTCAAGATAACGACAGATTAGAAAGTGACTAAGTAATAGGGCATAACGAACTCTAAATTATAGGTACTACGGAACATTATGAACAAACATTCAACGATCAGTACGCACAATTTAAGCTTATAATATTTCATAAGTACTCAGCGTAGTTACAAGTACATACCTATACGAAGTAAACGATACAGATACTGTCAGTTATGAAACTCCGAACACGTATGAGAGTAACAGAAAGATGACGTAAAGTTGAGTAAGAGAGGAGCCATGTAATGAGATACCTATAGAACAGTACATAGGAACGTGATACAAAAGAACAGAAAGTGGAAGACAAAGCGTAATAAATGCAATAGCTGGTAGAACATCGTCACAGTAAGCACACTTACTGAGAGATAGGCGTGCACGCGATAATAACATTTGCAACGGTAGAAAAGCAGTAAACTCGGAACAGGGACTACGAAGAGTCAGCAGAGATGAACGTGAACGAAGACGCAGTTAAGGAACCCAGGTATTAATCAACATCAGATAAGGTACAACGTTTACAATTCATAGGCTCTATAGAAAGATACTAGACATATAAAGTAAGACTCACGTACAAATCATGCTAAGGCACCAGTAGGAAATCATCATGCAGAACGGTCACTGATCAAGTAAAGTGTAAAGGTACCAACAACGACAAAGGTCATATAAGCGAACGTCAATAAGGACGTGTGAAATGAACAACGGTAAGAGTAAAAGATCACGAACGTAACATACGAAGTCATTGAAAACAACGAAAAATTTAAAGTCATGAATAGTACAAAGACAAAGAAGATCAATAATATGGCGAACAGACAATATTCAAGAACGATCATCTGGAGAATCAGTAGATATGCGCACATGAACGAAAAAAAACAGGTGCATACATGAACCAGGACTCGTTTGTCTAGGGTCGTGGACTACTGTTCGAGCAGGCTGCCTACAAATTACCTCTACCTATGTAGAGATCGAATAAGGAAACAGGTATAAGGGGCGACAAACAAAGATAATCAAAGGCAAGGATCTACATAAATAAAAGGTAAAGATACGTTACCAAATCCCAACCACTCTTCTGGAAGTCTCAGGCAAAACAGCCACATTACAGCGTCTCACGGAAAAACTTCCCCACTCTTGTTCTCCCGCCATTTGCGTCGCGCGATCTGGCGCAAACGTACTCTGACGTGACGGAAATACACACCAAGTCTTTTGAATTTTAAGGCGCGAAAACTTCCGCACATCAAAATTAAGCTCAGGAATGTTTAGTGCCAATCTGGCACGTAACAATATATAAACTTGATCAATATCTTAGACACAAAGTACTCGTGAGTAGATTGGCAGTTATTACCTTAAATTTCACATATGCAAACAGGTAGGTAAAATATTAACTTCATAAATCATGTACATAAACTTATCCAAATAACAGTAAAGAATATTACCTTAAATTCTATACGTATTTCAAGCAGGAACTGATAAATATTACTCTTATAAATCACATTAATAAACTCGATCAAATTGTAATAAAGGTTAAATGTTCTATTTCAATATAAGGTGTATTACTTGCAAAGCAAATGTGTATGTCTGGTTGCCAAAATAAAATTAATTAATAAAGGGGGTTATTAAGAGTGCAAAATTTAATAGTGCCAATGATTTGGCATAATCTATTATGCAAAATGTAACGTAATAATTTTATACAACCTCATTAGACAAAGTCTATAACAACAGTGATGATATGACTTGGCCAAGAGTTCCAGACAGAATGTGGGTTGCTAAATTCTCAGCAGAGCTACAGGTGAACAGCAACTGGAATGTGATTTAACTGGTACAGCAATAGCAGTTCTATCTTCTAACCATAAAATTCAATATAGAATCTTGAGTTAAACGTAGTTTTTGTTTCTTCAAAATAGACCATAACCAGATCAAACAGCTTTACATACAATTTCTACGTAATCCCAAATTACCAATAATACATGTACCCAGAACTAAATTCAGAATAGGACAGGAGCTATAAACGAAACAAGTAAACTAAGTAGTACCAGAACTACGACAACGATTAATACAAGAACCAGGACGACTAATGTAAAACTAACGCCAGGACCAGACGACTAAGGTAAGACTAACACCAGAACCCTAAAAGAATCGAGCATTAATTAACGAAATCACCTTACTAAAACACTTACCACTTAGGGGTGGGTCTGCACTGAAATAGTAGTGAGAGCAGGCAGAATTCTCAACAATAATCTTAACCATAACTAAAGTGCGGGAATTCGACAGCCAAATCCGCCAAAGCGTAATTAAGTTCCAAAACCACACAAAAAGGAACCTTAATTTAAATTCAAGGTGCTTGCAGCAATCCGTCTCTATGACGCACGAATTCACAGCAAAGCTCCAAGAGCTTCGTATTTCCAGCCAAGTTGAGAAGCAAAAGAACATTCAGCTTCAACTTACCACTAAAGCAGATGTTAAGTTTTCCATTTTACTTAACGAACAACTTTTTTTCCCCCAGTTACAAGAAGATAATCATTCAATAAATACTAGAACGTCAAGGTTATGAACCACATTAAAGATAACGAACTAAATAAAAATGACAAGTGTGAAATAGAATATACTTCAAGGGAGATAATCGTGAGGCGAATATCGATCATAAATGAAGTAACACAGAGAATTATATTAAAGTGAAAACGGGGTGTCGCAGTCGCGTCTTGTTTGAATGTCACTTAAATTTTTGTACTTGAGTTTTCGTGGCAAGATTGGACGCTTTTTTGGCTAATTCATATATAATGTTGTTAAACAGGGTCTAAGCACTTTGGTTGAGAGGGCCGAATTTGTACTAAATGAAAAACGTTAGTTTTTGGAGGTAGGAGTATTGGAGATGCGTTCACAAAGAAGTTAAGGTTTTGCACGATGTAAAATTTTACGGTTATCGTAAGTGGCAAAATGTTGTTTTAGGTTTATAAAATTAAAACGTATATTTGAGTCACAGCGCCATTAACAAAAAATTAAGCATGAAAGAAAAGAGTTTCAAGGAATAGAAAATGTTTTGATTTCATTGACAAAATCCTCCCATAGTGAAAGTGATATCACGGCTGAATGATGACGCGTGCTGTGGGTTTAAACATCGCCAGGACATGACTTGCTTGCTTCTGAAAGTACAAATTCACATACCCAATATGGTGGATAGCAGCAATGCAACAAAAGAGCTATGGAAAAGTCGCGGTATATTAGGGGTAAACATTTGCAGTATGAGTAAACAGTACAAGCTGATTGGTTGTTAGACATGTGCTTGATTGAAAGCTGCAATTGCGCATCGATGCGCTCAGTGTTGCTTTTTATATGAAAAGAAGCTGGTAACTCTCACCATTGTTAATGCTCTTAGGATTCTTACTGAGCTCCGCATGTAGAAAAAAGGCATTTTGGGTATCAATTTCATTATCATCATTAAGTCTTCAGTCCTGGAACTGGTTAGACACATGCCTCCATTGTTTCCTATTCTGAGCTAACCTATACATTTTCTTGAAATTTCTACAGCATGCATCTTTCAGTATCTGCGTGCAATAATCTGATCTAGGTCTACATCTACCTCTCTTTTTTCCTTTATCTGCTTGTAATATAGCCCGCACTATTCCCAAAAATGCCTTCAAACGTATCCTGCCCTTCAATTTCTCTTATTTTTTTTTTGTTTCAAAGAGATATCTTTAGTCCCCTACTATTTCTATAACCTCTTTGTTATTAACTTCATCTGTCCATGTTGAAGCATAATATTTCAAAAGGCTTCTTCCTTTTCCTGTCTGCTTCTCTTACTGTATGTCTTTCATAAGCGTCGTGCTCCACACACATGCTTCCAATAAGTTTGTCCTTATTTCTGTTTCTTGTCTTTGAACATAACCTCTGCTCTTTCTTGTTACATACAGTTCGGTTTCCCTTCTATTGTTTTGTAAATCTATACCCCATCTCACCAATATTCAGTGGTATGAAAAAGGTGCTAGGCAACCGGTGGCTACCAAGATCCCCCAACACTTGAACATTTGCCGAATTTATAGTTTTTCAATAAATCCTTTCGCACAATCAAGATTAGTTTAAAATATTGAAAAACCAACACCTCTAGTTGTTTATAATAATTATCAGGTTTAAGTGCAATTATTTTTCTTTATTAGGTTGGACGCGTCCCTTCACTGATTTCTATTCTGAGCTGGCCTACACAGTTTGGTGATATTTCTACAGCCTAGATACAGCTGGGTTCCGCTTCTGTTGTTTTCTAAATATAATTTCTATTTAACCGATATTCAGTAGTATGTGAAGAAAATTAAGCAGCCTGTGGCTACCCCAACTCTTGAACATTTGCCCAATTATTAGTTTTCCAATAATTCCTTTCGCACAATCAGGATTAGTTGAAAATATTGAAAAACCAACACCTGTATTTTTTCTACTACTCATCAGGTGTAAGTGCAATTAGTTTTCCGTCATTAGGTTTTCCGTCTTGGAACAGGTTGGACGCGTACCTCCACAGATTTGTATTCTGGGCTCGCCTAGATAGTTCCCTGACATTCTTACAGCTCATACACATCTCGGTTCCCTTTCTATTGTTTTCTAAATATATGCCCTATTTCACCGACATTCAGTGGTATGTGAAGGGGGTTTAGCAGCTAGCGACTACCTAGATCCCCCCAACACAGACATTTGCCGAATTAATAATTCTATAGTAAAATTTTTCACACAATTAACATTAGTTGAAAATATTGCTTATAATTGCTTATAGTAATCAAGAAATTGAAGAACAATTATTTTGTTTTTTGTCATAAGGTTTTCCGTCTTGGAACTGGTTGGACTCGCACCTCCGTTGATTTCTATTCTAAGCCAGCCTACACATTTTTCTGAAATTCCCACAGCCTACATATTTGACTATCTGTGTCCAATACAACCTCTCTTCTTTTCTACCTCTGCTTCAAGTATATTCCGCATTATTTCCTCATGCCTATTTTAACTCCGAAATCTTCTAGCTCAGAGGATGCAATCTTTTTAATTACAATTTAAGTACACTGGGTACTTGAGAGGTGGTTTCCTGATGCCTTCCACATCGTACTAGTGTGTCTTAGAATGCCATACTGCCCCCTGTGGTCTCTGTCAATCTAAGTACCAAAAGAGCTGCTACCCTCTTTCGGGGACTTGTCAGTCTGGTTCCTCACTAAAGAGCTCACTAATTTGGCTGTTTAGATCAGTGGAACTCTCAATCTATTCCACCCGTTCTAGTAATCTATAACTTCATCAAAGTGCAGGTGCATTTAGAATTTTGAGCAAAATTCATCTTGTGTCCTGTTACATATTTATGTTCAATCATTACTAAACAATTGTACTGGTTAGTACTAAGCTACTATTTATGTTCGTTTATTCTGGTTTGTACCGATTACCATGTTCCTCCGAGAGATACTTTAATTTCCTAAGTTTAGTTTATAACGCGAGATAGGTTTTGGGCTTTTGGGTTTTTTTTTTAAAAAAAGTCCTTACTTCCAAACAACACTCCTATTAAGTGTATTTTAATTTATACAGTAATTACAATAATGATTTGACAACTTGGACGTTATGTTCATTAACGTTTTAATTAACAAATATTCAAAGTTACTAATTACTAATGAGTAGCTGAACAACCAACAATGTTGATGTTATGAAATTCGAGACTGACTGGCCACCATGGGCTCCTCAGGGTATTTCTGCTATCCCTGCCTTCGCATCGTCTTGTGGGAAGTGCAAATCTCATGTCTGCTACTTCTTGATAAAATACATTGTATTACATCTTAATCTTAATCCCAACAATTGCTTTCTTATAATTTATTGTGACCTGCACCTGCGGAGTCATGCTACGTCTGGAATACAAAGTAGTTGCTTTCTTTCTTACGTCTTATTATGAACTTCTACTAACCTTTTATAATGTGTTCTTCAATTATACAATGTAACAATCTATGTCTTAAGACATAATAAGGGCATTTAAATATACATATATATTAATATGAGGGATATGTAACTCGCGAACTGATGGAGTCAGTTTGTGGTAAAACAATTGTTACGACTGTATAATATAAAATATATAGAATGACAGAAGTCTTATTTCGTATTATGTTACGCTGTAATATCAAACCTACGGGTCTGTTTAGATTGAGTACGAACGCGTTTAGTTTTCAACAGGATGCATTTCAAACTGAAAACAATTATTCCTATTATAGAAACAAAAATAATTGCATTAAATACAAACTCGTTTTTACTGTACATGGAAGAAAGCTCGAAAACTATTAAATGTATATCTAATATGTACGTGGTGTACTTTTAACGACAATATCTTGCACATTCAAATACAGCAGTACAAAATGGTGCCACTTCTTCACTAATCAGTAACAAATAAATATTTTTTAAAACGTCATGCCGTATAAACATTATACCAAAGGTCATTCACCAAGGAATTTCAATTGGAGAGCATGGTTAGTCGTCTTAATATTTTTATAGGTACTCTAAAAACATTCGGTTTAATTTTCATTTTTATAAAAATTTTTTGTGAAAATGCCATTCTTAAATATCAGTTAAAATATTTTTATGAAATTTGATTCTCCGATTATTGATTTTTCATTCAGGAAGTTTTAAAACATTCACTTTATGATATTCCAAATCTTTAGAAACTTAAAACTAAAATATTGCTGGTTAATTACCATAGGAATGTTAAGAAAACTTAGACAAAATATTGCGACAGTAATTAAGAAGTATAAGGAACATTCTGGAAAGTTAGCTTATTTGGTTTATACTAAAACGGCACCATATCTACCTAGCAATAAGAAAGGATGATTTACAGGTATCGTAATACAATTGTAATACAAACATTTTTGTCTAGTGATAAGAATGGATGATTTATAGGTATCGTAATAATATAGGGTTATTTTCCAAAGATTTGACGACTTGCATTCTAGATATTTTTCTATTTTTCTTGAAGAAAGAAATATTGTATATATGTACGAACACAGTTCCGATAGATTAGTATTAGTTTGAATTCCGTCTTAATAAAAGTTCGATGTTCATAAAATAATGTAAATATAAATTCGCTTCCGTGATATAAATGTGTTAGATAAATAAATTACCAGTAAAACTTGTGGTACAATAGCATTTGCCCGCCGTATTTAAAAGATTAAATTAGTGCCTATAGATAGAGATTAAGCTAGTGTTACTATAAACAAGACTCTGTAAATAGTAGTGATAGTAAAGATTATTATTAGTCAAATGTATTGGAAATAAAGGTCTAAAGACAATTAGTGTTTGTTACACTGGATTTCAAATGTGTATGGTTACAGTGAAAAAAACATTTGAGCGATTTTTTTTTGCATGCAAATCACTAGTAATCAACAACAGAGAAACGACAGTGAAATTCTTTCCATTTTGAAAAATTTCAAATCATGCCGACACGAATACATAGAGAAATAGCACCAAATTTCTACGAGCCTGACTATTTCGTCCTTAAACCCTTACACCTTTACTTTTTTCTCAAACAATAGAGTATTGGAGTAACTCGTTTACATGCATCATTCTTCATAAAACAGGGGGGACTTCTCGTTCGGTCATCGCAGAGTGAACATACCAGTGCAATTTTGAGTAAACCGCACCGGCCACAGGGTGTTTCATCATAGAACACGCTGTCGGAAGGCACATAATTGTGTGCATGTAATAATGTTACAATCGTTTGCATCCCAAGTCATATTGGGTAGCCCTTTTCTATCAAACGTTCACTTTGTATTTTATCAAATATCCACTAATATCTACCCACATGCGCTTCCTTAATTAATCCGCATACGGCTCACTGACAAATTAGAAAAAAATTCCACAAAATTAAATAAAAATGCGGAAAGACTTAACCGAAGCGTAACGAAATTAGAAAAGTAACATACATTTTACAAAAAAATTACAAAAAATACTGAAAAACAAGAACAAAAAGCGCAAATCTTGTAGAAAAACTAAACCTGACCGCCAGCAATCTGCAGAGAAATTTTACGGTGCAATTAGACCTGAATGAAAAAGCAGTTGTGCTAAGGTTAATCGAAAATTGCAGCCAATTAAAAAGGAAGTCATACAGGAAACTACAAAAAACCGCGAAAAAGCTAGAAGCCAAGTTTTCTGGCGGTTTGCAGAAATTGAAAGTCGTATTTTCTGATGATTTATTAGAAGGAAAGATTTTTAGAAGAACTTTAAGACTGCTTGAAATGGAGAGAAATCTGCAATGTGTTTTATTAAACCTTTTGGAGAACAATTCTATTGTATTACGATAATTGGAAATCGTCCATTCTTATCCCTAGATAGGTATGATTGCATTATAATTGTATTACGATACTTTGAATCATCCTTTCTTATAGCTAGACAGATCTGAGACCGCTTTAGTAAAAACAGAACAAGCGCATTATCAATAATGTTCCATATACTTGTTACGTTAACTTTTTGAAATAGAGTGATTCTGCATTGGTTTTCAACTACCGTAATTAAACTCTTTCTAAAAACGTTAATCTAAACGTTTTGTATGTTATTTTCAAAATATACAAACTTAACAAATTCAATAAATACATGTTATAGCGTCCTGTATAAGAATTTCTTTCAGTACGTGGAATATATCCTATAACAGTTTATAAATTCTTTGACATGTATGCTCCTCGAACCACTTTAATAGTTTTTCCTTTCTTGAAATACGCGCTTATTATTACGAATAGTTATTCGTTGAAAGGTTAAAACTTTTCGCTCATTTAAATACTTCAAATGGGTTGTTATCTGCTCGTTTAATGTGAAATTCTATTTTATTATTTGGAGGCTGTCGAGCTCGCTCAAGTTATATAAGTAATAAAATTGTACCTTTGAATTAAGTCATTCGTGGTATCTTTGTAGCGTGGCTCGATAATAATACAAACCTCTATTCTTTCCTAAAAATCATGCAACTGATTTTTTTGACCCTATGCCTGGTTGCCTATTTGTTTAGATGTTTTAAAATGTATTTTACTTTCCCATGCGAACAACGAAATTGAATGAAATTAATTATGTATTTTGCCTTCTTTATTGGTTGCAGTCTAAGAATGTTTTGCCGTTGTTGTTTGGAATATATATTTTTGCTTGCTTTTGTAGAAATTTTAACATTTTATTGCAAGAAATGGTTTTATGTTACTTACATCTGCCATTTTCAAGCCGTATAAATAAAGGTGAAACTTTTGAAAGGCTTTCTGATTTAATTTGTTCTCTCACTTATCAGACTCTTCTGTATACGATTTTAAAGTGCGTTTTGTACATAGGGTGCTAGTATAAGTTAAGTTAGTTATTCCAGCACCCAATCGTAGACAAATGCAGACGCATTCCATCATACTAAAATAGTACAGGAAAGAAACCGATAGCTCAAGGTACAATAAATTTTTCTGTTTGCTTTATTTGTGTTGCTCCTTTGGAAGATAGACAGTTCTTTTTGGTTGATTCCGCAATAAATTACAGACTATATATGATACCAAATGCACGCTCGCAACACGAACGATTATGTACATTATTCTTAAAGCTTGCGTTAGAGCACTTTCTACTGTTTACTTTTCTGTGTAAATTAATGTTAACGTCAACAACTTGCTCGCTAAAATTTAATGTTACGTTCTTGAATTTTACAAGATGCGCTTCGCAAAGCATATGTTACTGTATAATTTCTTATTTATCGTACATAATTAGGGCTGCAACATGTTGTAAGTATATACACCCTATATGTTTGTTGTGGTTTGTTTTGTAATTTTCTTGATCTTCTTTGGGAATTAAATCACTCATAGTTGTTAAAATCGTCTTTACTTACGTTTAGATCCATGCGGTCAGCAATTGTAATTTCAGAGTTACTTATCTCGGACAATGATAGATTTATAATCTAATCTGAACAGAAGGTTGCAGAATCATTCATACGTGCTGCAACAAATAGTCATTGTTATTGCTCCTTGCATTGTAGTTTATTGGATCATTACCTTTGCTGTTGGTGCTGCTTGCTTTTGTCAATAAAAGGAAAACATTTAAATGTCATCCGAATGTTTTTGTATTTCAGAATTAAAGAGCTTCTTTAACAGTTTAATATTTCATTAACAACTGAACCACCACCTTGTTACAAACAATATTGTCTCTAAAGTAAAAGTTACTAAAAACCAATCATCTGCACCAGTGCTGCCAAACGATCCTATCCGAGGTACTCAACATAACCTCTAGAACAAGTCTAACCTAGAATATTTTTATCGCCAAGACTTAGAAAAACTTGTTAAGTGTTGGGAAAAATTATAAATGACAACAGGAAATAAGTTCAAAAATATCAAAAATGTTTTTTTTTATTCCTCAGTATATTATGGAAGGTTACTAATTGTTGACAAATACCCGCACTATACCAAGGGTGTAAAACCAGTACTTCTAAATTTTTTCATATGATATCATACTATTCGTCTTCAAAGCAGCTTATATTTAAATTTAAGGTTACTATAATGCAGATATTCTTTCACTTATTAATAAGCATATGTTATAACAGGATGTCCGCAAGAAACGAAATTTTGTTCACCATTGTTCCACAAAACAGCAAGATGATTCAACTCCCGAGAGTAGTAAATGCGTCGTTGATAACAATGGACGAAGACGAAGGAGCTCCTCGCTACAGGGCCATTCCCTTGGGACATCGGAATCCCTTGACTAAAATTGATCTTTAGGTTATTTAACATTGTATTGTCGAGTGTTACGTTTTGTAATTGTATATGTGGTCAGTCATGTAACATATGTAAACCAATGAAATAAAATTAAAGAATGTTTGATCTAACGTTGTTTAGGTTAGCAAGAACATGGGTGTAAGAAGAAATATAATATTAGCTTATGATAGGAGACCACAAGTCTGCCTGGGTATATATATATACCTTGTGTAAAAAACTACCTAAAATATATATATATATATATATATATATATATATATATATCTTGGTGTGAGGTTAGCTCTGTAAGAATCGTGCCACATGTTGGGCGCCAAATTTATTGTGTAGACGCCTCGGCTGCTCCGCTCTTCCCCTCCATACTTCATTAAAAACTCTTATACTAACACAGACGCTTACCTGGATTACTGGATCCAAAAACTCCACCTCACTGCTAACATGCTATAACCTAAAGAAAAATCCACTACACTCACACTCAAAATAACGCAATTCTCAAAATACAACACTCTATTTACAGTCAATAAGTATTACATTTTCATAGTATTTCCCATTATGTACACTCGAATTCTTCGTACTATTAACAATTTTATTTTCAAGGAAATATTACACTTCGATAACCCTATTAAACAATTATCCTATGAAAGTGAGAGGGGGCATTCCTCTTTGTCTTCGTTTTAACATGAACTAATAGTAAAACTTTTTAACCATGAGTCCAAATTTACAACACTACTGAACAAAGTTAAATAAGCCCTCTACACTTTCTTTTGTTATCTGTAAATTAATACTTCTTGACAACCTAAATAAATTTCATTCACCTCGAAAGTCCCATAAATTTATAGGTCAATAAATACAACAAATAAAAACAACATACCAAAGCACAAAAAGTAAAAAGAATCATTACAAATAGTCACCACACAATGTTTGAATAAAAGTTGTTACCTCCTAACTATCTTTAACAGATATCGTCCAAATTTCCAGTAGAGTACGGCGTCATTTTGCTGGCTTTAAAATAAGGAAACTGGGATTTAATTTTTGTAGATAAACAAAATTGATTCAGGGGCTTATTTTGTTGTACAGTCAAAAGATTAAGCTGTGAAGTGTTAATCATTTTTCTTTTCTCATTATACAAATATTAATAGACCTTGTTTTATCATTCAAAACAGGAAAAGTTTTAGCGAAAAGGGGTAAATTATTTAATTGTCGTAACGTTGTGCACTCTGTGTAATTTAAACTAGGCTAGCTGAGGCAAATTTGAAATTTTAGGAGATTAAAATACACAGAGCGATGGTGATCACAGAAGACGGAGAGAATAATTACATCGACGTGCAGCGTTATCATATATATATATATATATATATATATATATATATATATATTGTTATATATACTGTGATCCTACCTTATTAGTGATAGGCGTAATATATCTATCTGTCACTCCTTGTCTTATTTTAGAGCCTTGTTGAGTTATGCCACACAATTTATCTTTAAATATTTTACACGGCTGCTGCACTTAAATATTTTACAGGGCCGTCAAACACGTGGCGGAATCTACCTAGGGTGGGTCCGTCCTAAGCAAACACCTCTCAACTAGACACCCAAACAAATATTCAAGGATTTTTCAAAATAATTTTAAAAGCCAAAAGTATTCCCAAACACTAGTTCCACTTTTATAAATTTGATTAAAGCACTGCGTAGATATTAAATACTAATACCTGGAATCCAGATACAAGCGCCGCCTTCCAGCCGTCCTGAAGCCAAGTGACCAGCTGCAGGCACCTCCTGTAAATAAATAAGTAACTCGAGCAACTGGTAATCTCCAGACTATAAAACTACTAATATTTCTACAAATTTTATGTTATACAAATACTCAGATAACTCCAATTCCACTATGCTTTCGTCTTCAAACAATAACGGTACAGACCAGCACTCCTCTTTTAATTAACTTTTATTCGCCGTAAAACTGCTACTATTTGCTATCTCCAGGTACAACTTGACTTTCAAAACTTTCTCGTAACTTTTAAATGTAATAAAACTCATAACAGTACAAAAACACGTCTATTTTTCGTAATATAAATTTGAAGTCCCTTATAAATAAAACCGTCTTCTTTTGTTTCCGTTGCCATGACAACTATCTCTACGCACACTATGTAATTTATAATTATTAATAATTGATTAATAATACAGTTGTTTCTCTAGATACATTCATTTTCTAGATGGTTTGTAATCCAGTGATTTATGTATATTGAACTTTTACAATATTGAAAATAGCTAACAAACTTTGATGGTTCAGCTTTTAAATTGTACGCAACAGACATTTATGTCTTATTCGGTAAACGTCCTGTCATTACATAACCAATCTTTAATTGTTAAAACATATTCAAACTGAAATTGATTTACCAAATTTTACGGAGTATCACTTAACTCCTTAAAATTTTAAAAGCGTGCAGTATACCAAGCAATTTTGATATTTGTTTTACATTCAAATGGTTCTGAAAACGCTAACTCCAAATTAAATTTCATATACGTGCAACCATAACAATTAAAATACGTATACAATGCAAACTTATAACTAGCTTAGCCTGGTCTATGGCCGGTATATGTTGTTGAATGCAATGCAGTTTCAAAAGCTTTATAAATTTATAAACGTGGAATAGTTGTTGTTAATTTATAAACCAAAAATACCTGAAAGAAAATACTCAAACAAAACCAAATATACCCCCATTCTAGCAAAGTCGTTTCGAAGCCCTATTTAAACATTTTATAAGCCCACCCCCTTCTTGACAGTATATAAGGCCCCACTGATTTTAAATAAAATGAAAATTTGCTTCCTGGATATAAGTAATTCTTTTAATGGTTGAGAAATTTTAAATTTTAGTTAAAATCACTATAGTTTTTTTCTTTATGTATGAGGATTAAGTGTTAGTTTCTGTATATTCTGTATAGTTTTAAGCTCGTTAGTATTATTTACAGTGTTAATTTTATTCTTGCGATACTTTACTTTCCACATGGAAATATGGATACAAATTTTCTATATGAAAACGTCCCGACATTCACCCTGTCATTCTCCAATTCGTAAGTATTCCCTTCTGCAAAAATTCTTCTCACTCGATAAGGACCTTCGTATGGAAATAACAACTTGGCACAAATATTTCTTTCCCAATTTGACATTCTCAATCTTTTAACAATAACAAGATCCCCAACTGAAAAACCACTTGCTTCTTGATTTTCTTGTTACGTTTCTCCAACTCCCTTCTTTGTATCGTTTCGACTTGTTGTCTGGCTTTATGCAACAACTCCGTTATATCCTCCACTTTTGTTCAGCTCTCCACGGTCTTGCTGGAATCACCTTCTTCATCAATGTCACAGGACACATTCCTGTCACTGAACTTGGTACAAAATTAATATATTCTTCTATTTGCGGTAAATACCTTACCCACCGATCATGTTGTTCCTGCGTTATTAACCTCAAAAACTTTATTACTTCTCGAATATATCTTTCACACGGATTTCCTTGAGGATGTCTGATACTACAGAATGTCATCTTTATTCCATCCTTCCTTAATTTACTTTCAACCCTTCGATTACGAAAATACGTTGCATTGTCCAACAATACCCTATTCATCTTACCTATTCGTTCTACAAACTTTCTTACAGAACTCAATACATGCCTAGAATTACATCTCCTCGCTGGATAAAGCTGCACAAACTTTGTAAAATATCAACTACAACTAAAATATGCTGATATCCGTTCCTACTCGGTATCAAATTACTCAAGTAATCCATTGCCACAATATCTAATGGACCTTCCGCTCTTATACATCTAACTTGATTCTGCAACACCACATTCTTATCCTTTCCTAACAAACACGTCTCACACAGATTTATGCAATTTTTCACCAATTTTCTATCGTTTCGTGCATAGAAAGCTTCCTAAATATCAAGAACGTCTTACGAATCCCTATATGACCAAACGAAGTATGAATTTCCTGGATCAGCTCAACGGCTACCTGTGTCGTTAACACTAATAATTCATCATCCCATAACCTTTTCACCAAACCTCCCTCGACCATATAAAACCTCTGTCTTGTTCTAAATTCTCTCTGAATAATTTTCTCTGATCACCCTTATTTCTTCGTGTGCTTGCATCCGATGAAATCTGGCATTCGACCATCTTCCCAGATCTTCAAACACTTGCAATGCAATCAAAATCCATTCCTACTATCCGTTAGCAACCCTTCATCCTTCCTACTAAAGAAATCAGCCGTAACATTTTCTTTACCAGGTTTATGTCTAATCTCAAAATCATATTCCTGCAATACTAACGCCCATCTATACAATCGACTGTTCAAAACTCTATCTTCTTCAGAAACGTGACCACTGTGTTATCCGATTCAACCAGAAATTTATTACCCAATAAATAAAATCTTAACTTCTTCACAGCATATACGATTGCCAGCATCTCTTTTCCGCTGTCGAATACCTAGTCTCGCAGTCTTTCAGAGCCCTCGAAATAAAACAAATTGGCACTTCTCTCCTTCTTGAACCTGCACCAACTCAGCCCCTATTGCAAAACTCGAAGCGTCTGTCCTTAAAATAAATGGATCCGTAAAATTGGGATATTTTAATGACAGTTCCTATAAATACCGCCTTCAACTCCCGAAATGCCTGCTCCTTTGCTCGTTCCATTTCCACCTTTCGTTCTTTTTAACAACTCCAACAATGGAATGCACAACTCCGAATATTTTGGTATGAATCGACGATAATAATTTAATACACCTAAAATCCTCTTAAACCTTTCAAATTTCTTGGCTGTTTCAAATTCTTCAACTCGTCCAAGCGTTTTTCACAAATTCTAATTCCTTCGCTGCCAACGACAAACCCCAAATACTTTACCTGGTCCTTAAAAAACTCACACTTCTTCGAATTCAACCTCAAACCTCCCTCGTCTAACCTTCGGATCACTTTTCTTAAATGTTCTAAATGTTCTAACTCGTTCTTAGAAAAAATCAAAATATCATCGACATAGTGCGTACAGAAGTCTTCGTACTCATCTAATAACTTCTGCATGGCTCGAACTAATGCAGCGGATGACGTTGAAAGACCAAATGGAACAACTCTGTACTGATAAATCTCCCCTTCAATGCTAAATCCAGTATACTTCCGACTTTCCTCATGCAAAGGAATTAGCCAAAAAGAATTCTTTAAGTCCAGTTTGCTAAAAATTTTCATCTCGCTTACCTTGTATAACAAATTATCTAGTGATTTTGGTTGTTCAAATTGTGGTTTAGTAATCGCATTCAATCTCCTAGCATCTAAACATATTCTTAATTCTAACTTATCAGATTTAGGCACAACCACTACCGGATTGATATAGGGTGTTCTCGCTGATTCAATAATTCCCTCTTTTAACATCTTTTAATCTCATTTTCACTCGACCCTTAATGCAAATGGTATTGGATATACCCTAGTACGAAAACTTCCCTCGTCTGTGACCTCTAACTTATGCGTATACTCCTTCGCAAACCTAGGCTCATTACTAAAACTCCTGCATGTCTATTAAACACCTCATATAACATTTCCTTCATATCCACCCTATTAATCCTATCTGTTCCTCATCAAATACCTTCTCAAATATATTACATAACCGTAACTCATCAATTCCATCATAAATTCTATTCTTAGTCTTTCCTGATCCTATACTATCTGTATTTATCTCATCCCTAGTATCCCAATTATCCTTAGGCACCACCCATTTCTTCTCTAAATTTAATACCTTTACCATTCGTGCTTTACCATCTATAACCAGTCCAAATTCCTCAATTACATCTATCCCTACAATAAAATCTAAATATAATCCTCTTGCTATCCAAAACTCTACTTCACCTAGTCTGGTACTTCCTAATACAATCGATACTCGTACAACTTTGTCTATCGTAGTTAACTTCCTCTTAATCGCAGACCATAAATTAATACTCTTAACCCTACAAATTTTCCCTTTGAATAATTCTGCATGTTTCAAAACTATTTCCTCTCACCAGCGATAACTGCGACCCTGTATCTATCAATGCCGTGTAAACAGAATCCTAATATGAATAAATGGTAACTCCCGCCTTCTTTCAAACTTATTATCTAACAACTTATCTACTAAACTAATACTATGCTGTGTCCCTAAATCTGATTTTCCTAACACTAATAAATCGACGTTTTTTTTGTACCGTGGGTTTATCGTGGACCTCCACTTTCTCTATCCTATCCTCCGATCTCTGTCGCGTGTCTCTTGTTGTTACGTGTTGGATCGTCAAGTTTCTATCTGTCTCCCGTTCTCGGTCTCTAATCCCTGTCGGTATTTCCCCTGATCCGTTGATGTCTGCTCCTTTCTCTCTGCCATCTCTGCCCAAAACCCATCCTTTGCTGTCCAAAACCTCTGTCATTCCTATCCGTCCTGTTCCAGTCATTGTTCCCCTATATTTATCGTCTCTATTAAAACGTTGTTCCCAATTATTATTCGTTCTCCTTTGATTTCCTGATATTGCTTTCTGTAGTTGTCCTGTCCATTCTCCCTATAATTGTATCCTTGCACCCCAGTCCTCTGGTAGTCTGTGCTATTCCTATTCCTATCCCAATTCCTATTATCACTATTTTCCTGGTATTCGTTTCAAACGTCCTAGCTACGTCATAATTTCGCATCACTTCCAAAAAGTCTCTTAAAGTCCGAACGTTTTGTATCGCTACGGCTCTAGTTATTTCCGCCTCCATATGCCTTGACAACAATAATATAATTTTATCTTCTCTTAATTTAGGAATCAGGTGCTGCGCCTGGTTATACTTTTCAATCACATAATTTTCTCTCGATCCTGGTATGACCTATAGTTCCCAGTGTTTAAATCCGTTCGAATATTAGCCTGATGCGTGTTTCCCCAATATTGTTCTATGAATAGCCTTCGAAATTCCTCGTACGAACTATATTGCCTCCTCACGATACAGTGCCATTTCTCTGCACAACCCCCCAATGTCACGCTCACCATCTGCATCTTCACCCTCTCAGGCTCACTCTCTACCATCTCGTCCAACTTGCTAAGATAGACCATCGGCTGCTCATTCTTTCTGCCTTCAAACCTCGGCAAGGTCTCTTTCCCTAGCCTATACTGGTATCCTGCATCACAAACAACTCTTCCCCTTTCCAATTCAACCAACTGTTCTCTCATCTGTCTAACATTCCCTTCAAGACCAGACAATCCATTTACCGTATTCCCCAGAACCGTCGTATCCCTTCTCAGCTTCTCTGCCACCTCCTGACTCGCCCGCAATTTGCCTATAATTTCGTTTTAGAGTTAATATTGTCCTCCGTCTGAATCCGAACTATTTCACCTAAATTCTGCAATTTTTCTGTCTGTCTAACTTCGACCATGTACAGCTCTTCCCTTAATTCATTTAAACCTGTTGTTACCTTCCCTTCTACAACCTGGACTCTATCCTCTACGTCCTTCAGAACTTCATCCTTAAATGAACACAAACTGCTCTGTATTGATACATTAATTCCTTCAATTTTCATTTCCATCATATCAAATTTTTCCTTAACTTCCGCTTGTGAATTTCTAACCTCGGCCAACAATGATCCTCTCAATTCTTCATGCGACTTAGTTAACGACCCTTTTAATTCCAACAAAACCATCATCACATCTTGGATCTGCATATTCTCTTTTCCCTTATCAATTTCATTTTCTCCCGATGTATCCCTGAATTCACAATAATCATCTCCGGATCCACATATCCTCCAGCTTCATCCCTAGCATCCCTGCTGCTACAGTCTTAACCACCGGTTGCCCTCTCACACCAGTCTCAACTCCATAAACTTTCCCTGACCTCGTGATTCTCTCCTCATCAGACATGTCCCTTTAATTTTCAAAATAAACTTCAATGATGTGCCCCACTAAGCTACACAACCTCTGCAAATCTGAATCAGCCCTATCGAGCCCCACCTTTAGGCGAACAAATATTTTGTTGCGAAGTTATTTACCTATTCGAGCCCCACCTAATGTTTTACCGCCGCTAAAATTGACCAAAGTGTGAATATCAAATTACGTCTTAGCCTACTACAATAAATTCAAAACCTTCAACAACTGTCAAATAAATATATATGAAACGTCAATCAAATATTAATTTTCACTTTTAAATAGAATATATGCAACGTACAACTAACAAATCTACTCTGCCTCACGTTGTTAGCGCCATCTGTTATATATACTGTGATCCTACCTTATTAGTGATAGGCGTAATATATCTATCTGTCACTCCTTGTCTTATTTTAGAGCCTTGTTGAGTTATGCCACACAATTTATCTTTAAATATTTTACACGGCTGCTGCACTTAAATATTTTACAGTGCCGTCAAACACGTGGCGGAATCTACCTAGGTGGGTCCGTCCTAAGCAAACACCTCTCAACTAGACACCCAAACAAATATTCAAGGATTTTTCAAAATAATTTTAAAAGCCAAAAGTATTCCCAAACACTAGTTCCACTTTTATAAATTTGATTAAAGCACTGCGTAGATATTAAATACTAATACCTGGAATCCAGATACAAGCGCCGCCTTCCAGCCGTCCTGAAGCCAAGTGACCAGCTGCAGGCACCTCCTGTAAATAAATAAGTAACTCGAGCAACTGGTAATCTCCAGACTATAAAACTACTAATATTTCTACAAATTTTATGTTATACAAATACTCAGATAACTCCAATTCCACTATGCTTTCGTCTTCAAACAATAACGGTACAGACCAGCACTCCCTCTTTTAATTAACTTTTATTCGCCGTAAAACTGCTACTATTTGCTATCTCCAGGTACAACTTGACTTTCAAAACTTTCTCGTAACTTTTAAATGTAATAAAACTCATAACAGTACAAAAACACGTCTATTTTTCGTAATATAAATTTGAAGTCCCTTATAAAATAAAACCGTCTTCTTTTGTTTCCGTTGCCATGACAACTATCTCTACGCACACTATGTAATTTATAATTATTAATAATTGATTAATAATACAGTTGTTTTCTCTAGATACATTCATTTTCTAGATGGTTTGTAATCCAGTGATTTATGTATATTGAACTTTTACAATATTGAAAATAGCTAACAAACTTTGATGGTTCAGCTTTTAAATTGTACGCAACAGACATTTATGTCTTATTCGGTAAACGTCCTGTCATTACATAACCAATCTTTAATTGTTAAAACATATTCAAACTGAAATTGATTTACCAATTTTACGGGAGTATCACTTAACTCCTTAAAATTTTAAAAGCGTGCAGTATACCAAGCAATTTTGATATTTGTTTTACATTCAAATGGTTCTGAAAACGCTAACTCCAAATTAAATTTCATATACGTGCAACCATAACAATTAAAATACGTATACAATGCAAACTTATAACTAGCTTAGCCTGGTCTATGGCCGGTATATGTTGTTGAATGCAATGCAGTTTCAAAAGCTTTATAAATTTATAAACGTGGAATAGTTGTTGTTAATTTATAAACCAAAAATACCTGAAAGAAAATACTCAAACAAAACCAAATATACCCCATTCTAGCAAAGTCGTTTCGAAGCCCTATTTAAACATTTTATAAGCCCACCCCCTTCTTGACAGTATAATATATATATATATATATATATATATATATATATACAAATCAAAATACAATTCACATTAAACGAGTGATAATGAAAGCAGATAGCATAGAGTTTTAATAAGAAACGCATCATTCAAAATAAATATGCTTCGGAAACACAAAAAAATAAACATAAATATATTAATTTACGTCACTTTGTCTATGTGATTTTCTACATGAAGTTAATGCAGATCCCAAAATATTATCTTGACAAACAACGTGCCAAAGCGAATTAGATATTCCTGTAATAACATCAAAAACAGACGCTATAAATTAAATACAAACCAGAACATATCAGTACATACGTGACCAAGGAATCGTTTCTATAAGGCAATATCAGTGATAAACCTGTAAAAGCCCAAGAATATTCAAAACAACGGATGATTGGGCATACACTTTGAACAACAGCTCAGATAAACCAATGAATTTAAAGGAGGCATAAGCTATATAATGGGGGAGGTTTTGATAAGCAGACGGTCTTACTTTAAACCACTTACAAACTGCTTCACTGACACTTAAGAATTTACGCTTCAAGTAAATATTCAAATTAAACAATGAAAATTTTGTGAAAAGTGATGTTACAAAATATTTTGAATTAATTATAGTGAAAATATATGAGACAAACCTTGACCGTTTGCTAGAAAACGTAAATAGATACTTATTAATTGAAAGAAAAATAATTTAAAATTTATTGTTATTTGATTCAGGGATTAATTTTATCAGTCAAACATATTAAGCTGTAAAGTGTAAATCAATTTTCCTTTCTCATTATACAAATATTACTCGAATTCGTTTTATCATTCAAATCAGATAAAGTTTTAGGGAGAGGGGGTAAACTATTTGATTATCGTAACGTTGTGCACTCTGTGTGAATTAAACTGGGCTAGCCGAAGAAAATTTAAAATTTCAGGAGATTAAAATACACGGAGCCGTGGTGATCAGAAAAAGACTAATTACATTGACGTACAGCGTTATCATATCAAATATATATATATATATTTATATATATATATATATATATATATATATATATTACTCAAATTTAGACCAGGGTAGAAAATTAATTAACGACATCAAATAATTTTAATCACCTTGTATAGAATTTTATTAGATAATACGCGTTATTAAAACCGTGGAGCATAAACATTTATTCGTTTCATTAAAAATAAGGGATTTAAATTATTCACTAGACGCTTTCTATAAAAAGAAACAGAATTAAAATGCTCAACGTGTATTTAATTTAATTGTTCCAAGAAACAAATAGAAATTACGTGCGAAATTTATATTAATTAATTCAATTTTTAAGTAACGGGTACTAAACAAAGTGTACAAATAATAATTAATATTTAATTTGTATTCACTAAAAATTAAAGGGTAGAAGTCAATGCCATTCATCATTATTTTAATTGGAGTTAATTGAACGATTATTAATAATATAATAAGCATAAAAGCCTGTGGAAATCCAAGGTTAAAATACCATGAAATAAAAGCTCTGAGAATTATATTAAAACGTTAATTAGGAGCACACACCTGCGTATTTTTAAAAGTCAATTTCAGTTTAATTTGTTTGGATAAACATGAAAATTCTGCGTATATTGCAAACGGTCGGATAAACCGTAGCTTATATTAACGGGAAGGCTAGATACGGGGTTATTTAACTCAAATAGGAATCCACGTGGATTGAAATAGCCCGTAATAAAGAATATCGATTTGTACCACTCAGAACAGGGTAGATAGAGACGGATAATATGCGCAAGGCAGAGACACGGATAATAAAAGGCGTGATTTGAGCAACGTCACTGGGTTTGCGATTGGTGGAAATAAGATGCAGATATGAGAGGTGTAAACGTAACGATTTCTATACAAAATTAATTAGTTGTTTGGAGACGCGTTGCGTGCCGTGTGAAAAATTTCTTAGATTTTCAACTTGGACGTGTGCAAATTTAGGAGAATCGCTGTGCCTGACCGTCGAAAGGGAACAGAGAATGCGAAATGCTGAAAACTGGCCGTCGCGGGACTAAACCGACGTGCAGGCGAGCGATTATATAAACCCGGACTTTAAACAGTTTCGCTCTCTTAGATTTTCGATTTGATTCAATACTTTAAACAGTTTGCTCTTATATTTTGGTGATTATTGAATACTTTAAAACAGTTTGCTCTTTACGTGCTACGATACAAGTTATGATGCATTAGTGCACTTAGAAAAGAAGATACAAGGTAATAAAGTCTAGTTATATTTGCGAGTATTACTGTACCAATTATCCAAATTTGTAACGATAAATGAATAAACAAAAGTAAGCAGTTTTGGGTATAGCGGGAAAGAAGTATGAATTTCAGTGCTATTTTTCGGGAGTGAGTAATCAAATGTTGTTAGTAAACGTGATTGGATCTACAAACAAGATTTAGATATACATTGATGCGTTCCTGAGAAGCCCTGAAACTTTTTAAACGAATGGTGTTGTAGATGAATTTTAAAAAGCATTCAGAATCTGAAGCCGTAAACATAAACCAGCTGGAATGGTGGAATTAGCAAGTCCGATGTACATTGAAGCCACGAGTGCAGTAACCTTCAGGTAAATTATACAATTTTGTTCGAATTTTGATGTTTTGGTGTGTGTTGAATAACTTTATAATTTGTTTGCTAAAAAATGGACAGTAGTGAATTTGTACAAACAACAAATTTTTAATTTTAAAGTGAAATTTTCTTGTTTAAGTAGAAAGGAGTATTTAGCAGTTTATGTTCTTGATTATGATGAAAATTTGGGTCTGTCTTTGAGCTCAATTAGACTAACCTGTTTAATTAACGTAAAGGGGTGGGAGATGCTCCCATTGTACTCAGACTTAGGTCTGCAAATATTGTTAAATTAATTAGTAGGCATCCTACAAGGACTTTAATTCTGGATGCAAATTAAAATGATAACAAATTTAATCTTGAAATTTTATGATACTGAAATTTATGCTACAATTTAATTTTGAAATTTTAATGTATTATGAATATTGATGTAAATAGAGGTAACGATGATGTTTGTGGTAGGAATTTGTTTGTTTTTTTTTATGAATGAGGATGAAAGTTTTAACTAGGTGAGCAGCCGATGCGGAAAGAGTAAAGAGGCGATTATCAGAAGAGATAAAAGGAGGGTTTCACAGCAATATATATATATATATATATATATATATATATATATATATATATATATATACATATATATATATATATATATATATATATTTATTTTCTTTACGACCTTGCTCTATGTATATAGTTTGAATGTTCTTTGTGGTTTATAGGTCAGCTAGAAATAAGATAATGCTCTTTTATTGCCTAAATTTTCGAATCTATTTAATTCTTGTTCACAGGCACTAAAATGTAGGGACATAATAACTGGTACAAATTCGTGTAGATATTACTTACTAAAGTGAGGATTAATCTAAAATTGGCTAGTACAGCATAAATAAACAGTAACTATTTTAAAAATAACAGTAGTAAAGATAAAATTAAATATTATAATCTAATATGACACTAGTAGTTTGTCAAAAAAATTTTGTTTTTTATTTAATTATAATAAGTGTGTATGTGTTGTTTGATGTCTGTTAGTATGCATGCATCTGTGTTCGTGTGTGTGTGTGTGTGTGTGTGTGTCTGTATGTGTGTATGTGTGTGTGTGGTGTGTGTGTATGTGTGTGTGTGTGGTGTGTGTGTGTGTGTATGTATGTGTGTGTGTTAGTGTGTGTAAAAATGTTTGTCTGTGAACTTGTATAAGTAGTGTAGCTATGAAAGTATATAGTTTCTAAAAGTTTTACCATAGATTTCTAGCTTTGATCCAAAATATAGTATTATGTTTGTATTTTTTTTCTCTTATGATTATTCATTTATTCTTTTTTGTTTTGGAAATTTAATAAATACGTATATATAGTGCTTAGATTTTCAATGTCTGTTTTTTTGTTTATGGTATAGGAATTTTGATAAATATAACACATTTCCAGGAATAGTCGTTTATTTTCTTTCAATTGAATATCAATAACTTTTGGATTTTGAAAGTCTATTTGATGATCATTTGTTAATACGTGTTGTGTTAAAGCACATGCATTTGGTTTTCTTCTTATATCGCTTTTATGTTGAGTTATTCTCTGCTTTAAATTTTGCGAAGTTTGTCCAATGTAAATTTTGTTGCAATCCAAACAATTAATTTGATAAATCACGTTCCTTTGTTGCAGCACTTGTGTTTTATCTTTTAATTTAGATTGTAATCTATTTAAAGTAAATATATTTTTTGTGGCAATTTTCAAATTAGTATCTTTAAATACATTTATTAATTTAGTGATGAGGTTTTTGATAAATGGAATAGAGTTATAAAATGGTTGAGTTTGATCATTATAGTGTATATTGTTGTTGTTATTCATGATGTTGGTATTAGATGTATAGCTTTTATTGTATAAAAGATTTTGAATTAAATTTGTTGGATAATTGTTGTCTTTCAAAATTTTCCAAAGTTTTTTTATGTTTTTATCAAATAATGATGGATGGGAGATTTTTTTAATTCTATGTTTCATACCTAATATAAAATTAACTTTTATTTTAAATGTGTGATGTGAGTAGTAATTTATGTATCTATTGGAATTTACAGGTTTTTGATACCAGTCTAATATTAATTTATTGGTAGTATCCCTAATTAAAAGAGTATCTAAAAATGGAACTGATCTATTTTGTTCTTCTTCTATTGTGAATTGAATTTTGGGATGGTAGTTATTGAATATTTTTAAAGTTTCCTTAATTTTGTCTATCGGAACACATGTGATTATGTCATCAACATATTTTTTTATGAAAGGTAGATCAAAGGGTAGTAAGGGAATAACATTATCTAACAAGGAATTCATTATTATTTCGCCTAAAATTGGACTTAAATTGGAACCCATTGGGCAACCTGAAATTTGTAAATAGTGCTTATCTTTATAAGTAAAATAGTTGCAATCAAAAATAAATACTATTATTTCTATGAAAGTTTGTTTTGGTATCTTACAATTTTGTTCTATTTTGTTCCAAAGTAATTTGATATCTTTCAATACTAGTTCTTTAGGAATATTAGTAAAAGCGAAACAACATCTAAGCTTATAAGTACATAATTATTAGGAATTTGAAAGTTATTTATGAAATCTGCAAATTCAAATGAATCTTTTATATGGTATTCATTTTTATTAATTGAATTTTTTAAAATATCACACATAAATTTGGAAAGTTTTTCGGTTGGAGAGTTATTTGAAGCTACTATAGGTCTTAAAGGGTAGCCGTTTTTATGAATTTTTGGTAATCCATATAGTTTTGGTGATATACTGCTGTAATTATTTAATTCTTTTGCAGTAATATTGGAAATATAATTTTTATTTTTTAACTTTCGAATGATGTCTAAAGTTTGTCTTTGAAAATTTGTAGTTGGATCAGATTTTATTTCTAGATAAGTCGTGTGGTCATTCAGCAGCTCATTAATTTTGTTATTGTAATCTAATCTGGACATAGCTACGGTTATATTACCTTTATCTGATTTTGTAATAATTAGTTCTTTATGAGCATTTAGGAATTTTTTACATTCAATATATTTTTGCCAAAAAATTGAATTTTTATTAGAATTAAGGCAATAAAAAAGAGCATTATCTTATTTCTAGCTGACCTATAAACCACAAAGAACATTCAAACTATATACATAGAGCAAGGTCGTAAAGAAAATAAATTGTAATTAATACAAAATGGTTTTTTATCAAACAATAACTATTAATTATGGAGCTGAAACTACAAACCTCCTAAAACGCTGGTCCAATCTAAATAAAAAATTGGCATCATTAGAAAACAGGAAGCTATTTCTTTTGCAATGCAGGAAGAAGGATGTTTCTCCGAAGCATATAATAAATTCCATAAAAAATGTATATAATCTACTTGTAAGTGCTGACACTAGAAGTACGTCATTAAAAATCCAAAATTTTTATAATAATCTAAAAAGGAAAATTTTAAATTTGGAAATTAGTATTACTCACCAAACAATAACTGCATATAATAAAGACCTAATAGTTATTAAAGATAAAGTTGCTAATATTTTACCAAAATTTATATACGATGAGTATATAAAAAGACAAACTGTTACATACAACAAAAAATTCTTTAAAATTAAAGAGAATAACCTTAGAAAGATTAGTAACATATGTCAGTCAAAATTTCCTAAATTCAATCAAACTGACATATGGTTTAAAAATATTAGCGATCTAGATATACCTAATAACATCCAACAAATTTTAGCGCTTGGTCCAAAATTTAGTGTTTCTCCACCAGTTAATAATAAAATGATTATTAATCTGTTATCAGATTTGGAAAATATAATGAGTAATATAAAAAATTGCAACAAAGATATGTATAGAGCAAAATTAACAAATATGATAACTAATTATATACACCTTAATTCTAATAAAAATTCAATTTTTTGGCAAAAATATATTGAATGTAAAAAATTCCTAAATGCTCATAAAGAACTAATTATTACAAAATCAGATAAAGGTAATATAACCGTAGCTATGTCCAGATTAGATTACAATAACAAAATTAATGAGCTGCTGAATGACCACACGACTTACCTAGAAATAAAATCTGATCCAACTACAAATTTTCAAAGACAAACTTTAGACATCATTCGAAAGTTAAAAAATAAAAATTATATTTCCAATATTACTGCAAAAGAATTAAATAATTACAGCAGTATATCACCAAAACTATATGGATTACCAAAAATTCATAAAAACGGCTAAGACCTATAGTAGCTTCAAATAACTCTCCAACCGAAAAACTTTCCAAATTTATAATTAATAAAAATGAATACCATATAAAAGATTCATTTGAATTTGCAGATTTCATAAATAACTTTCAAATTCCTAATAATTATGTACTTATAAGCTTAGATGTTGTTTCGCTTTTTACTAATATTCCTAAAGAACTAGTATTGAAAGATATCAAATTACTTTGGAACAAAATAGAACAAAATTGTAAGATACCAAAACAAACTTTCATAGAAATAATAGTATTTATTTTTGATTGCAACTATTTTACTTATAAAAATAAGCACTATTTACAAATTTCAGGTTGCCCAATGGGTTCCAATTTAAGTCCAATTTTAGGCGAAATAATAATGAATTCCTTGTTAGATAATGTTATTCCCTTACTACCCTTTGATCTACCTTTTATAAAAAAATATGTTGATGACATAATCACATGTGTTCCGATAGACAAAATTAATGAAATTTTAAAAATATTCAATAACTACCATCCCAAAATTCAATTCACAATAGAAGAAGAACAAAATAGATCAGTTCCATTTTTAGATACTCTTTTAATTAGGGATACTACCAATAAATTAATATTAGACTGGTATCAAAAACCTGTAAATTCCAATAGATACATATATTACTACTCACATCACACATTTAAAATAAAAGTTAATTTTATATTAGGTATGAAACATAGAATTAAAAAAATCTCCCATCCATCATTATTTGATAAAAACATAAAAAAAACTTTGGAAAATTTTGAAAGACAACAATTATCCAACAAATTTAATTCAAAATCTTTTATACAATAAAAGCTATACATCTAATACCAACATCATGAATAACAACAACAATATACACTATAATGATCAAACTCAACCATTTTATAACTCTATTCCATTTATCAAAAACCTCACCACTAAATTAATAAATGTATTTAAAGATACTAATTTGAAAATTGCCACAAAAAATATATTTACTTTAAATAGATTACAATCTAAATTAAAAGATAAAACACAAGTGCTGCAACAAAGGAACGTGATTTATCAAATTAATTGTTTGGATTGCAACAAAATTTACATTGGACAAACTTCGCAAAATTTAAAGCAGAGAATAACTCAACATAAAAGCGATATAAGAAGAAAACCAAATGCATGTGCTTTAACACAACACGTATTAACAAATGATCATCAAATAGACTTTCAAAATCCAAAAGTTATTGATATTCAATTGAAAGAAAATAAACGACTATTCCTGGAAATGTGTTATATTTATCAAAATTCCTATACCATAAACAAAAAAACAGACATTGAAAATCTAAGCACTATATATACGTATTTATTAAATTTCCAAAACAAAAAAGAATAAATGAATAATCATAAAAGAAAAAAAAAATACAAACATAATACTATATTTTGGATCAAAGCTAGAAATCTATGGTAAACTTTTAGAAACTATATACTTTCATAGCTACACTACTCATACAAGTTCACAGACAAACATTTTTACACACACTAACACACATACATACACACACACACACACACACACACACACACACACACACCACACACACACATACACACACACACACACACACACACACGAACACAGATGCATGCATACTAACAGACATCAAACAACACATACACACTTATTATAATTAAATAAAAAACAAAAATTTTTTGACAAACTACTAGTGTCATATTAGATTATAATATTTAATTTTATCTTTACTACTGTTATTTTTAAAAATAGTTACTGTTTATTTATGCTGTACTAGCCAATTTTAGATTAATCCTCACTTTAGTAAGTAATATCTACACGAATTTGTACCAGTTATTATGTCCCTACATTTTAGTGCCTGTGAACAAGAATTAAATAGATTCGAAAATTTAGGCAATAAAAAAGAGCATTATCTTATTTCTAGCTGACCTATAAACCACAAAGAACATTCAAACTATATATATATATATATATATATATATATATATATATATATATGTTTATTTCTGCGAACTCAAGCCCCACGATTGGGTGGCCAAAAATGCTGCGCAATCATTGCGGTCTGTTAAACACTGTTTAAAAAAAACCTAAAATACTACTACTACGGCCCCTCTATTTGGACTTCATTAATTGCTGTGATCTTCGGAACTGATGAAGTGTTGATATGCTGTGCCTGAAATGCTTAAAAGGACATACATGCCACGACTGCTGAGCTGCTTTCTGCAATTCAACTAACACAAAAAAATAGCTGCTACAGAAAATCACACACATTTATTACATACTCATAAAAAATATACACGTCGTATCACAATTAAAATCCTCGTTTACACATTATTTATACAGTATATACAACCTCTGATAAAATAATTTCCCAAATTAATTATTTCCAATTGATTATCCAAGAAGGTAACAGGGTTTTACCACATGTTTTACTCTAACTTAGGTTTAATAAGAGCTCTTAGTAACTATAACGTCTCGTGCTACTTTTCGCACATCAAAGAGGAAAAAATCCCTTTTACTTTATACAAACAAATATTACCAATATCCTAAACTTTTCTCTCTTAATATAAATTCTCACATAAAAATACAGTAAAATAATACACTATAAAAAAATTCAATCAGTAACTCTTTCCAAGATTGTCCTTTTTGTTCGTAAATTATACCCACAATACACAAAAGTCATTGAACACCAGTTTATACATATAAGCAATAAAAAGTGACAGTTAAAGCAACAGTTACCTGCATACTATTTCTACATACGGCCTGCTACCATTCCCTCAGAGACTACGGCATACAGGAACACCATCCTGACTTTCAATAACCATAACTGCCTGCAGCAACCATTTGACCATGACATCAACTCATCTACCACATTGAAGATTCATCCAAATTCCCTAAGCTCCGCTACTAATACCACTGAATGTTAATACACAACCAAATTGACCAACCACTGATATATACCCCATTTCCATTTGTATGCTTTTGCACACTTAGTGCAAATTAAAATTAAAACAATCTTTACTTACGTAAAGTACTCCTTTATTCTACTCGTTAACGTATTTTATACTTGTAGCAATCAGCTGGTTGTAGACTAAGTGAAAGCTTTCCGCTATTCGAACTCCGAGACTCAAAAAGACAAGAGAGCTTCGTACAAAAACCTGTCAATTTCTGCAACTTTCATCAATACAAACATTCACTTCTGCATAAAACTTTCAACGCGTCCACAATTCTTAAATTTCTTGAAATTTCTCTAACCGCCACAATTTTTCAAAACATTTCCTTGAAAATTCAACTAATCCTCCTAACACACACGCTTACTCGAGTTGTTTCCCCGTACTCAAAACATCTCTTACCAATCACGTTGTGAATATTTAATCCCAACTGACAAAGTTATCATTTAATACGGCCCTAGTACAACTAGTGTAGTATCTATCTCTCCCCAAGCTACGCCCTAAAATCACTCTCCCTTGCGTTGTACTCAGTCCATTACCGTATATTCACAACACGTGTTATTCTCATCTTATTCTAACCTACACGCTAAAGCAACCCTCCTTTACTTTATCTGCTTTCTCCGTTGTCAACGAACGTTAAGCGTTCAATCTCCCTCTTTGTAACTGACAAAGGATATCTACTCATTCCACATATAAATTTATTTAATTGAAAGCGATAACCAATACTGCCTAAAATTTGCTGTTGTTTGTTCAACACTCCTTAAAATATACCGGGAAAACTTAAGACGGTTACATTCGTTTATTATTTTAATGTTACTAGGAAAGCTTCAACAAACAGCTTCAAACTTTTAACAAATATAATACGCAGAAACTTAAACGGTTTCAAATGCTAAAGTTTTTGACATTATACATCTACCTTTGCTATAATAAAGTTTAAATTGTTTTACAATATGAAATTGAGATGTTCGCTTCTTCCCCTCCATATTCCTATACTTAAATGCAACTGTTAAAATATGTTTATAAGTAACAAATTTGAAATGCTATCGTATATACGCTACACCCTATGAATATTTACATTTGCAAGATTATGAAAATTAACTTTTAGCTTCCTAAAATATTACTGTAGAATTATTAATTTCTACATTAACGATTTGAAAAGCGTTTTCAAATTGTACTTTGTTGTTTTTACATGCTAAATAACAAAATAAATTGCAAACTGAATACTTATACTTTTATAACCCCCAAATACCACAGTAATATATATATATATATATATATATATATATATATATATATAATTTAAAAAAAGTAAATTTTAATGAGTCTAAAATTAATACAAAGTAAAAAGGAATTAATGGCGAGGGACTCAAATTCAGCCACGAGGGCATCCTGTCGACGAAGACACAGATTTTTGACTTTATCAACGACGTAGACAAAATGTAATGCATAATTATTGAAACAATCAATTTTTTAACTAGTCTTTTATTATGTAATATTAATTAAGTAATATAAATAAACTCTATTTATTGAATTAGTTTGATGGAACATAAGTTTTTAAAACAATTGGACATGGCACCGTAGATGACTAACGCCAAAAGCGCTCGGCTGTAATATTTTGTATTACTTGAATATTATATTAATTTTTAGACAAGAATTCTTTGTTGCTAGATTTTATTGAAAAAAATTCGTGTACACAGCCCGGAAGTTTTCACGTAGTACGTAGTATGTAGTACGTGGTACGTAGTGCGTTTTATGTAGTATATGGTATGTAGTACGTGGTATATAGTTCGTAGTATGTAGTACGGGGTATGTAGCACGTAGTATGTGGTACGTAGTATGTGGTACGTAGTATGTGGTACGTAGTATGTGGTACGTAGTATGTGTTACGTAGTATGTGGTACGTAGTATTGTGGTACGTAGTATGTGGTATGTAGTGTGTGGTACGTAGTGTGTGGTACGTAGTATGTCGTACGTAGCATGTGGCACGTAGTGTGTGGTACGTAGTGTGTGGTACGTAGTATGTCGTACGTAGTATGTAGTACATAGCATGTGGCACGTAGTATGTGATACGTAGTATGTGGTACGTAATATGTGGTACGCAGTATGTGGTACGTAGTATGTGGTACGTAGTGTGTGGTACGTAGTATTGTGGTACGTAGCATGTGGTGCGTAGTATATGGTACGTAGTATGTGGTACGTAGTATGTGGTACGTAGTATGTTGAGAGTAGTATGTGGTACGTAGTATGTGGTACGTAGATGTTGAGAGTAGTATGTGACACGTAGTATGTCGTACGTAGTATTGTGGTACATAGTATGTGGTACGTAGTATATGGTACGTAGTATGTGGTACGTAGTATGTGGTACGTAGTATTTTGGTACGTAGTATGTGGTACGTAGTATTGTGGTACGTAGTATTGTGGTACGTAGTATGTGGTACGTAATATGTGGTACGTAGTATGTAGTACGTAGTCTGTGGTACGTAGTATGTGGTACGTAGTATATGGTACGTAGTATGTGGTGCGTAGTATGTGGTACGTAGTATGTAGTACGTAGTATGTGGTACGTAGCATGTGGTGCGTAGTATGTGGTACGTAGTATGTGGTACGTAGTGTGTGGTACGTAGTATGTGGTGCGTAGTATGTAGTACGTAGTATGTGATAAGTAGTATGTGATACGTAGTACGTGGTACGTAGTACGTAGTATGTAGTACGTAGTATGTGGTACGTAGTATGTGGTGCGTAGTATGCGATACGTAGTATGTGGTACGTAGTACGTGATACGTAGTATGTGATACGTAGTATGTGGTACGTAGTATGTGGTACGTAGTATATGATACGTAGTATGTAGTACGTAGTATGTAGTATGGCATATGGCATGTTGCATGTAGCATGTAGCACGTATATAACTTATTCTATAGAATGTACTGTAGATCTAAAAATTTTAATAAATTTTATTAGAAATTGTAACTTAGAACAACTATTAATTAACATTTATTAACGTTTGTGTATAATATACTTAAGTAGTACCAAATAAAATTGTTTACAATGTACCACGATATAGTATCTGTTTCTCGCGTCGTTTGCTATATATAATTTCTTTAGACGCTGGAAAATAGTCCAGCAAATAAAACCATCTCCTGCGGTGTAAAATCAAAACCAAGCTATAGACTTTTGCTCTATAAGTGTATTCATGGGGACATTTTGGATAGAGCCCTTGTTCAAAGCCAAACATCTCACCAGGATAGATAGTTTTCTCAACCCGTTGCCCAACAACACTAGTTTCATCTTCTATTAAAGCATCAACAGCACCTTCATGAACAAAGTACATACGTTCATCAATATCTTTGCAAAATGTTAAATAGTCATCGGGTAAAAATATACGCGTTTGCAATTGCGCAGCAATTTGCCGTATTAGATCTACGTGGCAAAAACGAAACAAGTAATGACGTCTTAGGTGAAAACCAAACATGGCGTCTAACACACCTTCTCGAAGATAGTAAGGGGCTTCGGCTAGCAGCATTGGAAATTGGTGTCCTCTTTTCTTTTTCCATAATAAACTCAGATAAGTCCAACATTGCGTGATTAATGGTGGCGAAGCCTTTTCTCTTTTAACAAACTGCATTATTTTACGTATTTCTTGTACGTACGTCATACGTTTTTGATAAACTATGTCTAGAGTGGCACACATACCTGAGATGAATACTATGTTTAATATTCGACAGATCAAAAGCAATAGAAGTGAATAGATTATGAGTGGAACTGAGTGTGGGAAGTATTCAGCAGGAGTTACCATGACGAAAATGCTGGAAACTACCGTGAAGTGAGCTGCGTACGCCATTAGTTTTTCGTAGGAAGTAGGCCAGTCGCATGTTGTTGGAGGGTTAATATTCTTGTCTGGATTAAAACAAGAAAGCCAAATCAAACCGCATGTCAGTACATGAAGCATTAAAATGATCCATATTACTAAAGTACACGTTCTGGTAAGGAACACGTTCATATTTAATTTTCCATTTTTGGTATGAAAATATTGAATTAGTAGGACAATGCGCAAAAAACGATTGCAGCGGAAGTAACTCCACATTGACCACACGACATCACTTTCGATAAAAAATACGCAGAGGAATTCAATTGGTAAGACATCAGCAACATGCCAGAAAAATCCAAACGGTTGCCTTATGTAACGTGACGCTATTTTTTTCTTATTTGTAATTACATTTCCTGTGTCGTCTTCATAACTGGATTGAAACTTCAGGTAAATGGTTATAATGCACAGAACGTCTAGAAAATATACCATCAAAATCATACCAAGAGAATGCTCTTTCAAAGTTATGTGATACAATTCCACAGCAAACCCGAAACTTCCCAAAAGTGGAACCACAAAAGTTTCCCATACTTCCATATAATAACGAAATAACTTTGAAAACGTAAAACCTTGTTCCTCAACGGATTCTTCTAATAATGTAGCATCCTGTGACAACATAGTCGATAGACTTTCCTCATGAAAGTATTGAGAAACAGGATCGCCTAAAATGTAGTCTTGGTTTAAAGCCGTTAACTGCCGAAAGTGCAGTCTCATTTCGTGATACTTCAATAAAATACTATGAAACGTTAGGCTGTTAAAGATTACCAATTCAACATGACCTTTTGCCACCATCGTTAAGGTTTGCCGCCTCATCCGACAGTTGTCAAGGTTCCCAAACATACTTCCTTTCGGAAGACTTACAAGACGAGTATAGTCCGGTCCTAGAACCTCAACACGGCCTTTGAATATGAAATACATCTTGTCCTGGACATCGTTTACTCTACAAATCAGACCTCGTTTAATGAACACCACATTCTTGACATTAATAAAAAGGCTTCTTAAAAGTGCACTGCTTGCGTCTTTAAAAACCACAGATTCTTTTACTGCTTCTTCGTAAACGCTTAAAAATAAATCGCCTTGGAGCGCCAAGTTAAATCCTTTTACTAAGTTTGTCAGCTTACAGCCTCTACGACGCCGCCAAATGTATTCAAAGTATTTAATCACTTCGTGTTTTAAAGTATTGTCAATATATCTGTAAGAGAGAAAAGAGACCAAATCAGCCATTGCAGCTTGGTATAGAGTTAGATCGGCGTTTTTAAGCAAACTTCTTGATATTATTTTTGCAGATATGTAAAATAGCAACCAGTACCCGATCACGCTAAGAAGTGAAACTGTTAAAGTTTCGTTGATGGTTTGGACATTAAATCCGTGAAAAGAAGGTCGTACCAGGTTGTTTGTGGCAAAAAGAAGTCCGTAGAGGTACACCTTCAGCGTGCTGAGAGGTTTATCGTAGTCAGATTGGGTAATCCAGCTGTTAGAATTGCACCTTAGTGTTGCAAAAAAATTTGGGGATTCTTCTATATTTTGCCCAAAATCGCATATACTGTGTATCACCAATACCCCTATTATATTTAATACCACCAATGTTATTGGTATAAATTTAAAGATTGTCCACACTTGCGATGACGACATGCGGCGAGAGTTTTCCAAGTATTGAACTCCGTAGTGTACTCGATAAATTTGGATAGAGCGGACTATAACAAAAATAAATCTGTATTTGTATGGAACCTCATCGATTTCCAAAATTAACTTTACGAAAAGTTCCAAAGGGATGCATGCCAGTAAGTCAATAAAAAAAGCGTGAGTCCAATAGTATATTATGGTCTTCAAAGGGTGTGTAATCTCCAATCCATCTTTATTAAAGTATGCCATGTGGTGACGAAGGAATAGGTCTATCATAACTGATATACTAAATGCACTAATCACGTACCTCCAAATGTGGCAATGATCGCACCTAGTTAAATGATTATACATTGGAAAAAGTATAACGCTGGCAAAAACAAAAACGCATTTTATGATTTCGTAGATTTCAATAAATCTTCCGTAGGGGTGAATGGTAAAGCGAGGTGTAAGATATCGTATAAAACCAAAACACTGCAGTTTGTTAAAATAGTCATGGTAATCAGCTCCTTTCTTTGTTTCTGGGTTTAACTTATACCCAAAAGTCTTGAAGAACGAATTTTTAGGTTGTTCGATAATCACCTCGCCATTTAAATGTTGTTTCTGTGAGAGAGCGTCAAGGAGGTGCGATTCGGATGTTCGCAACTCTTCAACGACTTGTATAATATCTGCCATTACATCTGGATGTATCGAGAGTAGCTTGGAGTATTCGTCACAGTTGGCGGTTATCATCTGTACGTGGGTTAGAGTAACCACTGTGTTAACCACTGGAATATCAAAACACATTTCGACAAAAGAAAATGCATACTTTGACTGTTGAACTGTAGCAAGCGATTCATCTGAGAACGGCATAACTTTACAGTATCCTTTTTTAATGATATGAACTTGTTTGCATACTTCTCCAAAATAGGTAACGACCATTCCAGGTGGGTAGAGCGAAACGTTGAAGCAGTGTGTAAGATCATCAATAACATCACTTGGCAAACCTTTAAACAGTGGATACGATTCCAGAAACGAACTGTAGCAAGCAAAGCGAGATTCCGCTACTAGTTTTGGATGATTACTGTCTGCGATTTCTTTTCTTGAGTAAAGAAAGGATATTCCCCCATCGTAATCGATTTGGTTTTGGATATACTGAAAAAGTGTCCGACAAAATTTCAGTGGCATTTTTATCCTTTTGAGGGTATCGTCTAAATTTTGCTGGTATGCACATAATCTAAGTTTGTCAAACTCCTTGAGTGTTTCGTTAGCCGTAGCATGCCCGAGAAAAAGCACGTAGATTACTAAAGTTAAAAAACCTATCACAAATATTGGAATGAAAAGTGATGCAAAATTTCCCTTGGAAGCATCTTCAAACGAAACTCCGATTATGTACTCGATTGATAATAGCGTAAATGATACGAGTTTGCTGAAGCTGGTGACTGCATGGAGATGGGTCATAAAGTTGAAAAAGGCATTGTCCTCAACGCAAACTGAGTTGTAACAGATTACAATGTGATAAATAGCTCCAGTATAATAAATAAATAATGTACTGTAAACTATACACTTCAGATAAACGTCTTCCAACTTGTGAGCTGAGCTAAATTTTTTTAATAGTAACTGGATCCGATACGATTTGAGAAGTTTAGCTGCGTGTAAAAGAACGGTACCTTGGCTAGATATATTGGTGAACAAGCACATGACCCACATGTCAAACGGAAAAGCAGCCAGTATATCAATACAGTACGATACGGTTCTAAGCCTTGCAAAAAATATGCCGCTGACGTCCGCTATTATTTTTGGTTTGGTTTTGATTGCTGTAGATGCAGAAATGTAAACATCTATTAACCACAACGTACCTATAACGTATGTAAAACCAAAAAACAGGAATGGTTCATTAGGTTCGTAGCTCGCGTAATATGGATAAATGAAGGCGTATGCCAAAGCGGCCACCCCTATAAACGTGTCCCAAATGGAGACAATAAACGAATCTGGCTGAAGAATAAATGGACATTCCTCCCTAAGAAAAACGCTGTCATCCACGAGTTCAATTTGCTCCGATACTACTAGCGAGTCTAAATATTTGGCACAGAATACAGTTTTCTCAACAACAGCCTTGTCCAGTTTTTCAAGATTTTCTATTTGCTGTGGATTTGTTTCCATTAAGTTTTTTAACATCAACCTTAGCCATCTGATCACCAATAGCTCTCTCTTACTATCTGACTTGCTAAAGTAGTGTCGCATAAGTTCTGTGCATTCTTGGGCCTCCTTAATTCTTTCTTTAACGTCTTCCAGCATAGCTTTGTACACCTGGGGGTAGTACATGAGCACCTTGTGAAAATGTCGTTTGTGCAAAATCCGTAGCTCGCAATAGCTTTGACATATGACATTGCAAGTTGAAGGGTAGCTCAGAAAGAGTGTGGCTTCTCCGATGCACGTACCTCCTGAAAATGATAAAATTGGAGTTTCTCCATCTTGTACGGAAAGGATTTGTATAGTTCCAGATACGACATACACCATGGCCGTTTTAAAGCAGTCGCAGACAAAAATAGTTTCGCCCGGAACTCCATACGTTTGTTTTATAAATGGAGCGATGTACCGAAGAAATACAATATCTCTATCACGAAAAATATGGGAGTGCCGAAAAGCATCCCAAGAGATATCCAGACAAATTTCTGTTAAAAGTGCTTTTGGCACTAACTTGATATCGAGCGCGTTCATTTTAAATCCTTTCCTGTTTTTCCAAAACAAAACATAGAATTGTAAAATTGTGGAATATAAATAGCTGGATTGTAAACCAAAACGTTCAAGTTTTTGAAGAGTTATTCGTTTGATGTTGACAAAGCTCATCTCGGCTTTCCGTCTCTGAATAATTTCGGCCACAACTAATCCGATTACAAACCCATTTACAAAAAAGAAAAAAACCAGTTGTGCAAAGTTGAATAAAAAGTAATTAAAAAGGTTGTCTGGAATGTTAAAATTTATACCTCCACCACTTATTTCATAAAACATGTTCAGTAAAGTATTTATAAAGCTGTTGTAGTCTTTGTATGAGCATAAGTTTTGCCTGGCTTGGCACATTATGTAGAAGAAGATGCTGGACTTTGTCACTAGAAACAGGCTAAAGAACACTAGTAGCTGAAGAAGTCCTAGGAGAAGGGCATTTGCTCCAATTACGCTGTTAAGTTTATATATTCTGAGCGAGAAACGAACTATTCTAAGTACATATCGCAGCCTCAAAGAATAAATGATTCTCATGCTAGCAACCGTTAATGAAAAATATACAGCATCAAATGGCAAGATTGAAATGATATCCAAAGCTACCAAAAATGCATGTCTAGTGCTGTACAAATGCTTTATTTCTGGCCAAGTTGAGGACTTGTAGAAAGCGGATAGCAAAATATCAAGTATATAAACCATATCGAAGCAATAAATATAACCTACAAATAGGAAATTAGGTTAGAGGCGTGTTAAGTTACGCCATAACTTACTCATTCCAATTGCGTCGTACTGTTGTCTTATTTGATGAGGATAACAGGAATAGGCAAACATGAGGTCTATCAGAACACAGATATACGTAAAATAAATCCCAACCATTATTATAATTTCAAACTGTGGCTGAAACTGTAAAAGCATTACCGTTTTCCATGCCAGTGCTTGATTTAAATTGAGGAATGTGTTTCCTATATCCTCGACTGAGCCTCCACTTTCAAAAGACATCTCAGTAAAGCTTGTTTTTATGTCCATTCTGGTTAATTATACAAATTTCTAATTTTCAGTAATCGCGCCACTTTCTAATAGATACTGACGTTTCTGGTTTTTGGTTCATGAATAACCTGATTTTTTAACGTTCTAATTTTTGTTCATCGTAGTTGTATGACGTTTTACACATTCTTCAGCTAGAATTATAATTTATTAAAAAAGACTAGAGGTTTGATTCGCGAGAATGTCATAAAAAAATCGTACTTTTAAAAAGTTTGTTAAAAATGCTACGTTAGTTACAGTAAATTCCCCTGGCGTTATACAACACGCAATGCTCTGTAAAAGAGGATCATATCTATGGTTAAACATGTTGTATTATGAATGTCATTAATATACAGTTTACAATTTAAAATTTTAGGGAGGATACACCATATTATCGCAGGCTTTAGAACAATTTGCTACGTATCTGGACGTAGCCAGAAGAAAAATAAACACCAGGCTAACTACCAACCGCGGAGAGTGAAGGAATTCGCCTACATACCAAAAAAAATCGCCCACGATTATCTATTAACAAATAAAAAAAAATTAAATACATAATTCGGTACAAAGAAGAGAACGCAATAAAGTAAGCGTTATCACCTGGATGTAGCCGGAAGAAAAGTAAACACCAGGCTAACTACCAACCGCGGAGAGTGGGTAGATTCGCCTAGATACCAAAAAAAACAACAAAATAAATAAAGTACATCGCCCACGATTATCAATTAACAAATAAAAAAAAATTAAATATATTATTTGGTACAAAGAAGAGAATGCAATAAAATAAGCGTTACCATTTCAACGCCAACAATTGTATTATACGAACAAATTGGATAGTGGATCCACAAAGTGCGCATTTCGCGGCTAACATGTAATAAAATTCAGTAAAAAAAAAAATTAATGCTTAAAATTTTTCAATCGCAAGGATGTTAAATTTAGGTATTAAATGTAAGTCTACTCCCTAACAAATATGTTAAATTTTGAAGTATTAAATGTAAATTTACTTACTAACACGTGTGTTAAATTTTTAAGTAATAAAGATAAATTTAGGTTTTAAATGTAAATTTATTCCTTAGCACATATGTTAAATTTTGAAGTAGTCAAGGTAAATTTAGGTCTTCCATCTAGTACAGGTGTTAAATTTAAACATTAAATACAGCCCAAGTTGTAGCAAGAATTAACGACGTATACTCAGAAGCACCAGCGCAACCAGCTGTTCAACAAGTATGGTGAACTGGTTACAGCATCCACCGTTGATAGATAAAAATCCTTGACATGCAAAACAGAACACACGGCACATACTTCTCTGCGTCAGGATACTTAATTTGCCAACCGCCGGGGAGTCAGCATAACAACGTAGCTACCATCGTAACTACAGCAACTGGTCCACGGCAACGAACAACGGCAACATCCAGAAAGAACGCCTTTGGCCTCCAGGAAAAAAAAGCTAAAAATAAAATCTGGTTAGATGGTGTAAACGCGGGAACACTCACCAATACACACAAAACATCTCTAATTGGCAGAACAACAATAAATGTGCATTGCTGTTAAGGTGATAGAACGAGTAATGTAGAACGTATTTTGTCGCACGGGTTGCAGAATTAAATTTAGAATGAATTTAAATGACACCAATTCGAAATCCAAACATCCGTGTTATCGAAACGCGATTCAAACTGGAAAACACGGTTTAACCGGAGAATAGTAGGTTATATTCCTTCCACAAATATTTAGGTGGAAAACCCACTAGAACGAAATTATACGTTATCGGAAGGTATATCGTGCTCACGGATACCTAACCTTAATTATATCATAATAAACTATACGTTTCAACGCAAATAGATTTAAATTAAGGAATTATTCGAAAGCGTATTTATTGCAGAAAAATAAAATATACAGGATGTAAAGTATTTAATTGTAGCCTAAACTTGTCGTTTTTAAAGCAAAAGAAATTTAAGTTGAAAATTATTGAACCGCGTATTGATTATTAACCGGTAAAAATGTAGGGGATGTTCAAATTAACCGTAACAAATTAAGGTTTAGGAAGCTGTGGGATTACCATAATTTTTTTAAATAAAAATACTTTACAAAATTACATAATAGTACGAAAATAACTTTGATGTCCAGTTAAGAATATTTCTATAAAATTTATTTAAGAACGATTTGTTCTTACACACATTTAAACAAAGAAATTTAGTTCAAATAAAAGCATTTGAATATTACCTGGAACTAATAAAATTATTCGCATACAATGAATTTGCGTAATAAACTAGACAAAGAGATAGACATTGCCGCAGCACCAGACACTCAAAATACCAATTAGACAAAGCCTACGGCAAATATGGTTAAAATAAGCACGTACTAAAGCCTATAAATTGCTATTACAACTAGCCTCATGGGTGTATGTTATGACAACTTGAAATCAAACGCCCGAAATGGGACTTCCAATAGATTGAATGTACATTAACCTCGTACACAATAAAACCAGTGCGGATAGTGATAATCTAGCAGGACACACCACAACAAAATGTAAGTCAAATGTAATCGATAAACAAAATAAAAATTTTTGGCATTAAGCGACCTGCAAAAAGCAGCTTGTACATAATAATACAAAGTAAATAGATGTGTCTGTAAATGCAACTCCTATGAGAATCATAAAAATGTTGATTTACCTATACAAATTAAAATTAATATTTGCATAGCTATTGACCAAAATAGATACTTAAATTGAATTCATAAAGAGAGAACATTAATTGACAAAAGTTTCGGCGTTTTTCGCCTCGTCAGAATAGAATAGTTCAACCCCTTACGACCCAATCAAGTAATAAACAATAAGAATAATAGAAATAACCTCAACACCTATAGCAAATGTATACATGAATCGCCATCTGGTGACTTCCACGAACAATAGTCGTGTAGGTAAAGAAGTTTTTCTATCTATATCGCTACAATTCTAAGAAATAGCAATACAAATACGTACTGCCTTTTTAAGATTGAACACGTTATAAACATAACTTGATGTCTTAATAACATATAATCTTGTAACAACGTACGTTTCTTAGAACAAGTGTAATCGATAAAAAAAATAGAAGCTTTTTGCATTAAGCGACCTGCAAAAAGCAGCTTGTACATGATTATACAAAGTAAATAGATGTATTTTGTGTTCCAAAATATTCGCACCAACCATGATCCATCAACTTAAAAAAAATTCCTCTTAGAATCTGTAAATGCAACTGCTATGGGAATCATAAAAGTTGATTTATCTATATAAACTGCAAACTTTAAGCTCTGTATTCTCATGCCCCACGCTTGGGTTGCCACAAATACTGCGAGTTTCTTAGTCGCTGAAGCCCTACAATTGGGTGCCATAAATGCTGAGAGTTCCTAGCTCTGTAATCTCATGCCCCACCTTTGTAGGTAAAAAAAAAATTCTACGAGTTTACCTTTGATAGGAGCCCCACAATTTGGTTCGACAAAAATTCTTGCAAGATTCCTCTGCTACTTCAGCTTGGAGCGTTTGATTAAATTTCCCAGCTTTTTTCCTACTAAAGCACAAAATTAGAAAACCTAAATTTTCATCTACACAGTGTGCTCTGCTGCTGTCTGAAAAATACAACTAACTACTCTACAAAAAGAAAAACGTTGCAACGATAACTCTCCTAGATTTATTCAGAGAAAGATTATACATCAAAAATCATCATCAACGTCTAGTTCACAGATCAATTATATTACAAGCTTCCTCTTTTTCAAATAATACATTCAAATAACATATTACCCAGATTACTAATCATTAAGTAACAGGACTTTACCCCAACCTTACGTTATCCCTGGCTTAATAGGAGCTCATAGTAAAACCTAAAACCTTTAACTACTCCTGCTAATCTGCACAACAATCTATCAAAAGTCCCTTTTTACCTTGCACATAACAAAATAGTACATCAATCATTTTTAGTAACCTAAATTCCCACAAAAAATTATAGTAAAATAATATCATAAAAGTCAATCTTTAACTCTTTTCCATTATGTTACGTTTAGTTCAACGGCACATACTCATAAAGTACAAAAGTCATTACACACCAGTTAAACACAAAAAACAAATTTTAATAAACATCCGTTACCTGGATTTCTCCTCTGTCTATGGATCTGCTGTCATACTATCGACGTATGCAGGCCTTCATCAGTAGCTGCGCCTTAAGGAACGTCCCCAATCAGGATTGCACTAGCCATAACAGCAAGCTGCTATTCTATTTTCTCGACTCCCAGATACATCCAAATTCCCACAATTCTGCTACGGATTCCATTTACGGTAGGTTAAATATCAAATCGTCCTACCATGGACCTCTACTCCATTTAATGTGCATACTATGCACCCAACAAAATATCACGCAGTCGGTACTTAATCATTTAAGTCTGCTACACATTTGTTGACTGCTTGTCTACACTCGACACCACTGGTGCCAATTATATTTCAAACTGTACTCGAAGACTGATATCACTTGTAAACAAGTCAGCTGTAATCTCGTTCACTACTACTAGCATAATCATCAGCGTAAAGAGAAGAGAAGAGAAGAGAGCTCCATCACCAACTCCTTGTACTTATATAGGCTTTTCTGTCCCGCTAAAGTTTCTAAATTCTCGCAAAATCTGTTGATACAAACAAACAAGGCTTCTCAGTAAGCTTCCAACGATTACACAATTCTCAAAACCCACAAGCTAACGTTCACTCATTTCTTCAAAATTTCTCTACCCAACCATCAACTGCCACTCAAATCCTGGAATTTTGCCCCGGCACAAACCCGCTCACGTAGCTATTTTCTCCGTATACTTGTCAACGGACACTATTTTCTCCCAAATTTAGCTCCTACTGGTCCAAAGTTAATGTTAAAACACGCCACCCATAATATACATATTAAGCCGTATCCTTTTAACATGCTCCTTCAATCTCCTATTCCTTACCTTGTCTAACTCCCAATCTGTTCTCATCCCAAATTATAACGTATGCCAAAACAATTTTTGTTGATCCTTGCATAAATTTTCGTTAATATAATATTTTTAAATATTCATAAATAAAATTATCAATGCAACAAAATATTTATAATGGCTAACCTGTTGTCCCTTTTTAGCGTGTCTTGTTCCCTCAATTCAGACCAGTTTCTGCTCCAATTATTCGCTGGTTCAGCTTCAGTTTATAGTTACTTTTTAAGTTACCCAAATAAGATTTAGTAATCTGCCTCAGGTATTTTTTAAATACTCCAGTTTGGATTCAGAAATTATTTGGACTCCTTTGTTCAACTTTTCCAGGTCGGATCCAAAAATTACTTGGATATATTTATTGAACTTCTCCCGGTTAGATCCAGAAATTGTCTGGAGTTCTTTGTTAATATAAATCTTAAAACCTATTTTAAAGCAACCTTTTATAACTTACGTTTTTGAGGATTAAACGACGAATCTTGTTTAATTATTCACTATCACTACGTTTAAATTATTAATTATAAAATCGCTTGCAATTATTTCACGTAAATATTTTATATAAGGCGATGTGGACCGTGCCTTCATCAGAGTCAAACTGATTTGTTTACGAATTCCTGTGGTATTTAAAGAAAACGCCTATCTGTTTGTAATTTGCATAGTTCGTTAATTACCGTCTTGTACCTTGATTTTCACATGCAGGCTTGGGTATTTTTATGAAATTTCCATGTATAACGAAGTAGAAACGCTCTTCATTGCACGTAGGATTTCAGGTTATTTGTATAAATTTGTTGGATTTTAAAATTTTCCATGGTCTTTTAAATTACGTACTGCTTGTTTGTACAACAAATTTGTTGAACTTTGCTTTATCCTCATGCTGTTATTATTCCCAAATTATCAAGGTCTTGGATATTTATTTTTTCTGGTCACGTAGCTTTATATTTATTGATGTGCGAACTTATATGCGTTTATCAGTTTTACGCATTGACAAACCGGCTTGTTTAAATGGAATTCCTTGTATAATAATGATGCACTACTCACGCGTATTCTTTTATACCTTCTGTCCATATGGTTTTATAACTTGCAAGGTTGTTTATTTAGTTGAATCTTTATGAATGCTCTTTTTTTCTTAGAATATAATTATAATTATAGTTTATATACAGGGCGTTGGTATTTGCCTTTTTGCATAATTGTCGAATTTCGCATTTTTCTTGGTAAAATGTGTAGTTTTCTGGATTCTCACAATGTCTTTATAAAGCGCACAATCCTAGTGACCCTATATACCCCTAAATGACCATATTATCATAGCAATATATATATATATATATATATATATATATATATAAAACTTTTATAGTAACGACCTTGCTATAATTATATGAAGTGTTTTTATTGCGGGTTTTAGGTCTGCTGGTAAGTAGGTATATAAACTCTTTCTTTAACTGCCTAAATTTTCGGATTTATTTTTGAATCCTTGATCACAGGCTTTCTATAATTATATAAAAATGAATGGGCTAAACTACACATAAAATCTGTATAAACTTACAAAATTGAGAATAATATAAAGATTGCATCTAAATTAAAATGTAGTCGTAAAAGTAGTTTGCATTTGACTAAGGTGTAAAATTAAAATTTGTATATTCTATTAAAGTATTTGAAATCTGTCTTTATTGAAGTTTTTTAAAAGTATGACACAATTTGTTTATTTATCTGCATGAGCAAGTGTATGTATGCATGGAAGTGCATGTGTGTACGAGTTGGCATGAATATGGAGGTAGTGTTTAAATTTTATTTGTATGTATACCCATAAAACGCATATTTATAGACACAAAATTTTAAGTGTATACACATATATACATATATAAATACACATAAACATATACAAATACATACATATAATCGCACATAAATATACAAAAAAATACATAAATATACATCTAAATATTTATACATACACACACACACACACACACACACACACACACACACACACACTATATATATATATATATATATATATACATATATACTTACACATACACACATATATACACATACACACATACACAGACACATTCATACATACACACACATATACACATACATATACATGTAAATAAATATACACTAAGAAATATATACATATAGACACACATACATACAATATAACACGCACATATATACATATACATACATACAAACATATACATATACACATATATATATATATATACATACATATACATACACACATACATACACACATACAAATACATACACATATATATATATACATATATACATACATACACATACACATACACATATATACATATATAACGTATAACACACACACACATACGCACAATATAAAAACAATTTATTTAATATATAATTTAAGTTTTAAAGTTAAGTAGGTAAGTATAAATTGAGCTCAAGCCACTAATGTCTGTTTTTTTGTTCATAGTGTTGTTATTTTTGTATATGTAATACATCTCTAAAAATAACCTTTTTTGTTTATTTGTTTCCATTTCTAAAATTTTTGGATTCTGAAGATCTATTTTGTGATTTAAAGTAAATGAATGATTTGATAAAGCACAAGAATTTGGTTTAATTTTGATGTCACTCTTATGTTGAGTGATTCGTTGCTTTAAAGTTTGGGACGTTTGTCCTATATATAAGCTGTCGCATTCTAAACAATTAATTTGGTAAACAACATTTCTTTGTTGAATTGTTGAAGTTTTATCTTTTAATTTTGTAAATAAATTTCCTACAGTTAGTACATTTTTTGTCGCAAATTTAAAATTATGTTTTTAAATATCTGAATTAATTTTGGGTTAATAAATTTATATGTGGTAGTGTTTTGTATACTTTTAAATTTTCTTGGTTTATATTATCATCATTTGTGTTGCGATTATTTTATTTCTAATGTAGATATTATTTATTGGAGTGTTATGTAATAGTTTATTTATTAATGGTATGGGATAGTTGTTGTTTTTTAAAATATTTGTTAATTTTTGAATATTTTGGTTATAAAGCGTTGGATGAGAAATTCGTTTAATTCTATTTTTAATCCTAAAATGAAATTAGTTTTAGTTTTAAAAGGGTGATATGAATGATAGTTCAAATATCTATTTGAATTTGTGGGTTTTTGGTACCAGTCCAGAATGATTTGGTTGTTAGCATTTCTTATTAATAATGTGTCTAAAAATGGAATCGATCTGTTTGTTTCCTTTTCAACTGAAAATTTGATGTGACTGTTATAACTATTAAATATATCTAAGGTTTCATTAATTTTATTATCTGGAACAGCTGTTATTAAATCGTCTACAAACTTTTTAATAAATGGTGTTTCGTATTAGTTAAAACTCAAACTATAGTGGATTTAAATTGTGCAGTGCGCTTGCGCCTCTTAAAGTAAAACGCGTGCGAAAGTGGTTTTGTGACGTTTATCGACGACTCTTCTTTCGACCTAGTAACGGGAAGGTTGTGCGTGACAAACTATATCCAATAAGTATAGTGCTTGCAACAGTGCATTCAACCAACTCCCCCGGGGGCATTCCAGCAACATCGAAGAGGACCGCACACCAAGGACAATTTGGTGAGTGAATTTGTGCCTTTTGTTTGTTAATATTTTACATGCATACAGTTTTCGTATTTAAAGCTCGCGTTTTGTTCTATTTTCGAATTACAGTCCACGATTAAATAAGACGCGCCAGCTCACATTATCTAAATTAATTAACTGACATTTGGTCCTTCATCGCGTAATAGAACAGTCTATGGTGAATAACTTAATTCATTTCGTTTTAGCTTGTATGTATGTAGAACTTCGATTAACAATATTCGCATCATATTTCTAATTACTTATATATAAAAAATTCGATCAAGTCTATTAATTAGAAATCATTATTTGCTTATAGATATATTACGATTTAGCAATAGTTTAGTTAGAGAGCTTTATTAATCATTTTACAGACATAGTTAAATAGTTCCGTATAGAAAACCTCTTGCAAATGTTGGATTCAAAGTTGTTCTATTGTAATATTTTGTATACTTGTGTAGTAGGTCACTCCTTCTGGCTTATGTACAGCTGCCAACAACATTCCAGTTTATCGTATACACCTACCTGCATGTTTAAGGGTTTATAACCACTAAATATTTTAACTATATTTCTTGTTTGAATGACTAAACCCTTAGGGCGTTTTATAAACCTTCTTGTTAAGGGTTGTCAGGTCGTTTTAAAATACAATAGGAAGCTTTAGGGATCTAACTACTCGTTTCGCATTTTACTTACAAATCGGGTAATGACTTTATTGGATCATTTTCGGTGATTGAATTTATATTAAGATTATTGTTGGTTGTTGTTAATTGGAATAATTGTCGTTTGTTTCTTCATACAAAATGCCTGACCCAAATGCTTCTGTAACCTTATTAAAGCTTTACGCTGCTCGGATTAATGAAATCTTCGAACTTTCTGAAAAGGCACAATACAATGATTCATTACATAGGTTATTCAAGTTGAAGTGTCGTATCCTCGAATCTGTCTACAAAGATTTTACTGAAAAGTACATTAATGTATTGGTAAACACAGAATCAGTATTGCAACCTGCTTTAGAGAATTTGTGTAAAAACGTGGATGACGAATATTATTCTATTCTTTTGATAGAGCAAGAAATATTTTCTGCTGAAGTGAAAACTCCGTCTGCGAATCACACAAGTCGACAAGACAATAATTTTACACCTAGAGTAAAATTACCAAAAATTACTCTACCGCGTTTTGATAATGACCCAAAAAACTTTAAAACTTTCAAGGATATGTTTGATGTTTTGATAGATAAACAACCGCATTTAACGGACATCGAAAAGCATTCCTACCTTCTTTCAAGCTTGTCGGGTGAATCATTGACCTTGTTGCGGTCTATTCCTCTTTGTCATGAAAATTACAAACTAGCATATGACACTTTATGTTCTAGATATAATAATAAACGTCTTTTGGCTAATCACCATTGGGGTTTAATAAAAACCTTCCCGCCTATGCATGCGGAAAACGTAAAACAACTACGAAATTTAATTGACTGTTTCACAGAAAACTTATCGATTTTGGGATCGTTACAATTTGATGTTGAAAGTTGGGATTTCGTTCTTGTAGATCTTTTATTATGTAAACTCGATGAGGAAACTCGTAAACGATTCGAATTGCATTTCAATTCTACTGATGTGCCTACATTCAATTGCGTCAAAGACTTTTTGTCAAAACAATGTGTAGCCTTAGAGAATCTTGTCTCAAGCAAACAACCGAAAGTGCTTAAAGGTACTATTAATAAACAAGGTATCGTTCGTTCGAATTCTGACTTGAAGCCTAGGACATTCTTAGCTGAGACTAACACTTCTCCTAAGAACAATTCGTTCTCCTGCATCCTTTGCAAGGGAAATCATGTATTGTATTCGTGCGAGCAATTTCTTAAATTGTCTCCAAACAAGCGTCACGAGCAAGCCAAACATCTTCGGTTATGTTTGAACTGCCTTCGACCAAATCATAACATGTCGTCTTGTCCGTCAAAGGTTTCGTGCAGAACTTGCAATAAAAATCATCATACATTGTTACATTTTGTGCCGTCGATTGCTACGTCACCACCTTCCTCAATTCCAACTCGTGAAGAAAATTTGCAAGCCAGTTCGTCTAATAATGCTACTTGTACTACAACAGTTGGGTCTGAGGCGACAACTTGTCTAGCTCTGCTACCCACGGTTTGTTTGGAAATTCTCGACAAGAGAAATCAACCTCAAATTATTCATGCTCTAGTAGACACTGGGAGTCAAATTTCATTTATTACGGAGTCTTGTCGTAAGTCTATTGGTATATCGTCTCGTCCTTCTTCGATTCCTATTTCTGGTTTGGGCCAGACTTCACACCAAACGTTAGGTGTGATATCTGGAACAATTCGTCCCATTTAGGAATATGATTCAGTCCCCACGGACAACAATTTGAAAATAAACTTAATGGTCTTGCCGTCTATTTGCGGTAATCTTCCAAACAAGTATATTCAATCGTATTGGTCTCATTTGGAAAACATAAAACTCGCAGATGAAAACTGGAGACATCCCTCTCCAGTACAAATGTTATTGGGCTCTGATGTTGCCAGTCGTATTTTGCTCGATGGGAAAATTGATGGCAAAGAAATTTCGCCTGTTGCTGTCAACACCATATTTGGTTACATGATATTTGGTACTGTCGATCCCATCTCAATCAATGTTATTCATTCGTTCTTTGTATCTATCGATCCTTGTATGGATATTGATCTTAAACATTTTTGGGAGCTTGACGACATTCCATCGAAGAATTTGTCGTCCCCAGAAGATGACCTTGCTCAACAATCTTTTGATAACTCGTTGCATCGGTTACCCAATGGTAGGTTTGGCGTGAGCCTTCCATTTAGAGAAAATGTTCGTGAGTCTCCTGACTCGAAATCTATTGCCATTAAACGTCTATTGTCACTAGAGCGTCGTCTCGAAACTAATCCAGACTTGCGAAATTTGTATGTAGATTTCATGCGTGATTACGAAGCCTCTGGTCACATGTCGCTTTTATCAACGCCTCCAGCTGACAATAATGCGTATTTTATTCCACACCATGCCGTGTTCAAACTAGAAAATAATAAACCTAAATTGAGAATTGTCTTTGATGCTTCGGCTCGAGCTTCGAATGGTATTTCATTGAATGATACCTTACTCACTGGACCTAAGCTCCAGAATGATATTGTAAAAATACTTTTGGCATTTCGTATTCCCAAGTTCGTTTTGTCTGTGACATAAAACAAATGTACAGGCAAATATTGATATCAGAAACGGATCGTTCTTATCAATTGATACAATGGCGATGGAATCCTTCAGAACCAATTTCAACCTATCAGTTGAACACAATTACATATGGAGTTTCATCCGCTCCTTTTCTCGCCATTCGCACTATCTTAAAACTAGCTGAACTAGGAGAAAATAGTTATCCATTGGCTGCTCATGCTTCGAGAAACAATTTGTATGTTGATGATGTATTGACTGGGTCGTCCACTCTCCAGGCAACTCATGAACTAAAACGTCAACTCATCGAACTACTACGTGCTGGCTGCTTCGAACTACGCAAATGGGCTAGCAACAGTCCACTACTGTTAGAAGATATTCCTACTGAGTATCAACAAGTAAAACTAAGTTTAGTCGCAAATGATCTTCAGCTTACCATAAAAGTGCTTGGTCTTCAGTGGCACTCGATACCTGATAATTTTTCATTTGAAATGCAGCCTTTAGAAAATCGTCTTTCCAAGCGGATTTTACTTTCGACAGTTGCTAGGATTTACGATCCTCTAGGATTTATTACACCAGTTACCTTTTCACTCAAACAACTCATTCAACAATTTTGGGTGCTGGGGTTGGATTGGGATGATCCTCCTCCTGAATCTATTGTCATATTTTGGAAAAAATTTGTTGCTGAATTTTCATATATTGATTCAATTCAAATTCCTCGTTATATCCCTATTGATGAAGCCTGTAGTATACAACTACATGGTTTTGTGACGCGTCCGAGAAAGGATACTCGGCTATTGCATATTTTCGTTTAGTATTTCCGTCAGGAAAATATCTGTTCACTTTGTTATGGCTAGATCAAAGGTCGCACCTTTGAAATGTCTTTCTATACCCAAGCTAGAACTATGTGCTACCGTACTTTTGTCTAAATTAGTTCATTTTGTTAAAACTACATATTCAAATGTAACCTTTGAAAAATCTGTTGTTACACTGATTCTTCTGTGGCTTTGACTTGGATTAAGTCACCTACCTATCGTTTAAAATGTTTGTAGCTAACCGTGTTAGTTACATCCAAGAACGTATTTCTCCCGAACAGTGGAGTTATATTAGTTCTTCAAACAACCCATCTGATTGTGCTACCAGAGGTTTATTTCCTTCGGTATTGCCCGCGCATCCGCTATGGTGGGCAGGTCCTGAATTTTGTCGTTGTCTGAAGAAAATTGGCCTTTGCCAAAATTGTTCGTCCTTCTCTGGAAGCGTCTTCTGAGGAGAAACGCCTTACTTTGATTGTTACTGTAGAATCAACTTGGCTGGAAGACTTATCAAACAAATTTTCGTCGTTACACAAAATTCAACGTATAGTCGCATATTGCCTGAGAATCTTTAATGTTAGAAAAGCTACCATCAATTCGCTATTTTTATCGTCGGTGGAGCTTCACACTGCTCTTATGGTTATTGTCAAGGTGGTCCAACTTAGTTCACTTAAAGTTGAAATCGAAGCCGTTCGTCAAGGTGAGCCTTTGCCTAAACATCTGCAACGTCTAGGCTTATTTCTTGATTCGAATGACATTTTAAGAGTAGGCGGAAGACTGATTCATTCCAGTCTTCCAGATTCCGCAAAACATCCAGCGGTATTACCCAATAAACACCGTATAACAGATTTGTTGATTAAACAAGTGCACACACAAAATTTACATTCGGGAGTAAACACAACGATGTACTTGCTTCAAGAACGATTTTGGATCATCTCATTTCTTCGCGCAGTTCGTAGAATACTGTCTAAGTGTTATCATTGCTATCGTCTTCTCCCCATTCCTGTCAATCCAGTTATGGGTGAATTGCCTTCATTTCTTGTTCCTCCTTTAAATTGGAAACTCGCCAGAATTGTAGAGCTTCATCCTGGAAGCGATGGAGTACCTCATGTAGCCACCGTAAAAACTTCACGAGGCAATTTGAAAAGACCAATGGTCAAATTATGCCCATTGCCGTCTCAATAATAAGTATTAGTTATTTTAGTGTTCTTTATTATAGTTTCGTAAGCATTATTATATTCATTTAGTTCTACATACATACAAGACTCGGTCAAAGTTAAATTTTCGTGTTAAGTTTTAAAAAAATAGCCCAAAGCTATTTTGGTGGGCAGAATGTTTCGTATTAGTTAAAACTCAAACTATAGTGGATTTAAATTGTGCAGTGCGCTTGCGCCTCTTAAAGTAAAACGCGTGCGAAAGTGGTTTTGTGACGTTTATCGACGACTCTTCTTTCGACCTAGTAACGGGAAGGTTGTGCGTGACAAACTATATCCAATAAGTATAGTGCTTGCAACAGTGCATTCAACCAACTCCCCCGGGGGCATTCCAGCAACATCGAAGAGGACCGCACACCAAGGACAATTTGGTTAGTGAATTTGTGCCTTTTGTTTGTTAATATTTTACATGCATACAGTTTTCGTATTTAAAGCTCGCGTTTTGTTCTATTTTCGAATTACAGTCCACGATTAAATAAGACGCGCCAGCTCACATTATCTAAATTAATTAACTGACAAATGGAATACTAAATGGTAATCGTGACACAACGGTATCTAATAATTCATCCATAATAATTTGTGCAAAAATAGGACTCAGGTTAGATCCCATTGGACACCCAAAGATCTGTGTATAAAATTTATCGTTAAAAGAGAAATAAGAGTTATTAAAAAAGAATTCTATTGTTTCTAAGAACATTTCTTTAGAAAATTGACAATTTGATTTAATATTAGTCCATAATCTATTTATATTATTTATAACTAATTCTTTAGGAATATTAGTAAAAAGCGATATGACATCTAAACTTATTAAAACATAATTTTGTGGTAATTGAAAATTATTTATGAATTCTGCAAATTCAAAGAATCTTTCACATTATAATTATTATTTTCAATAGATTTTGATAATATTTCGAAATGCATTTTGAAAGTTTTCAGTTGCGGAGTTATTTGTTGAAACAATAGGGCGAAATGGGTAATTATCTTTATGTATTTTTGGAAGGCCGTATAGTTTAGGAATTGTACTGCTAAAATTGTTAAATGTCTTTGCTTCTGAATCGTTAATCATTTTTTGTTTTTAGTTTTTAATTAAATCTAAAGTTTTCTTTTGGAATTTTGATGTTGGATCTTTTCAATTTTAATATAAACGGTATCATTAATTAATAAATCTTCCATCTTTTTATGTAATCATTTTAGATATTGCAACAGTAATATTACCTTTATCTGCTTTGACTATTAATAAATCTTTATGTTCCTTTAGAAATGTTTTGCATTTTTTATAATCTTGCCATAATTTCGATTTGGTTCTTGAATGTTGATGTAGGTAATTAGTTAAGACATTAGTGACGTAAGCTCTGTTTAAATTTTGATGTTCTTCATTGGTATCTAGCAAAATATTTTCTAGATCTGCTAGTAGTTTTATAACAAGGTTGTTATTAATAGTGGGATGAATACTAAATAAAATAAAGGTAATATTACTGTTGCAATATCTAAAAATGATTACATAAAAAAGATGGAAGATTTATTAATTAATGATACCGTTTATATTAAAATTGAAAAGATCCAACATCAAAATTCCAAAAGAAAACTTTAGATTTAATTAAAAACTAAAAACAAAAAATGATTAACGATTCAGAAGCAAAGACATTTAACAATTTTAGCAGTACAATTCCTAAACTATACGGCCTTTCAAAATACATAAAGATAATTACCCATTTCGCCCTATTGTTTCAACAAATAACTCCGCAACTGAAAACTTTCAAATGCATTTCGAAATATTATCAAAATCTATTGAAAATAATAATTATAATGTGAAAGATTCTTTTGAATTTGCAGAATTCATAAATAATTTTCAATTACCACAAAATTATGTTTTAATAAGTTTAGATGTCATATCGCTTTTTACTAATATTCCTAAAGAATTAGTTATAAATAATATAAATAGATTATGGACTAATATTAAATCAAATTGTCAATTTTCTAAAGAAATGTTCTTAGAAACAATAGAATTCTTTTTTAATAACTCTTATTTCTCTTTTAACGATAAATTTTATACACAGATCTTTGGGTGTCCAATGGGATCTAACCTGAGTCCTATTTTTGCACAAATTATTATGGATGAATTATTAGATACCGTTGTGTCACGATTACCATTTAGTATTCCATTTATTAAAAAGTTTGTAGACGATTTAATAACAGCTGTTCCAGATAATAAAATTAATGAAACCTTAGATATATTTAATAGTTATAACAGTCACATCAAATTTTCAGTTGAAAAGGAAACAAACAGATCGATTCCATTTTTAGACACATTATTAATAAGAAATGCTAACAACCAAATCATTCTGGACTGGTACCAAAAACCCACAAATTCAAATAGATATTTGAACTATCATTCATATCACCCTTTTAAAACTAAAACTAATTTCATTTTAGGATTAAAAAATAGAATTAAACGAATTTCTCATCCAACGCTTTATAACCAAAATATTCAAAAATTAACAAATATTTTAAAAAACAACAACTATCCCATACCATTAATAAATAAACTATTACATAACACTCCAATAAATAATATCTACATTAGAAATAAAAATAATCGCAACACAAATGATGATAATATAAACCAAGAAAATTTAAAAGTATACAAAACACTACCACATATAAATTTATTAACCCAAAATTAATTCAGATATTTAAAAAACATAATTTTAAATTTGCGACAAAAAATGTACTAACTGTAGGAAATTTATTTACAAAATTAAAAGATAAAACTTCAACAATTCAACAAAGAAATGTTGTTTACCAAATTAATTGTTTAGAATGCGACAGCTTATATATAGGACAAACGTCCCAAACTTTAAAGCAACGAATCACTCAACATAAGAGTGACATCAAAATTAAACCAAATTCTTGTGCTTTATCAAATCATTCATTTACTTTAAATCACAAAATAGATCTTCAGAATCCAAAAATTTTAGAAATGGAAACAAATAAACAAAAAAGGTTATTTTTAGAGATGTATTACATATACAAAAATAACAACACTATGAACAAAAAAACAGACATTAGTGGCTTGAGCTCAATTTATACTTACCTACTTAACTTTAAAACTTAAATTATATATTAAATAAATTGTTTTTATATTGTGCGTATGTGTGTGTGTGTTATACGTTATATATGTATATATGTGTATGTGTATGTGTATGTATGTATATATTGCTGTGAAACCTCTTGAATCACCTGGTCCGTTGATTCCTTCTGTTAATCGCCTCGGCTGCTCTTCTAGATAACTTCCATTCTCAATCATAAAAATTAAACAACACATTCCTACCACAAACATCAACGTTAACTCTATTTACATCAATATTCAGAATACATTAAATTTTCAAATTAAATTTGAACATAAAATTCAGTTTTAAAAGAATTTCCGGATTAATTTTATTATCATCTTACTGTGCATCCAAAATTAAAGTCCTTGTTGGATGCCTACTAATTAATATAACAAGATAAGCAGACCGGAGTCTGAGTATAAAGGGAGCATCTACCACCCCTTTACGTTAATTAACCAGGTTTGTCTAATTGAGCTCAAAGACCTACCCAAAGTTTCATCCTATTCCCGAACATCAAAACAAAATACCCTTTTACTTAAACAAGCAAATTTCATCTTAAAATTAAATTTTTATGGTTTAGAAAAATTCCACTAATGTCCATTTAAAGTAAATCAATTATAAAGTCATTCAATACACACAAAAATGTCAAACAAAATAGTACAATTTACCTGAAGGTTATTGTCCTCGTAGCTTCAGTGTAATCGTCCCTTTGTAAATCACACCATTCCAACCGGATTCTATTTACAGCTTCAAGTTGTCAACGCTTTAAGAATGTTCTCCATCACCATTAATTTAAAGTTGTTTCTAGGCTTTTCCGGAACTCATCTGTGTATATCTGCCTCTGGTTCAGTGGATGCAGACACATTTACGAACCATTTAGTCATTAACACCCCGCAAAATAGCAAAGAAATTCATACTTCCTTTTACCAATATTACCAATATACGCCAAAACTGCCTACTTTTGGGTATACATTTGTCGTTGTAAATTTTACTAATTGGTACCGTGATAATAAACTTTTATTACCTTGTATCTAAGTGCACTGAAGTACATTCATGTTAGCACGTAAAATAACCAACTATTTTGAGTCACTAAATATACTAGCACACTTTAAATTATTTAATCAAACTAAAGATCACTGTTTAATATCCAGTCGCGGATGCACGAGCTTTTAACGCATCGAATCGTCGAAAGTCTAAGAGTCTAAGAGAGCGAAACACATATTCCCGCCTGTATATATAGCGAATAGCCGACACGTCGCTTTGTTCTCTAAAACGGGTAATTCAACGAATTCCTCATTCTACGTTCCCAGTCTGTAGCCTGCACGTCGATTTTATGAATTTAGTCACTCACCCCATTGAGATCTCAGAAAATTTCAACACGGCTGCAAAGTTGTCCGAGAAAAACTAATTACTTTTATACAGAAATTGTTGTTCTACCTCTGATATATGCATCCTATTTTTAACCAATCGCAACCCCTGACGTTGTTTAAATCCCGCCTTTTAAAATATGTGTCTTTGCTTGACGCATTTTCTCTTCCTTCTCTAACCTGTTCGTATTGGTGCAAATTGACACTCTTCATTATCGATTATATTTTAGTCCACGCGGACTGTTATCTAGGTTTAATAACCGTATCGCACATTCTCGTGAATATTAAGTCCCCGGTTTCTCCAAGATTCTTTGAAACATTAATTATTTGCCAAATTTACGCAGAATGAGCTTTTTAAAAATACGCAGGTGTTCTGTATTTCCTGCTAAAGCATCTGATCGTTTCCAATATCCTTAGAATCAATATGTTTATCCAAACAAATTAACTTGAAATTGCCTTTTCAAAACACGCAGGTGTTTTCAAACGTAACATTTTAAATACCCTTCTACGATTTGCGTTTTATTGGGTTTTACAAGTTTTCTATGCTTATTATATGTTACTAACGGTTTAATTAACTCTAATTAAATTGATTTCTATCCTTTCATTTTTAGCGAATACAAATTATTATCCGTACGTTTTGCTTTACTACCGGTTACTCAAAATAGGGTTAATTAATATAAACTTTGCACGTAATTTCCATTTGTTTAGGAATAATTAAATTATCCACTGCGCTTTTCAATACTGCTTCTTTTGATGTAAAGCGTCTTATAGATAATTTAAATTTCTTATTTTACTGAAACGACCGAGTTTATTTATGCTTCAAGGTTTTAATAAAGCGTATTATTTAATGAAATTCCTTATACACGGTAGTTAAAATTATTTGATTTGATTATTTAATTTTCTACCCTGGTCTAAATATGAGTATTTTCCCCCTATTTGAATACAAATAATCCCACTTATTTGAATGCAAATATCAAATATTTAGACTGCCAAAAAATCTTTACAAAATTTTGCCTATCTCTCTATCCTTATCTATCTAACTTACCTACTTTGTCTCCAATCCAAAAAATATTTACACCTATCCTATATCCCTATCCTATTCCTAACTTTCACCTAATTCTATAAACTGAAATTATCCTAACTTCATCCTACTTATCCATCTAATCCTATATACATCCTATATACCTATCCTATTCCTAACTTTTAACTACTCTTCACTATACTTTACTTCCCCCTACCTAATCCTATATGCCTATCCTACTCTTACTCTATTCCTAACTCTCCACTAATCTTATATAAAATATCTATACTTAACCTATCTTATTTTCTTCCTACATTTACTCTTTATTCTCATCCTAAACCTATTCCTAATTATCTCCCATATTTATCCTATACCTAGCTTTATTTTCCATAAACACTTACTTCTACTTTTCTATATACACCTATCTCTATTCTTATCCTATTTAAATCTAACTCTCTTCTTGACCCTCCAAGTCTTTCTTCTCACCATCCTAATACTCTTCATCCCTATTTCTCCCCTTCTATATCTATACTTATCATCCCTATTATCTCACATACAATAAACTTATCATCCCTATTATCCTGACTCTTAAATATTGCTTCTTCTTCAGTCCCTACACTTGTCTGTTTCTTATTTATTATTGTTTCCTTTCTGCCGACAAACCAAACGATACTACTTTACAATTATCGATTTTTCCTCTATGGAAAATCCTATGTACCTTCTAGAATTTTGTGTAATGGAATCCGCCAGAATGAATTCCTTAAATCTACTTGATTAAAAACAAACTTGCCATCGTTACTTAATTTCGTCTTCACCTGCTCCTGATATGCTGCTTCTACCCCACTACTTCTGCATGTTTTTGTATTAAAGCTTGAACCTCTACTTTCCTATCCTCTGGACATCTTATCGTGTTGATCTGTTTACTTCATCATCCTCTACCTCTACTACATTAATACTAAACCCAGTGTCATCCTCTGTGACTTCATAACTGCCCTTCCATGGCACTACCCTATCCTTAATTCTTATTACCTTCCTTTCCATATCTATCAAAACCCCTAACTTCATCATACAGTCAACACCTAAAATGCTCTGAAACTTCAGTCCAGGTACAATTACAAACTCCTGTTCACAGCTTAAACCTCCTATATCTATCCTAAGCACCACAACACTATTTACTACAGCAAACTTCTTTTATTTGGAGCTACTAAATGGCTACGTTTTATAGGCATAATTCTATCACAAACCTTATCCCTAATTTTGCTGACGAATTCCTCCGATATTAAACTCGCCTCTGCCCCTGTATCAAGTAATACTTCTACATTATTTTCAAAAATTTCTAAATTAATAATTGGCAAACATAATTTTCTACAGTTTCTGGCTCTACTTCCTCCTCAATTTTGAAAAATTCACGTGGATGTTCGTATACATTTACACAGAAATCTAGTGGTCTGTCGCGTTCTAAAAATCCTGTCTCATCCTGTTTTCCGTGCTTGGTCCTGGTTGTCCTTCTACAACCTGTGCGTACGTCCTCCTCGTGTTAATATCCGTGTCCCTATCTCTATTCGGCGTGCTGGTCACAGTCCTGTTTACTTCCGGTAAACTGTTCTGTCTCGTGTAACTAGGTCTTGGCGTCGGTCCCCTAGTCGCACTATTGCTCCTGTATTCCTGTCCTCGTCGTTCCCAATTCGGTCGAAAATTTCTGTTGTAGTCAGGCCGTCTCGGATAATTCGGTGTCCTGTTGTCAAACCTAACTGTGTTAACGTTTCGTTCTCGTATCTCTCTTGTCCGTCCAACACATACATCGTCATATCTCTGTAAATACTCTAAAATGTCTCCCGTTCTGTGATGTTTTGTAAGGCCACGTGTTGTCTAATTTCCTGTTCAAAATGTCGTGATAGGTACTTGATTATCTGTCTGTCCGTCAATGGTGGATTCAGTTGTTTGGCCACACTGTACTTGCGGATGGCATATTGCTCCCTAGAATCCTGCAAACTCTCCCTTAAATTTTCCTGTAATTAAGTCGTCTCGTACCTGGTCTTGTCTGTGGTCACTCCAGTAATGTTTTAAAAATTTGTTTTCAAAGTCCTGATACGTGTCTATGTCCTGTCCTACTAAATTGTACCATGCTTCCGCGTTGTCCTTTAATAAAGCCTTTATCGTATTCAGTTTAGTCTGTTCGTCAAATAAATTTCCCACTAGATTTCTTACACTATTAATAAAAATTTGTGGATTTACCCTGTTATCGCCATAAAACTTCATGTGTTGGTCCAATGATACTCCACCTGTAGAAAATCTGGGACCATCCCCCGTTAAACTTGACATGTTATATTTGATACTACTAACTTCGCGTTCTACCCTGCCTAACTGATCCCTACATGAGTCCGTTACTTCAGTCATTTTTATATTAATCTCTTCTTCACAAAAAATGCGTACTTCGGATCTTAAATTTCCCATTTCCTGTCGAAGACCTGTAATATCACGCTCATTTTTATCAACCCTATTTTCAACTTCCCCATTTTTACGGTAAGACTATTTTTAAACTCTGTAAATTCTTGAGTCGATTGCTCAATTTTCCGCTTATCTGCTCTAATTTTCTATTGGATTCTTCGTTCATCCTCTCTAGCATTCTCATTATCATCTCGTTTCCTTGATCCCTGATTCCGTCCTCGACTGATCTCTACTGCCTCCAGCTTCTTCCATTTTACGAAATTTTTCTCACACAATGCACTATCGTCACTTCCAATTTCCACTCCTTGACTCCTTAACCACTCCTTTCTCTGCATACGTTCCAATCACTCACACACACTCTAAAATACTCTTAAATTTATACCCACACAAAAACTCTCTCTCTCAGATCGCCAGTTTCCTGGAATAAAATAACAAAAATTTTATTTGGAACTCGAGCCCCACGTTGGGCGCCAAATTATGCTGTGAAACCTCTTGAATCACCTGGTCCGTTGATTCCTTCTGTTAATCGCCTCGGCTGCTCTTCTAGATAACTTCCATTCTCAATCATAAAAATTAAACAACACATTCCTACCACAAACATCAACGTTAACTCTATTTACATCAATATTCAGAATACATTAAATTTTCAAATTAAATTTGAACATAAAATTCAGTTTTAAAAGAATTTCCGGATTAATTTTATTATCATCTTACTGTGCATCCAAAATTAAAGTCCTTGTTGGATGCCTACTAATTAATATAACAAGATAAGCAGACCGAGTCTGAGTATAAAGGAGCATCTACCACCCTTTACGTTAATTAACCAGGTTTGTCTAATTGAGCTCAAAGACCTACCCAAAGTTTCATCCTATTCCCGAACATCAAAACAAAATACCCCTTTTTACTTAAACAAGCAAATTTCATCTTAAAATTAAATTTTTATGGTTAGAAAAATTCCACTAATGTCCATTTAAAGTAAATCAATTATAAAGTCATTCAATACACACAAAAAATGTCAAACAAAATAGTACAATTTACCTGAAGGTTATTGTCCTCGTAGCTTCAGTGTAATCGTCCCTTTTGTAAATCACACCATTCCAACCGGATTCTATTTACAGCTTCAAGTTGTCAACGCTTTAAAATGTTCTCCATCACCATTAATTTAAAGTTGTTTCTAGGCTTTTCCGGAACTCATCTGTGTATATCTGCCTCTGGTTCAGTGGATGCAGACACATTTACGAACCATTTAGTCATTAACACCCCCGCAAAATAGCAAAGAAATTCATACTTCCTTTTACCAATATTACCAATATACGCCAAAACTGCCTACTTTTGGGTATACATTTGTCGTTGTAAATTTTACTAATTGGTACCGTGATAATAAACTTTTATTACCTTGTATCTAAGTGCACTGAAGTACATTCATGTTAGCACGTAAAATAACCAACTATTTTGAGTCACTAAAATATACTAGCACACTTTAAATTATTTAATCAAACTAAAAACTGTTTAATATCCAGTCGCGGATGCACGAGCTTTTAACGCATCGAATCGTCGAAAGTCTAAGAGTCTAAGAGAGCGAAACACATATTCCCGCCTGTATATATAGCGAATAGCCGACACGTCGCTTTGTTCTCTAAAACGGGTAATTCCAACGAATTCCTCATTCTACGTTCCCAGTCTGTAGCCTGCACGTCGATTTTATGAATTTAGTCCTCACCCCATTGAGATCTCAGAAAATTTCAACACGGCTCGCAAAGTTGTCCGAGAAAAACTAATTACTTTTATACAGAAATTGTTGTTCTACCTCTGATATATGCATCCTATTTTAACCAATCGCAACCCCTGACGTTGTTTAAATCCCGCCTTTTAAAATATGTGTCTTTGCTTGACGCATTTTCTCTTTCCTTTCTAACCTGTTCGTATTGGTGCAAATTGACACTCTTCATTATCGATTATATTTTAGTCCACGCGGACTGTTATCTTGGTTTAATAACCCGTATCGCACATTCTCGTGAATATTAAGCCCCGGTTTCTCCAAGATTCTTTGAAACATTAATTATTTGCCAAATTTACGCAGAATGAGCTTTTTAAAAATACGCAGGTGTTCTGTATTTCCTGCTAAAGCATCTGATCGTTTCCAATATCCTTAGAATCAATATGTTTATCCAAACAAATTAACTTGAAATTGCCTTTTCAAAACACGCAGGTGTTTTCAAACGTAACATTTTAAATACCCTTCTACGATTTGCGTTTTATTGGGTTTTACAAGTTTCTATGCTTATTATATGTTACTAACGGTTTAATTAACTCTAATTAAATTGATTTCTATCCTTTCATTTTAGCGAATACAAATTATTATCCGTACGTTTTGCTTTACTACCGGTTACTCAAAATAGGGTTAATTAATATAAACTTTGCACGCAATTTCCATTTGTTTAGGAATAATTAAATTATCCACTGCGCTTTTCAATACTGCTTCTTTTGATGTAAAGCGTCTTATAGATAATTTAAATTTCTTACTTTTACTGAAACGACCGAGTTTATTTATGCTTCAAGGCTTTAATAAAGCGTATTATTTAATGAAATTCCTTATACACGGTAGTTAAAATTATTTGATTTGATTATTTAATTTTCTACCCTGGTCTAAATATGAGTAATATGTATATATATATATATATGTGTATGTATTTGTATGTGTGTATGTATGTGTGTATGTATATGTATGTATATATATATATATGTGTATATGTATATGTTTGTATGTATGTATATGTATATATGTGCGTGTTATATTGTATGTATGTGTGTCTATATGTATATATTTCTTAGTGTATATTTATTTACATGTATATGTATGTGTATATGTGTGTGTATGTATGAATGTGTCTGTGTATGTGTGTATGTGTATATATGTGTGTATGTGTAAGTATATATGTATATATATATATATATATATATATGTGTGTGTGTGTGTGTGTGTGTGTGTGTGTGTGTATGTATAAATATTTAGATGTATATTTATGTATTTTTTTGTATATTTATGTGCGATTATATGTATGTATTTGTATATGTTTATGTGTATTTATATATGTATATATGTGTATACACTTAAAATTTTGTGTCTATAAATATGCGTTTTATGGGTATACATACAAATAAAATTTAAACACTACCTCCATATTCATGCCAACTCGTACACACACATGCACTTCCATGCATACATACACTTGCTCATGCAGATAAATAAACAAATTGTGTCATACTTTTTAAAAAAACTTCAATAAAGACAGATTTCAAATACTTTAATAGAATATACAAATTTTTAATTTTACACCTTAGTCAAATGCAAACTACTTTTACGACTACATTTTAATTTAGATGCAATCTTTATATTATTCTCAATTTTGTAAGTTTATACAGATTTTATGTGTAGTTTAGCCCATTCATTTTTATATAATTATAGAAAGCCTGTGATCAAGGATTTAAAAATAAATCCGAAAATTTAGGCAGTTAAAGAAAGAGTTTATATACCTACTTACCAGCAGACCTAAAACCCGCAATAAAAACACTTCATATATATATATATATATATATATATATATTGCTGTGATAAGGGGTTGTTTAAGGGTGTATTTTATAGCAATGGTCATGTAGTAATCAGGAATCACAATAGGAAGCAGAAAACTGCATTTATTTAGGAGAAAATTAAGTAATTGGCATAGTTTGTAAATAGTAAGCAATTCCGAATTGGTGGAGAATAATTTTGAATACGATATTAATTATCCAAATGGATGGTATAATAATGCATGGAATGTTCTAATTGATGTTGGTTGATAGTGGATGCGTCGATTTTTTTGGTACAATTTTGAATTGCGAAGTAAACAAACCAGGTTAGATCTTTTTAGTTTTAAGACATTTTTTTCTATTTGAATTTGAATATTGAATTTGTCTAATTAAGATAAACTTGTGTAACAGAGTCAGCAACGAACTTTGCATACGTTGAAAGTACGTAATATAATAAAGGGGTTTTGAACGTTCCAGGCTTCTTTGATAATAAAAAGAATAGTTTTTTTGGTGACTTTAGATTAATTGCAAAGCATATGATTTTTGAGATATATAAGACTCACAATATTGATTGATTGAAAAGTGTATTTTAATAATTTTCAAAACCTGTGCATAATATTTGTTTTTTATATGGAATTAATTAACTTCATTTTATAATTCAAAATAAAAGCTAGTCGAAGCAGAATAATAAAATTAGTGGGAGTGTAATTTGATAATTTAAACAGAGAGGTGGAGTCAAGTAAGAAAACGCCATTGATACCGAGTCGGCGAGTTATGTATCCCCAACCTATATATATATATATATATATATATATATATATATATTGAATATATTGCATCTAATAGGAATTATTAGAAATTGTTAAATAAAGTATAAGTTCATTGCAACAATGTAATACAAGGATAACCCAGAGAGGTTATTAACAGTTCATGAGAACGGATATGCAACTTTGTATCCGAGAGGGCAGTGATACTGCAGGTGGCAGGTCACAGACGGTTAACATACTGCAATTACCTAGAAATAAGATTGTTACAATGTAATAAAGTGTAGAATTAAGAGAAAAGCAGACATGAGATCTGCAAGTTCCCACAGCCATGTGAGGGGCAGGTTATTATAAAAAGCCCAGGACCTCAAGGCCCGGCAATCAGTCTTTGAATTCCATACTTCGTTGTTCAAGCTACTCACCTTATTACAATTAATTAAATGTTTTTGAATTAAAGTTATTTTTACAGTTATTCAAAATTCCATGTTAATTTCTGTTTTAAGATAAAATAAATTTGTTAAGAGTTTGGAAAAGTTTTTTTAAAAACACCGCTCCAAAGGCCCGAACCTTAACTCGCTGAGCAGCCGAAAGTCTCCTTGCTTGCAGTCCAGTGCCTGCAAGCTTGTTTATAGTTTTCTCCACGTTTGGTGTATCAGTCACCGGTCTTGCAAGCGGACTTGCTTCCCGAATCTGTTTCACCTTCATGGATAGATTTTGGTTACCAGAGGGGTCCCTCATTGCTGGTTCCACCACCTCAGGTTCAGTTTTACTTATGGTACCAATATTATTCATGATTGTTCCCACGAGTTTGGAGGATGCAAATGGTTACCATGCCAGGTGCCGCCTGTTGGCATGGAAAGCGTGAATAAAACGAGGTGCCGCCTTGTTCCCCGAGTTTTGTACCGATTGGGACTGGTCAATTATCCAGCCACGCATCCCCTGACTCGGTCCCACACCATGGGATTTAGGAATTTTTAACGAGATCAGCTTGTCTTGGTCCGGGCGGTTAAGCCAAAACTCCCCTCCCCCCCTCCTGCTCGTAAGACGTGACCACGACGGCAGGGAAGGCACAGTGTGTCGGTGTTGCAGAATTTCCTCACCGGCTTTGTTTACCTCAGTGTAGGCCCATTAGCCACGAAGCTACAGCTTGGGCTGAAAGGTTTGGTACGCGGAATCGTTTTCACTTGGCTAGGGAGCGGATTTTTATCCCGCACAAGCACGGTCTTTTGCTCTCCACCATGTTGTGGATCTTATACCAATCAAGCCACTGGGTCACTGAAAGAGATAAGCTTATCACGATTCTTCCTAGAGTAGATAGCCTTGGCCATATATCCTGGGATTTCTCGTATCCGCCACCTGGAGGCGCGTCCAATGGGTAACCAACCACATGAGATCTCGCACTTTGAATACGCTCATAAAATCTTTGATATCCATGACTTCGACATTGTCAAAATTTTTCACTACTTGTCAATTACACAAGGTAATCTTTAAAATAGTTATTTATTATACAAGGAAAAAGTACTAGATTTTAGCTCGAGGTGTGTGTTTGTCTCCGACGCGAAGCGGAGCAAACACCGAGAGCTAAAATCTACATTACCCGCGTATAATACACTATTTTCTGTGACTGGCAAAACAATGATTTAATATTTAAAAAATATTACCAATTATATTAAAGTCAAAAATCAATCTATGTCAAATTTGAAGTTTCAAACAGGTAGGCTGATGTACTTATAGGGACAGTTAGATCTGCGTTGCTAAGGAAACCTTTAAAGTAATCAAATATCTGTCAATTTAATTTTGCAGTGGTTACAAAATTGCGAACTTAAGTTGTTTATATCGATTGTTTTGAATATTCAAAATTCAAAATGGACAGTACTGATTCAGAAGTTTCTCTTACTCCACCGGAATTGGTAGAGGCAGCGAAAGTAGCATCAATAAAATTATTGCCAGCTAAATCACGAAAAATTTACGAAACTGCGTATTCAAGATTCATGGAATGGAAGGCGAAAAAGACATGTAGTTCTTACTCGGAGACGGTGTTATTGGTTTATTTTTCGGAACTAGCGCAACAACAAAAGCCATCAACAGTGTGGTCGAATTATTCAATGATAAAAGTATGTTACAAGTCAATAATAACGTAGACATTTCAAAATATTGCAAACTAATTACGTTTCTGAAACAAAATGGGAAAGGCTACATGCCCAAAAATCTGCAATATTTACGAGTACACATATTAGTGATTTTTAAATAATGCTCCTGATGAAGTTTATTTATTGGTCAAGGTTGTTGTTGTATTTGGGATTGCAGGAGCCTGTCGAATATGTGAAATTAGCCAGGTAACATTAGATGATATTGAAGACGTGGGAACGTCATTAATTGTGAAACTTAAGCAAACAAAGAATGATGTAAATAGGAGATTTATAGTTACTGAAGAATATATTAAATTTTACAGAATGTACATGGCACTTCGTCCAGCAGCAGCAAAGGATCGCCGCCTGTTTTATGCATATCGCAATGGGAAATGCGTCAATCAAGTTGTGGGTAGAAATCAGTTTTATAAGGTACCTGAAATAGTAGCCAATTTTCTTCGACTTAAAAATGCTAAGTCATATACAGGTCATGCATTTCGAAGATCGTCTGCTACACTTTTAGTTGAATCTGGGGGAGACTTGATGACACTAAAGAAACATGGTGGTTGGAAGTCATCAATGGTCGCTGAAGGGTATGTTGATGAATCGATAGTGCACAAGACAGAAATAGCTAAGAAACTGTTTAGTTTGTGTGGCAGTGCATCAGCTGAAACAGAATCAATTTGCGAACAAGTACATCAACGGCAGTTGTGTCAGTGGCACAAAATATTATTTCAAATCAAGAAAATTCCACTGTAGCAGACATTCCTAATTGTTCAAAAAACATGTCTTTCAGGCAATGTACATTTAATAACTGTACTTTTAACATTAAGGAAACGTAACTTATACATAATAAAATATTCTAAAATTAAATATCTTCGTGTTCTTACTTATTTGCACTTACCAGGGAAAAAAGTACTCATTTTTTTCCCGGGGAAAAAAGTAATTTTATATAAAGTGACATTTTGTTACCTGTCAAGAAATATTAAATGTCACATTTTTTCCCGTCATGAAAAACTTTATTTTATATTTAATTGTTAATTTGTAGCTTTATAGACACTGAGGATGATTTAATAAAATTGAAAGCGGTCTTATATTGTATTATATTTGCACGAATACACACCTCATAAGATTTTTGAAAATTATTATATTTACCAAACGTCATTTCTAGACGTAAGAGTACCAGTTATGCAAAATGTAGCCCACTTTCAAAAGCAATAAAGTCAATTTGGTCTTCTTCTGTCCCAATATTTTACTTTCAAAAGCAATAAAGTCAATTTGGTCTTCTTCTGTCCCAATATTTTACTTTGCGTGAATCAAACTAATCAACTTCAACGTTGATTTCCCAATTTGTCCACATACTATTTCCAATGAACTTCTACCTACTAATTAATACTGGGAACCACAACTAATCACACGTCGTTATCGAAATTAATAGTAATGGAAAACTAATAATAAACCTCATGCGTAATAAACTTTCTTTTCGTAAATCAGTTGGTATTCCTGTACTATAAAGTAAAGAAGTTGACTTATTCCGTATAAATGTAAAATAAAAGTGAAACTGCTTTATCTACTATAAAATTAAGTCACCTTTATCATGTGCAAATAGAAATTCCAGTTCACAACCATCACATCACTATTTGTTTAATAATGTTTGCAAGCGAATATTCGAGCGGTTCTAAAAACAGTTACTGTTTATTTAAGAACAGTTCAAGATAGTCAAGCACATGTCAGACCAAGAAAATGAGGTAATCTCTTGGATTTTAGTAACAGCGGTTTGTACGTATCCGTTCGATTAGTAATATTAATAGACGAATGCTATCATCATTTTTCCTGTTAGCTTTGTTGATCTAAAGTTAAACTTAGATGATGTTACCTGCTGACAATGGAAGCAGCTAGACTTATTAAATGTGTGTGCCTTTTGGGATTGTTTGTGTATGTGCAAGCGCAGGATAGATTGAACTGTGATACTAAAGAAACGTGTAGTGATTGCATACAAACACTTGGATGTATTTGGTGTTCTCAACCGGTAAGTTTTAGTACTAAATCGTTCTTGCTTTAAGAACTTAAGACTGAGTAGATGTTGTTTTTTTAAAATAAATTTTGGGGTTCGAAATAAGCAGCGTTTCGAACAGGCCCGATACAAAACAAAAATATTTGGAAGGTGAGGTATATACCCCCAACATAACTACCCATTAAAGGATCGTTCCTGAAAGGGCGATAACAGTTTTAAAGGTGAACCGCCTAACTACCGTGGTACGGGAGTAAGTTCCTATGAAAAAAATAATAAAGCTAATATAAAAATAAACATTTGAAATGGCTGACGTACAAACAAACTACGTTACAATAACCACTGACCTTGAAGTGCTTTTCTGGTTGTCATAAATGAGGGGCACCAAATAATATTCTCTCAACAGTCCCTTTCGATATTTTTCCTACACGGAATACGGTTATTCCGAGAAGGTCTCTTTTGCTTTTGATTTCCTAACCCTCGTCACATCGTACTTTACTTTTTTCTGCATCATCATCATTGGGTCTTCAGTCCTGAAACTGGTTAGGCGCGTACCATCATTGTTTCCTATTCTGAACTAACCTACAGATTTCCCCGAAATTTGCACAGTCTGCATCTATCACTATCTGATCTAGGTCTACATCTAGCTCCTTTTCCTAACTCTGCTTGTAATATATCCCATACTATTCCCCAAAAATGACTTAGAACGTATTCTGCACTTCTACTTCTCTTATTTTTTTCCTAAAGATATCCTTGTTCCCTTACTGTTTCTATAACCTATTTGTTATTACCTTTGTCTGTCCATCCTCATACATCTGAAGCACGGCATTTCAAAGGCTGCTACTGTTCTTCTGTTTGCTTTTCAGACTGCTCGTATTTCGTAGGCATACTGTCTGTGCTGTGCTCCACACATACGCTTTCAACAACTTTTTGTTCTATGTTTGTTGTCTTTTATCATAGGCGCCGTTCTTTCTTGTTAGATGCAGTTCGGTCCCCTTCAATTGTTTTACAATTATATACCCTAATTCTCCAACATTCAGTGGTTGCGAAGGGGGGTAAGCAGCCTGTGGCTGCCAAGTTCCACCAGCACTTGAACATTTACTGATTTAATATTTTTTCCAGTAGATTTTTTCGCACAGTCAACATTAGTTGCAAATATTTTACAACAAACAACTAGTTGTTTATAATAATCATCAGATTTATCTGCGCTTATTTTTTCGTCATTGGGTTTCCCGTCTCAAAACTGGTTGGACATGTACCTGCAATTATTTATTTTCTAAACTAACCTACATAGTTCCCTAAATTCTCACACAGCAATACAGCTCGTTTCCCTTTATATGGTTTTCTAATATTATGCCCTATTTCACTGAGATTTATTAAAGGGGGTTAAGCAACCTGTGGCTGCCAAGATCCCCCAAAACTTTAAATATGGATAAATGGAATTTACTGAAATTATACGACTTATCTCGGAACGATTCTAAACTTTTCGAATACTTATTTGACTAGCCTCGACATTTTGGAGCGTGAAAAGAATTGCCAGCGATGCAGCACTCCAATGAAGTTATCTTTGAAAGAAAAATGTTGGCGTTGTCGGGTTAAAGTTTCAATAAACAAGCAAAAACCACCACCATCTCCTTGAAATCTGGATCGTGGTTTTCCAAAAGTAATCTTGGATATGTGTCAATTTAGATGCTGTCGTCCATGATTCTAAGGAACTACCCTCATGGAGATGTTATGTGGAATTGTCACTGGCGAAACACAGTAACAGACTGGTTTCATTTGTGAGACAGGTTGGTAGTAGGTTCTGGTTTATATTAGAAGTATTTTACCGAAAACTATTGCTACATTGAATAGGTAGTGGAAGAATGGTGCATGATGAAATCTTACTTACCCCCCTATTTCTCATAGCTCTACCCAAGGAATAGACCCCTAGTTATGTCGGAAGACTTCGTTACACTTGCTCATAACGTGAGGCCAGCTATATATAAGAAAAATTAGTTTCACTGGCTTCCAATAAACGTAGGGCAGGTGCCTCAAAAAACAATATTCGTTTCACTGGTGCCGGCAACGTCTAGGCACTTTGAAAAAATACGTTACACTGAGCCCAGTTAGAAAAACCGTTTCAATATAGCTTACAAGTTGGAAGAGACGTTCTGTTACTGCTTGACCAGCGGCTTTTAAAGTCTCAGCTTGCACCTTATCTGTACCCGGCGCCTTACCATTTTTCAGACCCTTTAATGCTAATTCAAATTTATTTCTAAGTATAGGATATCCCAAGTCATCATTTTCAATGTCTGATTCCTTTTCTAATGCAGTTAGTTCTTCTCCTGAATATAAATTCCCTATATATTCTTGCCATCTACCCACTTTCTCTACATTCTCTATAATGACATTTCCTCCCGCGTCCCTTATATTTTTGCTATACGTTTCTATATCCCTAAAATTGATTCTAATTAGTTTGTATGCTTCATCTGTCTTTCCTACTTCCATCTTAGTTTGTACCTCTTTGCACTTTTCATCAATCCATTGTTCTTTAGCTTTCCTGCATTTTCGAATAATTTCCCATTTTATGGCTTTGTATCTATGTTTTCCTGTTCGCCTGATTTATTTTTGTATTTTCTTCTTTCTTCTATTAAATTCAGGATATCCTTTGTTATCCATGGTTTCTTATTTACTTTATGTGTATACCCCAGAATATCTCTGGCCGCCATGTCGAGGATGGATTTAATGTTATTCCATTCTGTTTCTACTTCCTTAGTGTCAGATATTTTCCCGATATCTTTGAGCAATTCAATTGACCTTTTTTCGAATCTTTCTTGCGTTATTAATTTCGCATTATCCTAAAGTGGCGGGAATTCCGTAACAATTTTAAAAGTGCACTAGCTAACTGTCAGTGGTTCAGGAGTGGGTTCCTATGACAAAATGATAAAAATAATAAAAGTAAAATCTAGAATGCCCAAAATATAAACCTCTTTTAAAAATATTACTTACCTTGAAAGGTTTTACTAACTGTCAAGATAAAAGGGCGGTAAACCGCAATAACCTAGAAATACCATCAGTGTATTAGCCGCCCAGAAGACGGTTATTCTGGATAGCTCTCCAGCCGCCTTTGTACGTACGCATCAGCTGTTATTCACGCATAATTTCGTACTTGCCCACCTTTCTGTATTAAGTTCCTTCAAACTTTTTAATATCGCACACCTTGTTAAAATCACAAACCATTCTCTACACAATATAAGTCTAAAGCTCTCTTATGGTAAGATTAATATCTTCAGTACCTATAACAAAGGTTATTAATTTTATTGCTCTTTGCGTGTTTGTGTATATTGCGGTTTCTAAACTCCATGTAAATAGAAACAATATTATTGTAGACAATAATGTCCCTGCAATAGTGCCATTATAACTGTAAACTAACTTTTATAAAATGTAGATACAAAAAAAAAACCATTTGGAAGGTGAGGTAAATCAGCTGACGATGTATATACTCCCAACAACTACTTATTAAAGGATCGTCCCTGAAGGAGCGGTAACAATTTTAAGGGTGAACCGCCTAACTACCGTGGTACGAGAATAGGTTTCTATTGAAAAAATAATTAAAATAGTATAAAAATAAACATTTGAAATGGCTGAATTACAAACTACGTTACAATGACTACTGACCTTGAAATACTTTTCTGGTTGTCATAAATAAGGGGCACCAAATAATATTCTCTCAGCAGTCCCTTTCGATATTCTTTCTACACGGAATACGGTTATTCCGAGTAGGTCTCTTTTGCTTTTGGTTTCCTAACCCTCGTCACATCGTACTTTACCTTTTTCTGAAATATCTTAAAACAACTCTGTAAAGAGTTACGTGTTAAAATGACATTGCGTTATTAATTTCGCATTATCCCGAAGTGTCGAGAGTTCCGTAACAATTTTAAAGGTGCACTGGTTAACTTTCAGTGGTGCAGCAGTGGGTTCCTATGACCAAATGATAAAGATAATAAAATGTAAAATGTAGAGTTGCCGAAATAAAAACTCTTTTAAAAATACTACTTACCGTGAAAGGTTTTACCAACTGTCAAGATTAAAAGGCTCTAAACCGTCATAACCTAGAACTACCGTCAGTGTATTTGCCACCCGGAAGACGGTTATTCCGGATAGCTCTCTTTGCTTCTGATTTCAAACGCGTACCTTCAGCTATCTCCTTTTGTACCATATTTAATAACACTTCCTGACTTTATACCCAATAATAGCAATTTTTCAAATAACGGTTTTTCTAAATATACTCATCATTAGGGGTAACTTGATATCCTCTAACAATGATCATCTTATAACTAACTAAATAAAATTTCATCCAAATTTAGACTTTTAATCATTACACATATATTAACTTTAAGAAAAAAACTTAATCTAGCCTACCCTGACCATATATTAAACTGAAGGTTATACTGCCCTTTCATTGCGCTAGACTCTTAAATAGCTTTACGGCAATCTATAAATCCCAATTAGTTGGAAGTGACGAATAATTGACTTAGAAATACGTTGCACAATATCAACTTCTGTTTCCCCCATTCCGAAATCAATTAAAAACAAGAAATCTGCACACAAAAAAATTACTAACAACCGCATCTTACAATAAAAGCTTGCGTTTTACTTAATACGCTAGTTTCACGTTTTAAAAGTACGAAGTGTTTTTCAACTTACTTTATCCTTAAATATAAATAACTAATTCTTGTTTTTTCGTCAAATGGTCAACCGCCCGTGACCGTACACGTCCGTTGTTATTCACGCATAATTTCGTATTTGTCCACCTTCCTGTATTAACTTCCTTCGAACTCTTTAACGTCACACCCCTTGTTTAAAACTCCAAACCCATTTTCTACACAATACACGTCTAATGCTGCCTTACGGCCAATTCCTATTAGAAAGAAGATTAATTTTATTGCATTCTACGTGTTTGTGTATATTGCGGTTTCTAAACTGCATGTGAATCGAAACAATATTATTGTGGACAATAATGTTACTGGTTTTTATTTGCTGATTGAGAAAAAGTGCACTATGTATTTTTCTTTAATAATATCATACAATAGTGCCATTATAATTGTAAACTACTTTTTATAGAATTATTCGTATAGCTATTTACTACGATTCCCAAGCTAACTAAAATTGATAATTAATTCCTACATACTAATGTTTGTATACTTATTGCTCTAATGCTATACCTCTTTTACAAAAAGGATTTTTCAAAAATCTTTTACCCTAAATAACTAGAATTATGTTTATCCTTTGAGTAATATAACCATAGCTATTTTTAATCCTGAAACAAAGACTCAATAACTTTCTGTTCAACCTTGTTAATGCTGCTGAAGGAGAATGGATGTGAAGCAACATTCTCTATCCTTCATAGGAATAGAACATTTACAAGGGTTAAGTCGCATCAACCTTGGTGCTGGATTGCTAGAATAATACCCCTAAAAGATGGAGAACCGGCTGCATCAATCATTCAAGTTATGCTCTAACCCTCTGGGCATAATTTTTGATTGGCAAATAAAATCCATTTGATAATAGACCTTACCTACCAGTCCTACCCGTGTCTCTCCTTTTTGCAATATCCGACCTACAAAAATACCAACCCCCTCCGCGCTAATTTAAAGAAATCCTGTGGTTTAAAACCCTCCAGTTCTCTAACAGAGAAACTGTTGCAATGGCGATGGACCAGACTACTATCATGATCGACAATAAAGCTCTGAACCCAAAATCCAACACTAAAAGATTTCACTCCGTGAAACAAAAGGATTAGGTAGGAAAATAAAGAATTGATACAAAGAAGCAGGTATAGGAGGTTGGAAGATAGGGTACAAAGAAAAGTGTTGTCAAAAATAGAAAAAGTGGTATTTCTAGTCCAGCAAATACGACTAGTAGAAGTCGATTGGAAATTTCCCTTTTCAGTGGAAGACCGACGATGAATAGCCAAGGAAGTGTAGGTTTGTGTTATCAGACGAACTGTTGGAAAAATTAGACGATAGGCCGGCCCCCTTAAGGGGGAGGGGGTTGATAGCGGGATAGGAGTAAAGTACCCACAAGACTAGTTTTCAAGAAAAGTAAAAGTGACACAGACGAGGTGTCGATCTAAATGATCGTGACGTTAGTTCAGTTCTAAATATAAATCTCTTTCATAAAAACTAAAAAAACTGAATAAAAATACAAAACTATCAGTCTTTAAAAATTGTTTCTTAAAAACAAAACATATTAACATAATTAATATATTACCTAAGTACCCTATCTTTCAACTTAAAATAAATCTATTCCAAAAAATTTTTTTCCCATTTTTATTCCAAGTCCGTTTCGGATTTAAATTATTCCGTGCCACATTTCTCGAAATTGACTTATATCAGTACTAATCCATTCATAACTGTAAATACACATTCGGTCCTAAAGAAGTCCGTCACGTTAGAGCGCAAAATTATTCTCTAAATTCAATTTCCCATTCAATAACCAACTTCATACCGTCGTAATTCATAATTATATTGGTTCCGAAATTTTTTTTTCACTTAAGTAACTGTAAAATCGTTATTTTTATTCTGCATCCTAGCTCGTAATTTATAACTCAATTTAATTTTCTTTAAAAAGTAAATGTCCATCTCCATTCTCAAATCAAAAATTTTTCTGTCGCGATCAGCTCATTTTTTTAAAACCTCCGTTCGATTAGTAATAATTATAGACAAATGTTATCATTAATCCGGTTAGCTTTGTTGATCTAAAGTTAAACTTAGATGATGTTACCTGCTGACTATGGAAGCAGCTAGACTTATTAATTGTATGTGCCTTTTGGGATTGTTTTTGTATGTTCAACGTTTGGTGTTTGAAACTAGTAGTGGTTAGAACAGGCCGAATCCAGACACGACCGACTGCTTGAAAAATGGCAGGTGAGCATTTTTCACAAAAATTACGCCCTCGTTCGGATGAGAGGTTAAATGGAGGTCCCGTGTGTGAGTGTTGTCACGCACGTTAAAGATCCCTACCTTGCCTGGAACGACAAGGGTTCGGCAAAATTCTAAATTTCCAGGCAACAAAAAACTCGCCTCCTGGCCAATGTAGTACCTTCGGGTGGAGTATTAGAAATGTAAATGCACGGTAAGAGCAGGCACAGCACAAATAAAATTGGAAGATAAAGTGAAAAAGTTAAGGAATGTATGAACTCCAACAACAGCGCATTAAAGAACCGTTTCAATGAGCCACTTTTCAACGAACTTCGTTCGTTTATGAAATCGATTTGTCGTCCGTCTGTCCGTCCGTCCGAGGCCTTTCTAATGGTCGGACATCAATGTGTGATACATCAATCGATTCAGCTCGGTGTCCAGAGCTTAAGTTTTGATGTCAGTTAAAATCGGGCCACGGGGGCGCCGTGCCCCCGCGATATTCCGTCGGGAAAAAAAAAAATTCAAATATGTCCAAAATTAATGTGCGATACATATTTGGACTCCCCTAACATAGCTGAGTCGAAATATGGTACCCCCCACAAAATCTGACCACGGATACCCGACCCCCTCCCCGGGGAATTAATTTTTATCAAAATTTCAAATAGGTCCAAAATTAATGTGCGATACATATTTGGACTCCCCTAACATAGCTGAGTCGAAATATGGTACCCCCACAAAATCTGACCACGGATACCCGACCCCCGGGGAATTAATTTTATCAAAAATTTCAAATAGGTCCAAAATTAATGTGCGATACATATTTGGACTCCCCTAACATAGCTGAGTCAAAATATGGTACCCCCACAAAATCTGACCACGGATACCCGACCCCCCGGAATTAATTTTTATCAAAAATTTTAATAGGTCCAAAATTAATGTGCGATACATAAATTGTTTTAAAGTAAGTCTACATTTGGAAGTTCGTTGCGACAATGCCTTGCATTTTCAACTTGTTATAAAATTATAATTATAATTATAATTATAAATAATAAACATAATAAAATAATAAACATTTGAAATGGCTGAAACACAAATGAAACTTTTGGTTGTCATAATTAAGGGGCTTACAAACCGTTTGGTCTCAGCAATCCCTTTCGAGATTTTCCCTACACAGAAAACGGTTATTTCGAATAAGTCTCCTATGCTTTTGGTTTCCTAAATCTGGTCACATCGTTTTCTAACTTATTCTACAACACCTTAAAAATAGTCATATCATTGAAATTTTTCAAATAAAAGGTCTCTCCCAAATACGACTCCGTCACTGGGGTGGCTGGATATCCTATCACAAATTTATCTAATTTTACTAGTTCATAATTGGGTCCAAATAAAAACTTAAATGTACCTTCTATTATTGTCACATAATTGCAAAATGAATACAAATATTTTGCTAAAAAAAACTAATTTTTTAACACCAAACTGGCCAGATATTACTAAACGAAATTCTAACAAAAACAATTAAATCAATGGATAATATAATATAACCACACTATTGTTCCAGTTTCCTATATTGATATACATGACATTCTGAACCTTATTTTTGGATATGATAACTTAGCAATAAATAAAAACGTCGGGCAACACAGCTTTTCATGCTCGCATTACATAATTCTTTAAAAATTCCAAATTTTCGTTGTTCAATTCAACTGGCACTTTACCACATGTAAACCCTACCTTAAAAATTACCCTGCAAGTCCTGATTAATTTTTTTTTTAAATGTTTTAATTTCATCTTCCTACACTTAAAATTAAACAAACTCTAGTTCTTGTCACTTTACTAGCTTATTACTTATTATGGATATACGCAGCGTTAGCTTATTATATTTTTAATTGCCCAAAAGGGGCCGGAATCTCGCAGAAACAAGAATGCACCGGCTAACTACAGTGTTGTGAAGTGGTTTCCTATAAAAAAAAGTAAGAAAATATAACAAAACAAAAGAACAGAGAAGTAAACAACTCACTAAGTGTAATTCCAATACTACGTTACCAATAACGCTTACCTTGAAAAACTTTTAACACTGTCAAATTTATGGGCGCCAACTTGTTTAATCTAATTTAATACTCCTGTGAACGACAAATAATTTTTAAGAATTTCTATTACGTTAACCTCCTGGTCTAATGCAGTTTTTCTTACTATTAATCGGTATATTCAATCAATAGAACACAGTCTCACTGCATCACCTAAATATATTTTTAATACAACATCAAAGTATTATTCTTGTAAAGTAGAATTTATGTAAGAAGACCCTGTACGTCATTTGACATATACGCAAACCTTGAAAGTCAGTGAGTAGCGGATTTAATAATTTTTATCAAACTCCCATAGAGTAAATATTCTAAAAGCAAGTTCTATTTGTTGGTGATTTAAATTTACATGGCGAATACCCGAATAAGCAAAGCATAAAACACAAAGAAACATAAAGAAAACTATAAAAGCGTAAGAAATAAATATAGAATATCAAAGTTACAAATATCAATTGACATTTAACAGCAAATTATCAACGCCACTGACATGCTGAACAAACACGCCTATTTATAAACAATGGACTAATCTGACACCGTTTTAGCCGTGTGCGCATGATGACGTACAGACTCTTCTTAAATAAATTCTACTATAACCAAATATATTGAAAAATGTTAAAGTTACTTAAATATCTTTCAACAACATTCAAATAATAACATTCCTGAAAGCAGATATATAAGTTATCTAAATAAATTAGATAAATTTCAACATTATTAACGTAATAATATTCCTGGAAACATGTAGGTACAACATTTTAGAAATACTTAAATTTGAATAAATGCAAATAACACAACATTTTCTTATAAATCCGTACGCAAACAACATTTGATATTACGTTACTTAGTCACTTTCGATTAGTTAGACCCGTTGTTTATTTTTCTATAGTCATTAAACTACAGCATTTACTTTATTAACGACTTCCAGTGTTCAGGCTTTGTAAATCTAATGAACCAAACAATATAACCTACAATACAGGTGGATGTTTTACACTATCAATATCCAGTTAAACGGGTTTTACCCCAAAACAAAAGAACAATTTATAATTATTTCCACTAATCTTGTATACGCGTATTAATTTAATTAAGGCCATCCATTTCACCAGATGGAATCAACAATAAAAGGAATTATTCAATTTCCCACTCCAACTTTTAAATATGTCTATTTATTGCTGGTGCGCCAGTAATTAATTAATTGATTTCTGGCGGTTGTCTAGCTATGTCATTTGTCCCACTTCTCCTTGCGTTATGTCCTTGTCTGGTCCACCTATTGACTGTATGAAGTGAAACACGGTTCCGGCGTGAACTTGTAGGATCCTATTACGCAAAACTTAAGCAAGAGCCACCTGCCCATGACATCTGAATAAATACGTTGTAACCGTTTTTACATTGTATGAAAAAACATAATCATTTGTAACTTAATATTCAAAACTCTTACAAACGAAGCGTTCGTGTGGTAATGATGTGGAGGTTACATTGTAACAATAACGATAACTGTTTCGGTGCATTATTAACTGGAATTATTTCTAATGAGATAAAAATAGCTTTATACCCAATTACAGAAGTTTTTGAAACAACAGCTTTTCCAAATGTAAATTCATCATTCCAGGTAACCGAATATCTTCTCATAATGATCATCTCACCTATCTTATAACTAAGTTTAAATAAAGTTGTATCCAAATTTACACTCTATTGATAGTAAACTTCATAACATAATCACTACACATTCATTAACTTTATAAAAGACAAAACTTCATCTAATCTCCTCTTTCCAAGTATTATTAACAGAACTAAAGGAACCTGAAACTAAAAGTAATACTACCATATTATTGCATTAGATTCCTAAATTGCTTTATGACATTCTGTAAATCCCAATTACTTGGAAATGACGAATAACTGACCTAGAAATACGTATCACATTACCAACTTCTGTTTCCACCATTCTGAGGTAAATTAAAAACATAAAATCTGCACACAAATAAATTTACTAATAACGCATCTTACAATTAAAACTTGCATTTCACTTAATACACACGTTTCGCATTTTAAAAGTGTGAAACTTCTTTTCTACTAATTTCATACCTAAATAGAAATAACTAATGTCGCCGTTCTACGAACCGACTATAATTATGTTTACAAGTGCGTATGGACATAATTTTCAAGCGTCAAACTAAATAGAAAAGACAAACTCAGAGCAGTATTCGCGGTTGTGTTTTAAGGGTTTTAAGGGTTTAACTCCATGATGGACTAATTATTTCCTCGGCTCAATAGGACATCTTATACCTGTGACTCATTTAACATGCGTCGTTTGAAAAAACTTCACTTTTAAACTTTTCCATTTTACAACGAAATTGCGATTTAAATTCACGCAACGCGCGTGTATGAAAACTCCTTGGTCAATTCCTTCAGTGAAACTCAATAAAGTTTGCGATCGGACTGAAGGCCTCGGCGTCTAAAAACACTCGTCCGTTATCCTTAAATCGTATTCTCCTTCTTGTCTTTTCGTCAAATGGCCAACTGCTTTCAACCGTACGCGTCCGTTTTAATTCACAGATAATTTCGTACTTGCCCATCTTTCCGTATTAAATGCCTTCGAACTTTTTAATATCACACTCTTTGCTAAAATCCCGAACACATTCTCTACACACTATACGTCTAAAGCTGTCTTATGGCCAGGTTAATATCTCAGTTCCTGTGGAAAAGGTTATTAAGTTCATTGCATTTTACGTGTTTGTGTATATTGTGATTTCTAAGCTCCATGTGAATCGAAACAATATTATTGTGGACAATATTGTCCCTGGCTTTTATTTGCTGGTTGAGAAAAAGTGCACTATGTATTTTTCTTTAATAATATGATGCAATAGTGCCACTATAACTGTAAACTAACTTTTTTTAAATGATTTATGTAGGTTTTTACTACGGTTCCTTATTGCTCTAATCTACACATCCCCAACACGCAAGATTTTTCAAAAATCTTTTACCCTAAACCACTAAAGATTTTGTTTATCCTCTAAGAAATTTAACCCTAGTTATCCTTTAATCCTAAAACAAAGTTTCAATACCTTTTTGCGCAACCCTGTTAATGCCGCTGAAGGAGAAAGATTGTGAAGCGAAATTTTCTATCCCTCATAGAAACAGAACATTTACAGGGGATGCCGCATCAACGTTGGTGCTGGAATGCTGGAGTAATACCCCCTAAAAAATGGAGACCTGCTGCATCCTTCGGTCAAGTAATACCCTAATCCTCTGGGCAAAATGTTCGGTTAGCAAATAAAATCCATTTGATAATCAGCCCTAACTACCAGTACTACCAGTCTTTCTCCTTTTTATGATATCCGATTTACAGAAATACCAAACACTCCAACCCCCCCCCCCCCGCGCCAAATTAAAAACCCTCTGGGTTAAAACCCTCCAGTTCTCTAACAGGAGAAACTGTTGCAATGACGATGAACCAGACTACTATCGTGATCCTCAATAGAGCTCTGAACCCAACGTCCAACACTAAAAGAATTCTAGAGATAGACTACGCGAAACAAAAGGATTAGGCAGAAAAATAAGGAATTGATACAAAGAAACAAGTAGAGAAGGTTGGAAAATAGGGTACAGAGACGAGTTTGTCAAAAAATAGAAAAAGTTGTATTTGTAGTCAAGCAAATACAACTAGCAGCAGTCGATTGGAAATTTCCCTTTTCAGTGGAAAACCGTGGATGAACAACCAAGGAAATGTAGGTTGGTGTTATCAGACGAACTGTTCGAAAAATTAGACGACTGGTCCCCTTGCGGGGGGGTCAATAGCGAGACATGAGTAAAGCACCCACAAGACCAAGTTTTAAGAAAAGTGAAAGCGAAACAGACGAGGGGTCGATCTAAATGATCGTGACCTTAGTTCAGTTCTAAATATAAATCCCTTTCATAAAAACAAAAATCTGACTAAAAATACCAAACTATTCTACTTTAAAAATTGTTTTTTAAACCAAAACAGATTAAAATAATTAATCTATTACCCTAACCACCCTATCTTCCAACTTAAAATAAATCTATTCCAAAAAATCGTTTACCCATTTTCATTCCAAGTCCGTTTCGGATTTAAATTATTTCGTGCCACATTTCTCGGAATTGACCTATATCGGTACTAATCCATTCATATCCGTGAAAACTTTGTCAACAATCGTGAATAACCCTACAACTGTAAATACACATTCGGTCCTAAAGAAGTCCGTCATGTTGGAGAGCAAAATCTTTCTCTAAATTCTATTTCTGACTCAATAACCAACTTCATATCGTCGTAAATCATAATTATGTTCTTCCCGAAAATTTTTTTCCAATTCATTATCTGTAAAATCGTTATTTTTGTTTCGTTTCCTAGCTAGTAATCTATAACTCAATTTAATTATCCTTAAAATGTAAATGTCCATCTCCATTCTCAAATTAAAATTTTTCTTGTCACGATCAGTTGTTACTTGCTGACAATGGAAGAAGCAAAACTTATTAATTGTGTGTGCCTTCTGGGATTGTTTTTGTATGTACAAGCGCAGGATAAATTGAACTCTGATACCAAAGACACATGTAGTGATTGTATACAAACATTTGGATGTATTTGGTGTTCTCAACCGGTAAGTCCTAGTACTCGATCGCTCTTGCTTTAAGATTTCTAACACTAAGTATATCTTGTCTTTTTTTAATAAACCTTTGGGGTTTGAAACTAGTAGTGGTTAGAACAGGCACAACACAAATAAAATTGGAAGATAAAGTGAAAAAGCAAAGGGATGTATGAACTCCAACAACATTACATGTGATTTTCCAATGCTCCACCCGAAGGTACTACATTGGCCAGGAAGCGAGTTTTTTTTACCTGGAAAATTTTGAATTTTGCCGAATCCTTGCTGTTCCAAGCAAGGTTGGGATCTTTAACGTGCGTGACAACACTCACACACGGGACCTCCATTTTACCTCTCATCCGAACGAGGGTGTATTTTTGCGAAAAATGCTCGTCTAACATTTTTCAAGCGGACCGTGTCGGGATTCGAACCCGGGACCTTGGGCGTAGTAGTCACACACATACCACTACGCCACGGAGCCGCCTGAACTCCAACAACAGCGCATTAAAGGAACGTTTTGATGACTCCCATTTTACGAACAAAAGTAGCGTTACGTTATAAATTTAAATTTGTCCTGAAGGGGCGAGAACTACTTAAATCTTGTCTTTTTTAAGATAAACTTTTGGGGTTCGAACCTAGCAGCGTTTAGAACAGGCCCTATACAAAACAAAAACATTTGGAAGGTGAGGTAAGTCATCTAACGATGTATCTACCCCCAACAACTGCCCATTAAGGGATCGTCCCTGAAGGGGTGGTGTTCCCGTAACAATTTTAAGGGTGAACCGCTTAACTACCGTGGTACGGGAGTAGATTCCTATGGATAAAATAATAAAGATTAGATAAAAATAAACATTTGAAATGGCTGAAGTACAAGCAAACTACCGTACTCTGGGGTGAAGTCGAACGCGTCTTTGTGGTTTTTCAATATTGTACCTGTGCTGTACATAGAAAATTACCAAAATCTAAATATATCTTTATCAAAAAAGCTTTGTGAAGTCATATATAGATCCGTTATTGATAAAAAATATAATAAATTTTTTTTAAATAAATAAAAATTCTTCGAATTCTCCCCGATGGGTGGGGTAAATTTTAACGACACTTGAATATGCACGGTATTGTGATTTCAAAACTCCATATGTGTCAATTCGAACAAGATATGTTAAAAAAGTAAATATCTTTTATTCAGAATTAAATGGCGAGCCCGTGAGGTAAAAAAAATGACACATGTTATAAACCAGTTTAATACAAAGCAAAATCTGCTTTCTTACATAACTAACTTTTTGGATTAATAGAAAAAAAATTAGGTAGGTATAGAAGCTTAAATTTATTTATTACGCTTATTTTCCACATAAATTAATTACCCTATTTTTCTCCCTTGTTCATTTATTACTCGTTCGAATAAACTCCGTTCCAATCCTTAAATTCTTCAACAACCCCCTATATAGTTTACTTGTTACTTCATAAGCCCGTTTTACCTTAAATCTGTTAAATCCTTCAACTTAGTTAATAATAACCACGCTCCGAAATAAATTCCGTAACTCAAATCTCTTTTTCTTTTACAACGAAAATTTATTCTATAAATTAAATAGCCTATGCTTTGTGTTAGGTATCCAATAATCTCTTAAATTCTTCAATAACATCCTGTTTACAATAATAAATACTCTTTCTACAAATTTTCATGTTGAACTTATTTATTTTGAAACGACAAGTTTATGAAATAATTAATTAGATCATATTCTATTTTTAGGTAACTTTCAATCTGTTACGATCGCCGTATAATGGTTTTCTCTATTGTTCCAAAGTAACGACTTGTTGAAATAAGGTCGCGCACTCTCCGATATAAACAGGGTTTTCCAGTTTTCTAATGCTTCGATAAGCTAGCATTTGCAGTTCGAATCCGTGTTGTTGGAACCATTTTGTCGAATTTGATGCTACAGCTTGTACGTGGAAATATTTTCTACAATTATTCGTCTCCGTATTTCAAAAAGCGATGCCCGTCTTTCTGTTTAACAACTAGAAGGTGTCTTGTGTGTATTCGGTGAGTTTTCTCCGCGCGTACCCATTCTAATCAGAGGCTCCTTTTAGCTTGCTTTTTTTTGCTGGAAGCCAAATGGGTTCTTGCTTTATGTAGAACAACTACTTTTGTCCGTAGACTGTTGCTGCAATTATGGTATCAGAGTAAATGAATGCTGACGACCATGGCGTTTTTATGCTGACCGAAATGCCAATTGCGAATTACTAAGTGCTAATGCTTCTTGAACACAAAACGTCTTGTCTTCCTATTCCTGTCAAATTCGAAATCGCTGCCGACTATACAGCACTCACAATTTCTATACAAGAGCTACAACAACTACTTGTTGAATTTGATGGTGACAAATCATCACTTGCGTTCAAAAGCACTAGTTTTCTTACATGTGATTTTCCAATGCTCCAATTGAAGATACTACATTGGCCAGGAGGCAAGTTTTCTCACCTGGAAATTTTAAATTTTGCCGAACGCCTGCTGTCCCAAGCAAGGTAGAGGTCTTTAACGTGCGTTACAACACTTACAAACGGAACCTCCATTTTACCTCTCATCCGAATGAGGGCGTATTTTTGTGACAAATGCTCGCCCAACAATTTTCAAGCGGACCGTGTCGGGATTTGAAGCTGGGACCTTGGGCATAGTAGGCACATGCATACCAACTACAGCACGGAGCCGCCCATCATGCAGATACCGTGCATTTACATTTCCAATGCTCCACCGGAAGTTACTACATTGGCCAGGAGGCGAGTTTTTTGTTGCCTGGAAATTTAGAATTTTTCCGAACCCTTGCCGTTCCAGGTAAGGTAGGGATCTTTAACGTGCGTGACAACACTCACACACGGGACCTCCATTTAACCTCTCATCCGAACGAGGGCGTAATTTTTGTGAAAAATGCTCACCTGCCATTTTTCAAGCAGTCGGCCGTGTTGGGATTCGAACCCAGGACCTTGAGATGCATAGTCTTACGCTTACTACATTGATCCACGGCGACGCCCATCATCCAGATACCGTACATATACATTTCCAATGCTCCACCCGAAGTTACTACATTGGCCAGGAGGTGGGTTTTTTGTTGCCTGGAAATTTAGAATCTCATCCGAACGAGGGCGTAATTTTTGTGAAAAATGCTCACCTGCCATTTTTCAAGCAGTCGGCCGTGTCGGGATCATCCAGATACCACATGTTCCATTCAATTTTAGCTGGTTAGTAACTGGCTGGAAAACTAAACAAAAAATTGAACAACCAGCAGGATCCTCTTATTGAGCACCTACTTGATATAAGATTTCTTGCTGTGCAAAGAAAAGACTGTAGAGTAGCATTGGTTCAGATAAGGATACAACAAGGAAACCTTATTTCTAACACATTCAAGTAAAACGTCTCTTTCGATGCTGTTAAAAGCATTTTGAAGGCCAACTTTAAAAATAACTTTATCTGCTCCTTGCTTTAGATTGACAAAAGTACGAACGGCTTCACAGCCACCTTTGGTCTAAAAACCTAATTGTGTCAGAAAAAAGAATGACGCCCTTTCTTCACGAACAGCTAAATATGCTAATTTTGATACTAGTCTCTGTAACGTATTTCCAACGGCAATTGAATGGATTCCACCGTATTTTTTATTTAAAGCGAACAAAGATGCTCCATACAGTAATTTTGTAATGTTGTTGTTTATTGTTCCAGATAACATGGAAATTGCAGAGTCTTGTTAGAGAAGTTAAAAGAGTTTTTGCTGCTGTTCCATTGGATTTTCCAAGAAAATCTTTAAAATGCAGAGGACGGAATTCGTTTAAACCACCTGCAGATCTGCTCAGGAAATTGAAAATAGATTTTTAAGCATCTGACGCCGTTACGGTTAGGTAGTTTTCTTCAGTGCTGAGTGGTGTTGGGTAATTAAGAGAACGTGATGGGGAAGGATGTTTTTCCAGTAATTTAAAATAAGTGGATTCATTCTGTGATGCCAAACTGTCAGAAGATGATAAAAGCTTTACTGCTCTCTGGTCTCCGTTAGAAATTTTTGATTCGACGCGTCTGGCTAAAGTGGTTGTGTTTTTCTTGGTGGTTTTCTTATTTAAAGTAAAATTCGTTGGGGAGGTGGCGTTTATTTTGATTGTCTGTGAAAAGTTCTTAACTTTTTTAACAGGAACTCGCAATGTCATGTACGGAAAAGGAAGTAGATCTTCCCATGACATGAGATCATTGTTGGTGCAGCATTTGTCCATTACAAAGGTGTTTGTTGACAACAAGAATTCTAGCTTTTTGGGATTCTTTTTAGAATCATAATTTGACGTTTCAAAACGGATATTTCATTTGCAAGGGATCGATTGTCAACCTCGACCGAAGTAATTGTTCTAACTTCATCAATAAAATTTTCATGGGCTCTACCATAATGAATACGAAGTACTTTTATTCCTTTATAAAATTTTGTTGATTTTTCTAGAGGGCATCGAAGGCATGACATGATATCTTCGTCGTTCTTTGTGGTTTCGGTGTTTTCTCTCTGAATTTTACAAGGTTTGCAAAACCATTTAACTTCTAAATTGCCTAGAAAATTTACTTCTTTTTTTGATAAGGACGCGCATTGACTGTGGAACCACGTAGAGCATAAATCACAGAAAATCATGTCATCATCCGGAAGATCTTTGTCACAAGGGAATAGGCTATCCATTTTGTGAAAGTATTCCTCGGCACTTAAACGAAAGATGTGGGACTTTTTTTAGACGTGTTGGACTATCTATAGAGCAATCGGAAACAAACAAAAAAAGCAAGTCAGAATACTCAACTCGGGTGTGTGATACCTTGCAATCAACTCCCGATGCATTCACAAAAGTCTTGACAAACTTGTATGTTTATCCGTAGTTGATGGGAGCTTTGGAATCTTCCGGACTAACTTGGAACCCTTAACTCCCGCGGCTATTTGTAGAGACTTTCGGGGGGGTTCTTATTCTACGGACATAGTTTGGCTCCACTTCTTTGTTAAATTTTACTTTACTAGACAACACTACAGGGTAAAAGTAGAAACCTTCTAGTGTATAAATGAGTCTTAAGGGAACGATTTTAATTTTATACGCTTGACCTCACACTTCCAATAGAATACAATCACATATAATAAATAAAGTTACTGTCAACATCTTAAATCTCATCACCATAAATGTGTAGCTCTATTTGTGATTTTGATTAATTTAATTTCAACTAAATGAAGTTTCTTTTAACAACACTTGTGATAGCAAGGTGGATGGTTCTTATAAGAATTGAGTTGGTATGCCAAACCAGTTTTCTAATCCTAGGTCAACTTCCATGACCAGAACTGCATGATCTAAATTCCTCCTTTTTTAAAAATATATCAGCATTAATAAAATTATGTCAACTCAATGTATCCATTTCTAATGAAAATTTTATCTTTACAAAATCTAATGAAGGTTACTTTTTAAATCAGCCAATATTAATTCAAAAATTGAATTTGTATTTTATAAAAAAATAATTAATTATTGAAGGGATCAGAGCTGTTTCCTACGATTTACACTTAAGATCATAAAATTATTTAATGTTATAATTCAATGCCAAACATTAAATCGTATTTTGAATAGCAAGATCCCTACAATTAATTTCAACTTATACGAAACGATTTATCTTGTAACTGACTTTTTAGATCATCAATATTAAATATAAATTTCACACGATAATCCATCAGTTTGATGTTCAAAAGAAATGTTTTTGGAACGTCTCACCCTTTATTATTTCTGGCGACGCATCATGACCTTTTCATGATATAGAAAGCCTAACATCAGGCTCTAACCTACACGCTGACTCTAACTTGCATGGTGGATTCCAACGACATCAAAAACGTGTACTTGCGTGGGTTAAACAGGGTCAATATTCTGTATCGGTAGATAGTAACATCTTGAATAAAGGATGTTGTTGCGTCTATTATTTAACATATAATTCTATCAGTTCAGGATTCTTTTGATGAACTTTACGGTGACATCATATATTGTAATTAACAAATACTTCTCATTATTGCATTAAATTTTGTTGATCAATATCTATAGGTAGTTGCGCTACAAGGTAATAAAATTTAATTAAAATTTTTGAATAGGAACTATACGAACCATTGATTAAGATTGGTTTGGTTAATTATTCAGGTATGCCATTGCACAATTATTGATAAATTATGTGAGAATCCAGTGCCCTTGAATTGGATTTAGTTTGTCACCTGGCAAACACTTGTACATCACGATGTAGCAGGATGATCACTTCAAAGAAGTTTAAGGGCATCGTTCGTGCGCCAACAACCACCCCTCAATACCAGGGAGTCGGGTAACAGCGTTTAACATGATAACACGTCGTTTTGCATCAACGTTTCAAGTTACTTTGCTTGATTATTATTTTCAATATTTGGTATTATCTGCTTTGCATTTTCAGTGTAATCTTTTGTTTAATAAACGTGATTAAGTACGGCAATTAATTATTACAGTCCACTATATCGATTTAGCCTAATTTGGCAATTAAACGGCCATAAATACTGCTATTCGAAGACTTGCCGCCAATGCACTAAGGAACAACATCTTAGCGTCTTGGTGGTTAAGTTACAAGTCATAGGTTTTTCTTTGCAGCTGGCGGTGTCTAACGAAACAAACAACCTGAGGCGTGTTTTAGAGCCGGTGGATACACAGCTATCCCGCGGCTTTATTTGACTTGTCGTAACAAATTTAGATTTGTGGTTTTTAAAGATTATTAAAATTTTATTTATGTGAATCATAAGGTTTTTAGCGTTGGACAAATTTATAATACGAAATATTTTTTCGAGAAAAACTTTAAGGAAACTAATAATGACCTATATGTTGCAATATTGATTCGTAGGGGATTTAGAAAATTAAACTGCTTCAAAGTATCCCTTATGTCAAATAATTTGTCAAACAATGTCATTTTTAATCATTATCTAAATTAGTTTTAAGGTTTTTTTAAAAGCGTTTTTCAGTATTTTTAATTAATTTGGTAGACTCTCTGGGTATCAGCTTTTATAAAATGCTTTTTTTCTATTTAAACTATTCTTTTCTATACAATGAAAATATACTATATAAGAACTGCTACTTAGCTTGTAGCATCAAATTCATATTATTCATATTGCAAAACCGTTCTTTAAGTTAAATCTTAGCTTTAACTATGCGGTGCAAATGACCTTAAAAGTTTGTGAATAATTTGATTTGATTGGACCAAATAAAGAAATGTTCATTGAAGTGTCCTGGAGTATTATTAATTAAATTCTTAAACAGGGTGATTGGTGACGAAATGGCCATACTCGAGAAACGTGTTTGGGATATCAAAATAAACAAAAACAATCATATAAACATGTGTCCGATTCCTAACCGTTACGGAGATATTAATTATTAATAGTAAGCGGTTAACTGCGGAAAATAATAGTTCACATTTGTTTTTTGTGGTTAGTATGTTCAGCTGTTATTGTTAGAAATAATATTTGACATTTGTTTTTGTGGCTGTCACATCCAGCTATTATTGTGCAAGAATCACATCGGAACGAGAAATTGGTCTTGATGTGCGTGTAGAAGAAGAGATTCATGATATTGCACACCGTAGTCCAGGTGTAAGTTCAAGGCGTATTGCAAGTCGCCTTCAAGTTAATCAGATAGCAGTATGGACGACTCTTCGCAGAAACGGGCTGTGGCCTTTCCATATTCAGCGGGTCCAAAATCTTCAGAATGGTGACCCTGCCCTAAGGTTGCAATTTTGCAATTGGGTAAATCAAAATCGTAGACTATACCGTTTCATTTTGTTTAAGGATTAATCCCAATTCACATGCAATGGAATTAACAATCATCATAATGAACATTGATGGTCACATGAGAATCCCTATGCCACAGTTGAAAGTAACTTTCAGCATAGGTTTAGTATTAATGTATGGTGCAAAATGATCAACAATCCACTCCTTGACCCGATTATGATAGATGGTCGTTTGACAATAGACATTTATCTACAATTTTTGCAAAATCGTTTAACAGACCTACTGGATAATGCAACGACAAAATATGTACTTCCAGAATGACGGTGCCCCTGCCCATTTTAGTAATATTGTACGAAATTACTTAGATAACCAGCCTCCTAATCCCTGGATCGGCCGAGGAGGACCACAAAATTGGCCGCCGAGGTCTCCGGACCTCACTCCTCTCGATTACTGTCTATGGGGATGGCTAAAATCTTTAGTTTATGCTACAAAAGTTTAAACAAAAAAGGCATATTAGACCGCATCGTAAATTCTGCCGATGTTATAAGAAATGACCAAAGAGCCACAGGTGCGATCCACAAGCGAGCTAGTAAATGCATCGAAATTGGCGGTGGTATTTTCGAAAATATTCTACATTGAATAATTTTCCTTCACTTCTTGTATAGCATAGTACATTGTAATAAATGATTTGTTTCGTCATTGAGGTGCTGCTTTATTTTTTAAGTGATATCTCCGTAGCGGTTAAGAATCAGACACATGTTTATATGACTTTTTTGTTTATTTTGATCTCCTGAACACGTTCCTCGAGTATGGCCGTTTCGTCATCAATCACCCTGTAGAATAACATTATCAACCGTAAAATTTTAGTTATGCTATCACGTATAAAGAGAAATCCCTGGACTCAACTGTATGTATAAATGAAGTGTTCTAGAACGGTCACACTGCACTTTCAGTGTAAATACGCGTGTGACTACTTTCAAACAGCACAATTACATTCATATACGTAAAAATAGAATAAAAAATAATGCAGCAATCGCCTTGCAGTTTAATCCCAGCGATTTATAAGTATTCTGCATCCGTTTTTATTAGTAATATAATGAGTGTTATCGGCCTTCTTCCGGTTGACTGTTTATCTAACTTTAATGTCTTTTAGACAATGGAAGCGTCTATATTTATTAAGTGGTTGTGGTTTTCTGGATTATTTTTGTGTATTAAAGCACGGTTTAGAACAAATTGCAATACTATTGAATCATGTAGTGATTGTATACAGACGTCCGGATGTATGTGGTGTTTGCAACCTGTAAGTACTTAGTTATCTAACTTATCAACCTTCCTGTACAATTTTAACATGCTAGAGAAACAGGAATTTTTTTCTTTTTTAAATTTTTATCGAGAGCCATTGCTAAAATTAACCGAAATCTAAAAACACATGTGACGTTATATAGATAGCTTTATTACCTCTCAAAATATTTCATGGTTTTAACACTTTCGATTTGGATAAAACCAATCTTCAAAACATTTCTTCCACCCTGAAACAGATGAAGTAACACCGAAACAAACAAATTAAATGCTTCGACGATCTGTTCAGGCAATGAAAAACGCTCGTCATGCATTTGATTTTTGCTACAACACAATAAAAAAAGTCATTGGGCGATAAATCTGGCGAATGAGTCAATTTTTCGATGTTGTTACTGTTCAAAAACAGGGCAGCCACGTGCGCGCTTGCATTAGTACAAAGATCCGCCGTATGTTATTTTTCTGATCTCAGCAGTCATGAATTCGAACCGAGGCGAGCTGAACCGAGCTTAAGGAAAGCTCGGCTCGGCTCGAAAGTAGTAGTCTCGAGCTCGGCTCGAAGCTTGGTTCGAGAACTTTTCCTTAAGTTCGACTTCTTCTGCTTTCTGTTGCTTTACAGTAACTTTTTTAATCCAAAATATTATACTATTAAAGATATCAATATCGCATATGATGACATGAAAATAATAGAGGGTAGACAGCAGTTATCAATTTTTTGTGCAAAATGGTATATGTACATTTATTTGACGTCATATTTTGCATTTTTATTACAAAAAATTCAGTTGTGCAAAACTTGCGAGATATATCTGAAGAATTTGCCACTGAATATTTGCTAATATTTTTATTAAATACATGGTCATTTTTAATTGATGGCTAAAAATGCACGATGTGATTCCTTGACTTATTTGATAAGTCTAAAAGTTTTTATCAACACATGTTCTTAACTGTTTCACTTCTGAAATATAAGATGTCTACTCTCTTTTCTCGCTGCTCCCAAAGCCAGCTATTACCACTGCCGTGCCCATGGCCAGCATTCATCATCGCCAAGTGGCGTGCCCATTGTCGACGGCCATAACCCCGGTTTTAGGTTCATCGTGCTCACTGCCGGCGCCCGTATACCTTCTTTCACCTACCTTAGTTTCTTCTTTCACAGAACACGTCGGTAGACCTAGACACGCGCAACGGATCCGATATCATACCGGATACTAGTTAGTGACAACAACTGTCCAGGACCACGCCGGTGACTTAGTTTCTTAGTAATAAAACATTCATAACTAATTCACGTCAACACTATTTTCATACATGTACCCGCTCCAATATAGTTGTTTAATAGTAAACCGTTTCTAGCAGTAGCCTTACTTCAACACTATTTTCGCACATGTTCCCGTTCGAGTTTAGTTTCTTAGTAGTAGAACATTCCTAACAGTAATCTTACGTTAACACTATTTTCGCACATGTTCCCGTTCGAGTTTAATTTCTTAGCATTAAAACATTCTTAACATTGGCCCCACTTCAACACTATTTTTGTACATGCACCCGTTCGAATACAGTTTCTTAGTAGTAAAACATTCCTAACTGTAGCCTTGCCTCACTACTATTTTCGCACATGCTGTTGTTCGAGTATAGTTTCTTAGCAGTAAAACATTCTTCAGTAACCTCATCACAACACTATCTTCGCACAAGTACCAATTCGAGTATAGTTTCTTAGAAGTAAAACATCCTTAACAGTGACCTCATTTCAACACTATTGTCGGACATGTACCCGTTCGAATGTAGTTTTTTAGTAGTAAACCATTCCTAGCAGTAACACTACTTCAACACTATTTTCGCACATGTTCTCATTCAAATACAGTTTCTTAGGAGTAGAACGTCCCTACAAGTAATATTACTTCAACGCTATTTTCGTACATATATCCGCTCGAATACATTTTTTTAGTAGTAAACCATTCCTAGCAATAATCCTACTTCAACACTATTTTCGCGCATGCTCCCGTTCGAGTTTAGTTTCTTAACAGTAAAACATTATTAACATTGGCCTCACTTCAACACTATTTTCGTACAGGTACCCGTTCGAATACTGTTAGTAGTAAAGCATTCCTAACAATAATCTTTTCTCAACACTATTTTCGCACATGTGCTTTTTTAGTAATAAAGCATTGCTGTCAGTAACTTAACCTCAGCGCAACTTTCTCCCATGCAAACGTTTTTTTCTTAGTAGTAAAACGTTCCAAACAGTAACCTTGCCTCAGCACTATATTCGCACATGTGCCCGTTCAAGGAAAATTTCGTAGTAGTGAAACATACCTAACAGCCACCGCACTTCAACACTGTTTTTGCACATGTTGCCGTTCGAATACAGTACTTTAGTAGTAAAACATTCCTAACAGTAACCTTAGCTCAATACTATTTTCGCACATGTTGTTGTTCGAGTCTATACTCGAACAACAACATGTGCGAAAATAGTATTGAGCTAAGGAACTTGAGCTAAGAAACTATTTTCTTAACAGTAAAATATTCTTCAGTAACGTCACTACAACACTCTCTTCGCACATGTACCTTTTCGAGTATAGTTTCTTAGTAGTAAAACATTCCTAATAGTAACTCACCTCAACATTGTTTTAGCACTTGCAGTATTTCGGATACAGTTTCTGAGTAGTAAAACATTCCTAACAGTAGCCTTACGTCAACACTATCTCCGCACTTATTCCTTTTCGATTATAGTTCCTTAGTAATAAAACATCCCCACAAGTAACCTTACTTCAACACTATTTTCGCACATGTTCCCGTTCGAATACAGTTTATTAGTAGTAAAACATTCTTAACAGTAACCTTACTTCAACACTATTGTCGCGCCTGCTCCCGTTCGAGTTTAGTTTCTTAGCAGTAAAACATTCTTAACATTGGCCTAACTTCAAAACTATTTTCCTACATGTACCCATTCGTATACTATTTGTTAGTAGTAGAACATTCCTAACAATTACCTTATCTCAAAAATATTTTTCGCACATGTGCTAGTTTGAGTATTTTTTCTTAGTAGTAAAGCATTCCTGACAGTAACTTAACCTCAACGCGACTTTCGGCCATGCAAACATTTCGATGTTTTTCTTAGTAGTAAAACATTCCAAACGGTAACCTTACCTTAACACTATATTCGCACATGCGCCCGTTTGAAGATAGTTTCTTAGTAGTAAAACATACCCAATAGTGACCGCACGTCAACACTGCTTTTGCACATGTTGCCGTTGGAATACAGTTTCTTAGTAGTAAACCACTCTTAACCATAAGGTTATCTCAAAACTATGTTCGCACATGTGCCAGTTTGGGTATTTTCATTACTAGTAAAGCATCCCTGACAGTTACTCAACCTCAACGCGATTTTTGTCGATGCAAACGGTTCGATATTTTTTCTTAGTAGTAAAACGTTCCAAACGGTAACTTTGCCTCAATATTATATTGGCACATGTGCCCATTCGAGTATCGTTTCCTAGTAGTAAAACATACCCAACAGTGACCGCATGTTAACACTGCTTTTGCACATATTGCTGTTCGAATACAGTTTCTTAGTAGTAAACCATTCTTAACAATAACCTTATCTCAAAACTATTTTCGCGCATGTGCCAGTAGGGGTATTTTTTTTTACTAGTAAAGCATTCCTGACAGTAACTCAACCTCAACTCGATTTTCGTTGATGCAAACGTTTCGATATTTTTCTTAGTAGTACAACGTTCCAAACGGTAACTTTGCCTCAATATTATATTGGCACATGTGCCCGTTCGAGTATCGTTTCCTAGTAGTAAAACATACCCAACAGTGACCGCATGTTAACACTGCTTTTGCACATATTGCTGTTCGAATGCAGTTTCTTAGTAGTAAACCACTCTTAACAATAACCTTATCTCAAAACTATTTTCGCACATGTGCCAGTATGGGTGTTTTTTTTTTACTAGTAAAGCATTCCTGACAGTAACTCAACCTCAACGTGATTTTCGTCCATGCAAACGTTTCGTTATTTTTCTTAGTAGTAAAACGTTCCAAACGGTAACTTTGCCACAATACTACATGTGCCCGTTCGAGTATAGTTTCCTAGTAGTAAAACATACCTAACAGTGACCGCACGTCAACACTGCTTTTGCACATGTTGCCGTTCGAATACAGTTTCTTAGTAGTAAACCACTCTTAACCATAACCTTATCTCAAAACTATTTTCGCACATGTGCCAGTAGGGGTATTTTTTTTACTTGTAAAGCATTCCTGACAGCAACTCAACCTCAACGCGATTTTTGTCGATGCAAACGTTTCCATATTTTTCTTAGTAGTAAAACTTTACAAACGGTAACTTTGCTTCGATACTATATTCGCACATGTGCCCGTTCGAGGATAGTTTCCTAGTAGTAAAACATACCCAGCAGTGATCGCACGTCAACACTGTTTTTGCACATGTTGCCGAACGAATACAGTTTCTTAGTATTAATCCACTCTTAACCAAAACCCTATTTCAAAACTATTTTCGCACATCTGTCCGTTCGAGGATAGTTTCCTAGTAGTAAAACATACCCGACAACGACCGCACTTCAACACTGTTTTTGCACATGTTGCCGTTCGTTTCTTAGTAGTAAAACATTCCCAACAGTAGCTTTACCTCAATACTATTTTCGCACATGTTGCTGTTCGAGTATAGTTTCTTAGCAGTAAAACATTTTTCAGTTACCTCACCACAACACTATCTTCACACATGCACCTTTTCGAGTATAGTTTCTTAGTTGTGAAACATTCCTAACAGTAGCCTTACCTCAATTCTATTTTCGCACATGTTGTTGTTCGAGTATAGTTTCTTAGCAGAAAACATTCTTCAGTAACCTCTTCCAATGTAACCTCACCACAACACTCCTTCGCACATGTACCCTTTCGAGTATAGTTTCTTAGCAGTAAAACATTCTTCAGTAACCTCACCACAACACTCTCTTCGCACATGTACCCTTTCGAGTATAGTTTCTTAGCAGTAAAACATTCTTCAGTAACCTCACCACAACACTCCCTTCGCACATGTACCCTTTCGAGTATAGTTTCTTAGCAGTAAAACATTTTTCAGTTACCTCACCACAACACTATCTTCACACATGCACCTTTTCGAGTATAGTTTCTTAGTTGTGAAACATTCCTAACAGTAGCCTTACCTCAATTCTATTTTCGCACATGTTGTTGTTCGAGTATAGTTTCTTAGCAGAAAAACATTCTTCAGTAACCTCACCACAACACTCTCTTCGCACATGTACCCTTTCGAGTATAGTTTCTTAGCAGTAAAACATTCTTCAGTAACCTCACCACAACACTCTCTTCGCACATGTACCCTTTCGAGTATAGTTTCTTAGTAGTAAAACATTCCTAACAGCATCTCACCTCAATATTGTTTGTGCACTTGTACTTGTTCGAATACAATTTCTTAGTGGTAAAACATTCTTAACAGTAGCTTTACGTCAACACTATTTTCGCAGTTGTCCCTTTACGAGTATAGTTTCTTAGTAACAAAATATTCATAACAATAACTCACCTCAACTTTGTTTTTGCACTTGTACCCGGTCGAATACAGTTTCTTAATAGTAATACATTCCTGACAGTAGCTTTACGTCAACACTATTTTTGCACATGTTCCTCTTCGAATATAGTTTCTTAGAAGTAAAACATTTTTAATAGTGACCTCATTTCAACACTATTTTCGGACATGTATCCGCTCGAATGTAATCTTTTAGTAGTAAATTATTCCTAGCAGTAACACTACTTCAACACTATTTTCGCACATGTTTCCATTCGAATACAGTTTCTTAGTCGTAAACCAACCCTACAAGTAATTTTACTTCGACAATATTTTCGTACATGTACCCGCACGAATATAGCTTTTTAGTAGTAAACCATTCCTAGCAGTAACCTTACTTCAACACTATTTTCGCACATGTTTCCGTTCGAATACAGTTTATTAATAGTAAAACATTCTTAACAGTAACCTTACTTCACCACTATTTTCACGCATGCCCCAGTTCTAGTTTAATTACTTAGCAGTAAAACATTCTTAACAATGGCCTAACTTCAAAACTATTTTCGTACATGTACCCGTTAGTAGTAAAACATTCCTATCAATTACCTTATCTGAAAAATATTTTTGCAAATGTGCCAGTTTGGGTATTTTTTCTTAGTAGTAAAACATTCCTAACAGTAACTTAACCTCAACGCGACTTTCGCCCATGTAAACGTTTCGATGTTTTTCTTAGCAGTAAAACGTTCCAAACGGCAACCTTACTTCAACACTATAATCGCACATGTTCCCGTTCGAGGATAGTTCCTAGTAGTAAAAGATACCTAACAGTGACAGCACGTCAACACTGTTTTTGCACATGTTCACGTTCGAATACAATTTCTTAGTAGAATACCATTCCTAACCATAACCTTATCTCAAAACTATTTTCGCACATGTGCCAGTTTGGGTATTTCTTTTTAGTAGTAAAGCATTCCTGATAGTAACTTGATCTCAACGCGATTTTCGTCCATGCAAACGTTTCGATACCTTTTTTTAGTAGTAAAACGTTCCAAACGGTAACATTGCCTCAACACTATATTCGCACATTTGCCCGTTCGAGGAAAATTTCGTAGTAGTGAAACATACCTAACAGCGACCGCACTTCAACACTGTTTTTGCACATGTTGCCGTTCGAATACACTACTTTAGTAGTAAAACATTCCTAACAGTAACCTTAACTCAATACTATTTTCGCACATGTGGTTGTTCGAGTATAGTTTCTTAACAGTAAAATATTCTTCAGTAACCTCACCACAGCACTCTCTTCGCACATGTACCCTTTCGAGTATAGTTTTTTACTAGTAAAACATTCCTAACAGTAACTCACCTCAACATTGTTTTTGCACTTGCAGCATTTCGAATACAGTTTCTGAGTAGTAAAGCATTCCTAACAGTAGCCTTACGTCAACACAATCTTCGCACTTGTACCTTTTCAAGTATAGTTTCTTAGTAATAAAACATCCCTACAAGTAACCTTACTTCAACACTATTTTCGCGCATGCTCCCGTTCGAGTTTAGTTTCTTAACAGTGAAACATTCTTAACATTGGCCTAACTCCAAAACTATTTTCGTACATGTACCCGGTCGTATACTATTTGTTAGTAGTAAAACATTCCTAACAATTACCTTATTTCAAAAATATTTTCGCACATGTGCCAGTTTGGGTATTTTTTCTTACTAGCAAAGCATTGCTAACAGTAACTTAACCTCAACGCGATTTTCGTCCATGCAAACGTTTCGATATTTTTCTTAGTAGTAAAACGTTCCAAACGGTAACTTTGCCTCAATACTATATTCGCACATGTGCGCGTTCGAGTATAGTTTCCTAGTAGTAAAACATACCCAACAGTGACTGCACGTTAACACTGTTTTTGCACATGTTGCCGTTCGAATACAGTTCCTTAGTAGTAAAAACCATAACCTTATCTCAAAACTATTTGCGCACATGTGCCAGTATGGGTATTTTTTCTTACTAGTAAAGCATTCGTGACAGTAACTCAACCTCAACGCGATTTTCGTCGAAGGAAACGTTTCGATATTTTTCATAGTAGTAAAACGTTCCAAACGGTAACTTTGCCTCAAAACTATATTTGCACATGTGCCCGTTCGAGTATAGTTTCCTAGTAGTAAAACATACCCAACTGTGACCGCACGTTAACACTGTTTTTGCACATGTTGCCGTTGGAATAGTTTCTTAGTAGTAAACCACTCTTAACTATAACTTTATCTCAAAACTATTTTCGCACATGTGTCAGTTTGGGTAATTTCTTTTAGTAGTAAAGCATTCCTGACAGTAACTTAACCTCAAAGTGATTCTTGTCTTTGCAAACGTTTCGATATTTTTCTTAGTAGTAAAACCTTGCCTCAACACTGTATTCGCACATGTGCCCGTTCGAGTATAGTTTCCTAGTAGTAAAACATACCCGACAGCGACCACACTTCAACAATGTTTTTGCACATGTTGCCGTTTGAATACTGTTTCTTAGTAGTAAACATTCCTAACTATAGCCTTACCTCTCAATACTATTTTCGCACATGTTGTTCGAATATAGTTTCTTAGCAGTAAAACATTCTTCAGTAACCTTAGTACAACACTCTTCGCACATGTAACCTTTCGAGTATAGGTTCTTAGTAGTAGTAACATTCTTAAGGGTAACCTTACCTCAATACTATTTTCGCACATATTGTTGTTCGAGTATAATTTCTTAACAGCAAAACATTTTTCAGTAACCTCGCCACAACACTATCTTCGCACATGTATTCTTTCGAGTATAGTTTCTTAGTAGTAAAACATTCCTAACAGTAACTCACCTCAACATTATTTTTGCACTTGTACCTGTTCGAATACAGTTTCTGAGTAGTAAAACATTCCTAACAGTAGCCTTACGTCAACACTATCTTCGCACATCTACCTTTTCCAGTATAGTTTCTTAGTAATAAAACATTCATAACAATAACTTTTTTGTTGCTTTAATTGTATAACTGTAAAAAAATGTTTAAAGCTTTGAGTTTTTATAACTGCTTGTGATTTTTCTAAATTCAATTAATAAAACGTAATATTTTTTTGGAAAATTTTTTTGATAGATTATTTTGAGGTTTTAAGAAATAAACTAACTGAATGTTAATAGAAAAACGATAAGTTTTTGAATACCGATATAGAGACTTTTTATTAAAAACCACACTTTTCGAAAAACAATTAGGATTTACGAAAGCATGAAGTTAGTTATTGAGTCCGAAATAAAGTTTAGGGAAAACGTTTCTAACTTTTTTGTTTATGTTAAAGTCTTTGAGCGTCAACCCACCAGAAAAAGAAAACTAAGTATAATCGAAAGATGAATTTTCCGAATAGCTATGTGGCGATTCTTGCTACTGCTGGAGTTGATGAAGTTTTGCGTACATCTTAAAAAATTCTCAGCTTTGTTCAAAATATAATAAAACTTCACTTTGTCAATATCATTTTTTCCAGTATTTTATATATTTTACATACATTATTATTATTACTATTATTCATCGTTTCAACTCCTTATTCAAAACTGTTTAAAACCAACTAGGGTATATTACAAAGACATTATATTGCATAGCCTGACAACAAGCTAGTGGTGTTGGGAAACTTCTAGGTTTTACGCACGTTGATATTGAAATTGCTGAAACAAGATACTCCTACTTCTAAATCTACCTTTCTAAAGTAAATGCCTAGAAGTAAAAACGCTTGATGTTGAATGGCGGTCATGTTCACACGCCTGTTCCTTGATGGTCTACCCATTAATATGCAGAGCGTCAGACTAATAACATTCAGATAGTTATCGATATTAACATTAATTGAAAAGTAATAGCTGGACAGAAAACGCTTACTAATAGCTCCTGAAACTCCAGTAGCTGCTTCCAATCAAAATCTATGCATTCCAGCAATAATGAGTCATAAACCTAATTATTTAATGATTAATACTAGATAAAATGTCATCATCTGAGATATAAAATTCTAGTCATCCTTAAGCAAAAAAATCACGTGCAGCTATTACAAGGCAATCCAAAATGTTCTTTGTTTACTTCCAAGCCGTTCAGATTATGTGAACATCGTACTCTTCAATTGTATTCATATATAAAGGAATAATGAAGTAATCTCTTTGCATTTTAACACCGGCGCGGCGGTTTGGATGTCTTTGTCACCATTGGTAAAATAAACATATCGTTTTGTCATTCTTCCGGTTGGTTTTGTTTTGTTTAAAATTTAAAGTCGATGAAATACCAAGCGCCTGCTGGCAATGGTAGCTGCGGCATTTATTAATTTTTTGTACTTTTTGGGATTAATTTGGTATGTGGAACCACATAATATGTCAAGCTGCGGTATCAAAGAAACGTGCAGTGATTGTATACAAATGTTTGGATGTATTTGGTGTTTACAACCCGAGGTAAGTTCTTAATATTAATTCAAGTCAGTATTTATGTGGTTTTTAAGATGTTTGTTGCTGCCGGAAAGTCTTTTTATTACTTATGGAACTCAACTGCTTGTACGGGAACCACTTCTTAGTCTTTACAAAAACTAAGAAACTGAAACATTTTTTACAACAAATTCTAGGGGTAAAAGAAACGTAACGTTGTAAATATAGATTTTCCTGGAAGGGGCGACGACCCCGTAACAATTTTAAGGGCGCGCCGGCTAACTACAGTAGTGAGGGAGTGGGTTCTTACAAAAAAAATAATAGAAATAAAAAATAAACATTTAAAATGGCTAAAATACCAAACTACATTACAATGACCACTTACTTCTATTAAGAGACGCCAAACCGTTTTAGTTCAGCAATTCCTTTTATTTTTTCCGCACACGGAGGATTGTTATTTCGAATAGTTTTGTGCTTTTGGTTTCCCTAATCTGTCACCTCCTGTTTTACTTGTTTGTGTAACGCCTTAAAAACGCATTAAATTTTGGTCAAATTAAAGAACATTGTAAAATAAAAGGCCTCTCCCCGAATACGACTTCATCGCTGAGGTGGTTGAAAATCATTTCACAAATTTCGTTTATTTTTACCTTGTTCATCAGTAAGTGCAAATAAAATTTAACTTAACCTTAACCTCTATTGACATTAAATAGGTACAATAAAAATACAAATACTTCCCTTAACAAGAAAAAGCTTATTTTCTATCACCAGACTGGCCAGGTATTACTAAAAGAGAAAACTTTAAAAGAAAAATTAATACTACTATTATCAAGCCGATTTTCCTGGTTTTACAAATATTGGTAGTTACATTCTGAATCTAATTTCTGGATTTGTCAACTAAACAACAAACAAAACTTCGGTTTTATGTCCATATGCCATAGTCTGTTAAAGTTACAAACTTTCTATTGTTCTCTTCTATACTGGACTACGGCACATATAGAAACTGTTCCTTTTTTTTTTGGCGTCACAAGCTTTATTTTAATAAGTAAACTTAGAGGATTGGAATTGAAAAAATATACAAATCTAAATCAGCTATGCAACTATACTCCAACTTAACCTTCAATTACATTTAGCATTTTTGTCAGTCATATCTTGTCGACCCGCCCTCCTCACAAAACAACTGGCGATGCCCAAGGGTTATCAAAGTACTCAATCATTCCTTGCCCTTCCATACCTGCAATCAGTTTCTCGGCCTTCTCGCATTTGATCAATGAGAGTCTTCTCGGTTGCAGCCTTATTGACTGAGCATCTCCTGTATTAATTTTATGTTTGACGGTTGAGGTCTTCCTTAGTCGACCACTGTCAATCGCGAACACCTTCGAGTAGCTTGCCTTTGACCCTCTAATGCTCCACGCAAAAGTACTACATTTGTCAGGAAGTAAGCTTTTTTTCGTGGAAATTTTGAATTTTGCCGAACCCTTGCTATTCCAAAGAAGCTAGGGATCTTTAACGTGCGTGACAACACTTACCCACGAGACCTACAACTTATTTCTTATCCGAACGAAAGCGTATTTTTTGTAAAAATGCTCAGCTAACACTTTTCAAGAGGTCCGTGTCGTAAATCGAACCCGGGACCATGAGATCAGCAATCATACGCATACCTGTCTGATCCATGGAGCCGCCTTAGATGATAGCCCCTACATGTGATTCTTCAATACTTCATCCGAAGCAAGTTTTCTTGCCTGGAAATTTCGAATTTTGCTGAACCCTTGCTATTCCAAATACTTCCTCATTTCTTACACTCAAGACATCCTATTTTATATTTACATGGAATCCATACTTCTTCAAGATATTCATTCCCGAGGTAACTTCTTTGGTAACGTTCCTTTTGGTTCCTTCTTGAACTGTTTATATTTGGACTGCATATGTCCAAACTTGCCACAATCTAGCTTCTGAATCCCTTCTTCTGTGATTTATGTTTACAAAGTACGCGTCGAAAACATCCTCTATGCTTTCTTGTCCTTGCTTTTCTATTGAGCATCTTATCTTACCACTATTACGACGTGAAGCTTGCTCTATCGCTTCAAATTCTAAAGCATGAGCTAACGCATAATCTAAAGTCCGTGGTTGAAAGTCTGTACTACCAGGTGTTCTAGGAAGCTATCTACTGCGGTTGGGTAGGCTGGTGTCACCAAGCGAGCAATATCTGCTTCAAAATTTTGTAAATAAATTTTTCGTTAGCCTTTTGGTAACGGTTCATCCCTTGAGCGTGGTACACTTGTTGCAAATGAAACTCGCTATACCTCATTTCCAGCCTTGATATTAAGGCCCCGTAGCTTTTTTTGGTCATGGTCTGGTATGGACTGCAGAATGTTTAAGGCCTAACCTCGTAACGTGACAGTCAATGCGGTTGCTCTCTCACTATCGTTCCTACTCTATGAAACATTTTACCTTAATATTGCCACGATGTAAAGCTTGCTTTACCGTTTAAAACTCTTAAACATGAGCTAACCCATCATCAAAAAAGAAGCGGAAGTTCAAAATTTAAAAAAAATAGATTTCCAATTGCCACTTTTCTTTTGGTATGTAGATGATTGTAGCTACGATATATTGAAAAATAAATGTGATAACATTGTAAATTTATTTAATAGTTTCTACAAATAATTGAAATTCACAATTGAAATTAAAAAGAACAAAATTAATTTTTTAGACGTAAAGTTATAAGTTATATATAAGATATATATATATATATATATATATATATATATATATATTATATATATATATTTTATATATATATATAAAGTTATAAGTTGGTCGGGTTCTTCGATTTTTAGTTTTCTTAAAATTAAACTTCTTACGTCTTGACATTTCATTCCGAATTGATATGGGAATTGGTGGTTACTTTCCATTCTAAAGTTTATTAGATCGCGGATAAGACATTTAATGTTCCTTTGGTCGCCGAAATATGCTATCAATATGCGTTTAAAATCTTTCCATTGTTCTAAATCGTCTTGGCCGGCAATTAGCGTTAGTGCCCTTCCGGTCAGTTTACTTATTATTAGGCGTAAAAGTAGAATATTTCTTAAGTTATCTCCTGGTTTGTAAAAGGTTTTCAAAAATATTTCACACGCGGTAATGAAGTCGCCTGGGAGAGCTTAGTCTCCGTTAAATTGAGGTATGCTTTCGAGGTAAATTTTCATATCTGAACTCATGGTCGTTAAGGGTTGTTCTAATAATTAATGGTTATTTTCGGTTTTAATTAATTTTAAGTTTTTGTATAAATTTAAATTTACTTTACGACTTGTATTGTTACGTCTTAGTTTGGATTATGTTGGGTTATTTAAACAATCGCTTTACTTATATTTTATACGTAGTTTTACGGTGTTATAATTAAATTGCCGAATTTGTGTTTGGTAATGTCTGATTAATTGCTGTAGCCTTGAATTTGTGTATTTTTATACTTCGCGGATGCTATAGTTGTCTCCTGAAAGGTTTTATTTTCAGTTTCGGTGATAAATGAATTGTGTCTTTTACAATTAATTATTTCGTTAATCGTGCTGAAGTATTTTAATCATAAAATATGTCACGTTTGAATGAATCTTTTTAGTAATGTAGATATTTAATTATAACTTTTTATAAGCTTGCGATGAGTGAATGTTTTTATTTAGTGATGAGTTAATTTAATAATAATTACAAAGATGTTTTTACAATTGCGCACTTCGGTCAATTCGTTGCGCTAAAGTGTATAATTTAATGAATTTAATAAAGGTTTTGAATAATCGTTTCTATAATTAACTGTTTATAAGAATTGCGCTTTATACATTAAGTTTTCGGTAATAAAATGGTAAAATTAATTGCGTTCTATTTTTATGTTTCAGACTTGCTGAATTGAATTCGTTTTGTTTCGTATTTTAATAATTCGTAGTAATTGCACTAATTTGCGCATGTAAATGCGTCTTTTCTGGTTCTTTTGTTTAAAATTTAATTCTCTTGTTTTAAAAATTAGTTCTCGTAATAAAATAATTACTCTTAATAAATAAGTAAATTATTTTAATAAATGGCGATAATTAAAATCTGCACATATATAAAAATAAAATTTTTTTCTGTTACTAGCTAGCATCAATATATTTGTAAAAAAAATAATTTGGTTTAGGATAAATGAACTTACATAATTTTATCGTCGTTTTCATTGGTTTGGGCTCGGTCGATTCTTGTACCTTGTCCAACTTTGCTTGGGTTTTTGCAGATTGAGAATTGAAACTCTTGGTTACCAGTTCTCCGATTTTTGGATTCATAGTGGCTTTCTGGATCCGGGCCTTGGAAGCGGTCTTTCTAAAAACTTCTTCCAAAACTTCTTGTAACACATTTTATTTCTTATACAGAAATTACAATGGAATTTTGACAAACTTGATTACTAATTCTAACTTGAAATAAAATAATAATTAGATTTAATTAAGGGCGAGTAGTCTAAACAAACGGCAATGTTAAAGCTGAAATACTCAAGACTGACTGACTTGTCTGGGGCTCCCGGAGTTCTTATGTTGTCCCTGCTCCTCACATGTCTGTAGGAACTTGCAGAGCTCATGTCTGCTTATTTCTCAATTCTATTCATTTTACAATGTAACAATTTTAATTTCTAAGTAATTGCGGTTTCTTAACCGTCTTTGACCTGCACCTGCAGTATAACTTACTGTCTGGAATACAATGTATTGCATCCATTCTCACAACTTGCTTGTAAACTTTTATTAACCTTTCTGATTTATCCTTGAATTTACAATGTTGCGTCTAACTTAATTTTCTTTATAATTTTCTAATAATTTCTATTTATTTGTACATATATGGAATGGGGGATACATAACTCGCTGTACCGTACAGACGGAAAAATGAAAACAATATGGTGTACCAAGCCTACATGGTCTGGTAGGTACCTAAATAACAACTCGCAACATTCAATAGCCCAAAAAAAGTAGTTACTTTAAGCTTAGCTGATAGAGTCGTTAAATTAACCGATCCAGAATACAGAAAAGGTGCAATTTAAAAAGCTAAAGATGTATTAAGAAACAATAACCATCCCCATGTTTAAGAAACAAGAACACAAATATTACAATAATTGCCATAAAGACAACATAAACAATAATACACATATTAAAAATAAAAAAAGTATATTAAAATATCTTATATTCCAGGTTAATCCGAAAATTTACATAAATATTTAAAAAAAATACAACAAATTTATCTCACAAAAGTTATAATTTAAATAAAAATTGGTTTACTAAAATAAAGGATATAACTCTTAAAAACAAAATAACACACACCATATATAGCATCCCATGTCAAAATGAATGTAAATGTGTTTAGATTGGGCAAAGTGAACAGCACTTAAAGAAGCAACTGAACGGTCATAAATGTCCAAAATCTCACTTACAAAACATGAAAAAAAGTAATCATAAATCTGTTTTTGATAAAACTAAAATTTTGAAAACTGAAATTAATAAAAAAGAGAGAATGGTTAGAAATGATATATATTATAAAAACTCAACAACTGTTAATGATAAGGCCGATAAACAATAATTGTTAAGATGTATCACACCTTAAAAAATAATCTCCACACGCTGGCAACAAACGTATTTAAAGTCTAAAAAAATAAAAGTAAAAAGCAAACGTTAAATTGCAGTCGACCAACGCAAAATAAATGTTTGATAAGATTAAAATATTGAAAAAAATTCAGCATCCATTATGATAAGGTCGGTATGCAAAAATTGAGAAATGTATTCACAGTATAATAAAATAATCTCTACATGCTAGTAATGAGCGTATTAAAAGTCTCAAAAATTAATAGCATCCGTTAAAATACAGTCAACTAAAACAAAAAATGTATAGATAAGATTAGAAAGGAAAACAAGGGTCGGTTAATAGACTGGATCAAGATATTAAATATAGAAATACTAAACTAAAACATTTACCTTATTGACATGGTCTAATATAATTAAATTTAAGCAAAATCGTTGATAAAAGACGTATAAAATTAATTAAAGATATACAACATATGTGGAGTTTAGCGATTCATACTATTTAAATTGATTTTCGTTTAAGGTAAGCAAATCTATAATATGAATGCCATTTTTTCAATATTAAATTAATTATAGAAATGCCATTGGAAAAGGTCACATAAACACGACTGAAATGTTTGGACTATTAAATAAAAATACTTGAGTAATTAGTTTAATTAGACCTAAACCCAAGAACTTGACGCAATGACTGTTTTATACATATATATATATATATATATATATATATATATATATATATATATATATATATATATTGCTATGATAATAGAGTTAATTAAGGGTATATAAAGCCACATGGAAAGTACACTTCATGTGAACCTCATAAAAATAAAAAACCAAACATATAAATTCTAAAAAGTACATAATTCGGTCATTATGCAAAAAGTAAATTCCAATCACCTTGTATAAAATCAACAACTAACCACAATCAATAAAAGAAAGCTCATTCTGCAATAACTTAAAAACATTAATCAAACTAAATAATTTTGGAAGTCATTCAACACATTTCTAAATATTTAAAACATTCTCAAGCGCCAAAGTAAAATACAAATCACCTTGTATAGAATAAAAGAAAGCTCATTGTGTAATAGCCGAACCACGTTTAGTAAAAAAAATAATTCTGGGCGCAACTCAATTCTTTTTAGAAACATTTAAAGCATTCACAAACTCCAAATAAATACAAATTAGGCATACTTAAACGTGAAACAAATTCTTTCAAACTCGACGCATTGAGTTAGGAATCGAAGGCAATAAAACGCATAAAACAAAGTTTTGAAAAACGAGCATATTTCATAACACAATAAGATATAGATAATGGGGCAAAACGCGTACGTGACATTAGAAATGTAGAAATCGACACATTTTTGTAAAGCCCGGCATGGGTAAACAAAATATGGAACCATAAGTTTTGGTATACGTGCGGAATTAAATGGAAAATTTAATAAATTCCAGTACAAAATTATGTCTACGTGATGTTCCAAGCATAAAATTACAACACTTGTTAACAAATCCCAATACAAAGTAATGTCTACATGCAAAGTTAAATGCATAGAGTAAACAATTTTGAATAAACCTAACAATTAATGTAAACATAATCTTTAACATTTATTAATTTAGGGCTCCAAGCAATTATCTAAGTAATGTTCTAAGAAACTATATAAATAAAGGTATATGAAATGATCTAATTAATTATCCAAGTGGTGATGCTAAATTAAATAAGCAACTAGAGAATTCACCAAAGAACGTCTACAAGTTAATGAAAAACTGGGAATAACTGAGTCAAAGGCCATGCTAAGGGTCAACGACTGGAACTAGCAATCAATCTGGTTCAACAAGCTTCCGCAGGGGTCAAGAGAAAGATACAAAGCCAGAATTTAATTTTATAATTTCTTGAATGTTGCATGTCTTATGTCAAATATTTATAAGCGTAAAACTCACATGTAATATAGGTAACTTTTTGTGTAAAAGGTCATCAAAAAAAACTTTAGTTGATACGTAAAATTTACGTTAAAAAGGGAATAGTTTTTTGAACGTTCAACGAAGCTTTCGATATAAAACATAATTATGTTGATGGCTTTAATTACTTACAATTTTGGTAGGGAACAAATTTAATAAGAATGATATTACAAGGAGGTAGAGTTATAAATTGTACATTTTCTTAGCATATTGTACAAAATTTGGTGAATTTCGTTTGTCTTATTCAGGTATATGAAGTGTTAAAAAGAAGTGGGTAAATATTCTCTGTTATCATATCGTCGTTCACTCTGTGCTAGTCGAGGCATAAATTTATTGTGTTGATTTTAAAATTAATTTAGATATTTTAGACGCACAGAGAGCTGGCGGTCAGGGTATAACTTAGCGTTAAATACTCCGGGCGTTCGACGATATCCTAGCAAAATATATTACTGTAAGGTTTTCTTTGAATCGCCCTCAGCTGCTCTACACTTGTCTCCTACAGATCCACTAAAATTTCTTAAAATTAACACAGACGCTTACCTGTTAACACTGAATCTACAACCTCCCGCTCAATGCCACCATGCTAAAACCTAATAGAAATTCACACCATACGATCACACGCTCAAAATAACGCTATTCACAAAATACATCACACTCTATTTACATGAGATAAATATTACATTTTCAAAATATCTTTCTTTATGTACACTCGTATTATTGGCAATGTTAACAATTTCATTTAAAAGAATAATTCAAATCGATAACCTCATTAAACGAATATTTTTTAAAGTAAGAAGGCGTTCCTCATACCTTACGTTAACCATTTTGTCTTATCATGAGTTCATAGTAAAACTCTTTAAATATGCGTGCAAGTTTACTGCACTACAAAATTAAATAAGCCCCCCTATACTTCTTTACAACATATTCTGGTTATCTGTAAATTTCATCTAAAGTCCCATAAATTTTCAGTTCATAAAATATATAACCATAAGAAATACTCCAAAGCACAAAAAAATAATCAAAAGAGCCATAGAAAATATTCACTACATAATGTTTTTATACAATGGCATACCTGGTAACTATTTTCCAAACGTTCGCCATTAACCAGTACTTGAAGATGCTGCCGTCCAGTCTGGCATTAGTCCATAAAATAGCTTCCCGGTCGAATTATCATCCTTCTGTGCCTGCTGCTACCCAAAAATCTCTTCATTTACAATTTACAACCATGAATATTCGATTTCCAAATTTTACTGTTCTTATACCAAAATTAATTAACCAAAAATCGCTGCCTTCACCGTCAAATACTTCCAATCTTTACTAATTTTCGTACATCCCAAAACACAATAATAATTTGTTTGTACTTACATACAAAATTTACTCTTCGCTTACATAGCCTTATTAGCTTTTTACATAACTTGTTATCATACTGCACTAGTTTACATCAATTTACTAAACGTAACTCGATGAAGCGGGAATGACTGCAAAAGAATTAAAAGACCGTGGCCTTCTTTTGAAAGTGGTTATATACCCATTGCTCCACCTCCCCTGTTTCTAAATCGCACGTAGAAATGTTAACGTACCAAAATATTCTACGTAAAAGCAGTAACCGTTTTTACATTTCTCAAAATTGTTGGTTTAATCGACTCGATATTCTAACGAAAAGCTTTAACGACTATCGGTTTAGCTTAAATTTCGATCACAAACACGCTAAAATACTTGATAAAACGTTAACAACCCCCAACTGCCACTCTCATTTCGCAAAACTAGCTTCAACTGTAAAATTAATTCCTACTACTTTCATGCTTTCACTTAAAACAAATATCTGTTTTCTCCCTTGTTCATATAGCTCCATTTCACATATATGCCTCCACCAGCTGAATTTTTTGCCCTACCAAATCTAACTTGTTGCACGTCAGTGACCTGAACCTACCCTAGATTAAATGAAAACTTTCGACACAGCTAGGGGTCTATTCCTGGGTAGAGCAATAAGAAGTGGGGGGGGGTCGAATTTTGTTTTCAAACCAAAGCTAATCTAAGTTAAATAGGCGCTACCATGTCCAGAGATAATCACGATAATAGCAAAGCACAATTCTAAGGGCGGACGTGGAAACCCAAAGATAATACGATCGCCTTCGTTAACAAAAACCTGTCTTATAATAATAAGACGCAGCTCCTGTAAGAAATTACAAAGATTAAATACATAAAAATGTAGAACACCATTTGTGTCCTATAAAAGTATCAAAAATAAAAAGTGTATATCCAATATGATATTGGCATAAAATTATTACTCAAAAATTCTACCTTTATGTTATCAGATTCGATCGCATTTGACCAAAATAAATGTCTCAAAGTTTAACTAATTGCTTACTAAAGTAAAAAACTTTCTTTTAACTTTTAACAGGTAAAAAAAATTCTCAACAATAAAGTTTATAACAAAATCAAAGTTTAGTTTTTTTTTAAAACAAAAGACAGTTCACTAAACATAAGCTTGTTTTAAATATTTGATCAAAATAATTCATAAACTCAATGCATTGAATTATCATTTCTATCCTGGGCAGATCTTATCAGGTGGATTACAATTTCATAATTAGTTCGTAGCGTGTATTTAAATTTTCATACTTAGATTTTATAATTTATCGGCAAATAAAAGCTAATTACAAGATTGAAGAATGTTTAATTTGAATTTTATGAAAGCTGCATGAAGCATCTGCTTTCACGGCAACATCTGTCAAATGTGCTACAACACAAAAAAGTATGACGTCGAAAATATACCTTGAAATTTATCTGAAGTTCAAATGGAACAACTTGACAAAATTCCTTTCTACGGCTTGTAAAACCAGTTCAACAATAATTGAAAATGAAACAGATTATATGTTCGTAAACATGATAGCAACTTTCGTGCTTTTTATATGATAGCCTGTTTGTCAAATTTTAACGACATTCTAAACACATGCAAAAATTTCTTATATGTAATTACGAACCAAACTGCTTCTGTTTCTCCAAGACAAACCCGGACGGAAACTCATAAGCTCCAAACAATGCTACAAGCCATTTTAAACTTGGGACGACAGCAATCAAAACCAAAATCTTCACTTGTCCTTATCTATCGTTTTTCGTAGGCGAATTCTTGTACAAAACCATACAAATTATAAAACCAAAATCTTACTTGTACCTTATCTATCGTTCTTCGATGGCGAATTCTTCGTTGACGAATTCTTCGTTGACGAATTCTTCGTTGACGCGCGTTAGTAGAAGTTATCAAAATTGTTCCAGGTCTAGCACGACCTGACCCGCTCACACAAAAAATTCAACCGAAGGTCGCATGCCTCTAGCCGGGAATACATCTTGATAAGTCGGTTGCTAGAGAGCGACTAACTCGGCAAGCCGAGGAACGAACGATAGCGACGTTAGAGGTGGGGAAATACGATAGACGCAGCATTGCATAGAGGTGCTCGCCAAAATAGCTTTATGTGACACAGATATTTTACTATAAGAAGATTATTAAAACGAAACGTTCCGTTATGTACCATATGAAACCTTAATAAAGAATAAGGCACGCTTAGCGCATTATCCTCGTAATTCAATGCGAATAAATACTGAACAAATTAAACATGTTACAGTACTTTCGGGCACAACGAAATTATTCGTTGAAACAATACGATACCCTGAATTGCAACAGTATAACAATATTTAAATGCATTGATAGTTTATTAAACTTGTTTATTTCTGACGATCTCTCAAATTTTAAATTGCAAGTCGCTGACTTTGAGCTCATTTACCCTGATAAGTATCATCCTCCATTATTGGCTTCTTTCAACTTTAAAGACAGTCCAACTATCCATAATCTTAATAATATTTCAACATATTATGATTTTTTGAATAGTTTTTATGGAGAATATTAAATTGTGAAGATAATATTGCAAGTGCTGTTAATATCTTTTATTCTATACTATTTGAAGATACAGATAAATGTGTACCTAAATGCCATATAAAAATAGATAAGTTCTCTAAACGGTATGCTGCCAAGTAAAACAACTAATTAAACTAAAAAATCATCTATACAAAAAATTAAAAAACTTCTGCATTAAGACTGTATAAATTGTTCTAGAATACGTAAAGAGACGAAACATCAGATCGATATGTGTTACTTATTTTATGTAACTAATACTAAGCTTGTAATTCCTTCTAACGTAGAATAATTTTGGTCTTATGTGAATTTGCTAAAAAAGTATAGTGGAATTCTTAACTTGATGTATCACAACAATTAGATATCTAGGACTACTAATCTTGCTAATGCATTTGCTGATCATTTGGAGTCTGCTATTCTGATCATTCAGACAGAACTGTTATTCCACTCAGTTTATCCAGTAATTGTTCATTAAGCTTAGTTAATCATATATTTGCAGTAGCTGAAGTTCAACAACAAATTGTGGGTTAAGTGGTAGAGCAACTGATGGTTATGCCCATCAAGTTGAACTTCGCCCATATTCTATTATTTTGTTGCTTTATGTTTTGTTAACAAATACTTTTTTTTTGAATAAAGACATTTAATAATAATAATAATAATAATAATAATAATAATAATAATAATAATAATAATAATAATAATAATGACACTAAATGTCAATAAGAATGCTTGTCCAGATGGTATTTCACCTTTATTACTTAATGGGTCCCATAGCACATATTTAAAAAAAAACTAGAATTTCTGGGTTATTTCCTGAAATGTGGAAAGTATTGAACCTATTTCTAATATATAAGTCTGGCGATAAAACATATTGCAAATTATCGTAGAATATCGTTATTAACAACAATTACTAAAATGTTTGAAGCGATTATTTCAAATGAGATATTTTTTATTTATAAACATGCAATATCAGTGAGCAGTATGCTTTTTATAAAAGTCGGTCAACTACTACAAAACTTGTATTATACCTGGAATATCTGACAAGAGACGTAGAAGAGTGTTGTTAAGTAGATGTTATTTATACTGACCTTGCTTAACGCGCTTGGTAGTGTTAGTCATGCTTTACTATTGAATAAATTATATGAGTTCGATGTCAATAGATGCTATTAAAAGATTTATTCTTATTTATGCGGAAAAAGGCAGTATGTTGAAATTGGTGGTGCAACTTTACGTTCTATCTGTGTTAGTTCTGGTAGGCGGCTCCGTGGCGTAGTGGTATGTGTGTGACTACTACGCCCAAGGTCCCGGGTTCGAATCCCGACACGGTCCGCTTGAAAAATGTTAGGCGAGCATTTTTCACAAAAAATACACCCGCGTTCGGATGAGAGGTAAAATGGAGGTCCCGTGTGTAGGTGTTGTCACGCACGTTAAAGATCCCTACCTTGCTTGGAACAGCAAGGGTTCGGCAAAATTCCAAATTTTCCAGGTAAAAAAAAACTCGCTTCCTGGCCAATGTAGTACCTTCGGGTAGAGCATTGGAAAATCACATGTAATGTGTTAGTTCTGGTGTACCACAGTGTTCTCATTTAGGGCCAATTTTATTCTCACTGCTTGTTAATGTTATAGTGCGAAGTTCTACATTTTGTAGTATACTACTTTATGCAGATGATTAAAAATTTTTCTCAGTTATAACTCAAGTTGATTGTTAGAATATACAGCGTGATCTTAATAATAATTAATAGTTAATATTGTACGACTAATCTACTTAATTTAAACATATAGACATTTAAATTTCACCTCGTTGTAATTTAGTCATAACACTTAGGATACGAGATATGTAAACATATCCATAACAACCGGGGCGTAATGGAAGGCGTAGTGGTTTCAGAATGCCCGCTCATTATGCCCTCAGAAACAAATCAATTTTTTAGCTATTTATGCACCAAGTGTGTGTTTGTGAGTTATAATTTAAATTGGCATTGAAGCGGTAGGATAGACACGGCGTAAAACAAATGCGACCAGAATGACAAGAGAAAGTCACCAATTTGGCGGTTTAAAAAACACGTTATAAAACTGTACATAGATGTTAAATTCTCCTTTTAATGAACTATAATTTGTTGTCATCATTACTTGTATTAAAATCCCAGTAATAAACATGTCGCAGTCTTTATAAAATGAATATATTTCGTATTAAAATTAACTGGGAACTTTGTCTGGCAACATTTGAAAGTAAGGTTACATGCAAGCGCATATATTTCAAGCAAATTGGGAGTAGTTTTTCGTGTAAGAAAATGTCGGAATACAATAAACGAGGTGAATTGAGACCGGAAGGTAATCTCACAGAAAATTTTAAATCCTTTAAACAACAGGTATCAATTTATTTTACAGCAACGGAAACCGACAAAAAAACAGATGAGGTTCAGATTAGGAGATCCTTAAATTTAATGGGCAGGGAAGCTTTAAAAGTGTATAATACGTTTAATGTTGCGTCGTTGACAACTATTGATTTAATTCTAAAAGAATTCGAGTCTTATTGCATGCCCAAGAAAAATGAGGTAATGGAACACTATAAATTTTTCTCAAGAAAGCAGAAACCAGGAGAACCCTTTGACTGCTTTTTAATCGATTTAAGGAATTTAATGAAATCCTGTGGCTTTGGGGAAGCAGTGGACAAAATTCTGCGTAACCAAATTGTGCTAGGCATTAATGACCCCGATATACAAGCTAGATTATTGCGGGAAGACAACTTTGAAGTCGTTAATTGGATACTGTTAAACTACAGAACTAAATAGAAAAACCCTGGAGGATGGCAGTACAAGAATTTCAATTGTAGATATTAGGTCTAATAAAATATCTAAAAAGAAACGATTTCGTACAAAGGAAGAGACCAACATTCAGAAAGTTACAAGTATTAACGATAGAGGTAAGTAAGGCTTTTGTTTGTAACAGGTGTAACTGTAATCATATTAAGAGCGAATGTCTTGCAATGGGACAGCAATGTCTTAAATGTTCTAAATATAACCATTTTAAAGTCTGTTGTAAATCGCAAATAACAGGTAGGGGTAAGCGTAAAACATTTAAATTAAGTGAAACAGAGGAACAAATGTCCAATATCCCCTTATAGATTCTGACACTGAAACTAGTGTCGATCGCTTGGATTTTTTGTGTTGATTCCGAATATGCAATTTATTTTCGGCGTGTTGTTCGAATAGGGTGTTTACAGTTACTAATCTATGTTCCTGGCAAAACTCAACTAATCTTTCTCCTCTATCATTTCATCTACCATACCCAAATTTTCCTACCATTTTTTCCTCACTCCTTCTCCCACTGACGCATTAAAATCGCCCATAACTATTAAATTCTCACCTCCCTTTACTTTTTTGACTATACTATTTTTATCCTCGTATAGCTGTTCTACTTCCTTATCCTTGTACTGAGTTGTTGGCATATAAACCTGTACTAAAACAGTGTCTGTGGGTTTTGTACTCAATCTAACCATGATTATGGTATCACTAAATTGTAAGCACTCTTTAACTTTATGTCCTAATCTTTTACCTAACACTATTTCTACCCCTGTTTGTCCGTTAGTTGAAGAAGTTGTAATTATTCTATAATTATCTTTCCAAAAGTCATTACTATCTGGCCATCTGACCTCACTAATACCTAAAATGTCTAGCTTTCTTTTTCTCATTTTGACTAATAAATTTGTTAACTTATCTTCTCTCAGTAATGACCTTACATTCCAAGCCCCTATCACTAAATCGAACCTTTGTTTTAAATTCTTACGATGACGAGCCCCAAGTACCCCCTCCCGGAGATTCGAATGAGGGGGGTATTTTACCTCCGGACCAGAATTTTACTTGTGAGCTCTCCATCATATGTATTTCGTGTTTTAGGCCATGCACACCTGGGAAATATTGTGGTAGGTTCCCATATCTTTCCACAACGCAGTTTTTAAAGATTTTAGCAAAAAGCCGTATCCGTCACGGCCAACCCCCCAACAAGCTTGTAAATTATTGAGGATCGCCCGAGACCAACCGACCCTCCTCCAATATCTTTTAGCCAGCAAGGCTGCTGCCCCTTGCTGCGCCTTTTACGATAAGCAGGCTTACTATAGTAGTATTCTTTGTCCCCTACTATAGGGTATTTAAATTGTAATGTTTACTTATTCAAGCATCCTATAAAATTTCATGAAGTTTAGTTAAGTGTGGAATATATTCTGTTAATTTGTTTTGGTTAGCAAAGGTTAAAAATCCTCGCATTATGGGTTCGCTGAAATAAGTTTCAAACATTACATGTGATTTTCCAATGCTCCACCCGATGGTACTACACTGACTAGGAAGTGAGTTTTTGTTACCTGGAAAATTTTGAATTTTGATGAACCCTTGCTGTTCCAAGCAAGGTAGGGATCTTTAACGTGCGTGACAACACTCACACACGGGACCTCCATTTAACCTCTCATCCGAACGAGGGTGTATTTTTGTGAAAAATGCTCGCCTAACATTTTTCAAGCGGACCGTGTCGGGATTCGAACCCGGGACCTTGGGCGTAGTAGTCACACACATACCACTACGCCACGGAGCCGCCAATAAGTTTCAAACAACTGCATCTCCTCAAATAAACACGTTACAGTGAGCTAGCATGTAGTACCGTTATCGCGTTCCGCTCGCACACAGGTGTTTCCGGACACATTGTGAACAAATGAAACTTGCCCACCTGCTTGTTTCTGAAAGGAAAACATGCCACCAGCCGGCACCCCTTCTCCCTAGATACACAGGCTGAGCGTTGAAAGGAATTCCACCTCTACACAGCATCCCTTCACACGAAGAGACTCTATAAAGTTGCGGTGCCACTCAAGGTGCCCTCTTTCAAGAGACATTGGTCCACTTTAGCTTTTACGAAGTCAAACCCAGCTAAGCTCCACTCCTAGTAAAATCGTTTTATAGAAAACACCAAAAAAGGAGTACGCATACCTTAGTCCGTTTGTGTGCCAAAGAGAAGTTGCCGACATCCAAGCGGACTATTCGCTTAGTATGTAACCTATCGTACATCGCCAGTCTGTTTCTGATACAATCGTAGCAGATCTAAAAGTGCGTGCATACAATTGTCGACAGAGCGAATACTTCTAGGAAGCAGTTTCACTAGTTACAAAGCTTAAAAGTTTGACTGAAGAAGCAGGTAAACAGCTTTGTATTGTATATAGTATGTATGAAACGATTTCACCAGGACCAGAACCCGACCAAGCCCGGCTCCACAAAACTGAAGCAAAGCAATACCTCTCAAAAGAAAGCATCTCAAGCAACACCACAACTCTACAGAGTCGCCCCACGTGAAAGGATGCTGTACAGAAACAGAACTCCCCTCGACGCTCAGACCGCACATATAGGGAGAGAAGGCACCAGGTGGCAACATGCCCTCCCCTAAAATACCTCCCATCGATAAAATACCTCTTGTAAAGTTATTCTCACAACAACTGCAATGTGTTCTCAGAACACCACCTGCAAATAAGCACAATTAAGAAAGCAAATGACGACTTCCAGAAAGTATATCAGCGTGAGAAGCCTTTCCTGGTAGTATCCAAATAATGTCAGTTCAAATTGTTAGGTGTATCTACAACACACATGGCAGAATTGTATAACGGGTGGCCTACGTCCTCATAAAAAGGAGCCAGATAGTTTTTGAAATTTGTTTGTAACGCGGTCCCATAGCTCTCGCGCTGCTGCAAAATTGTCATTTACTTTTCTAATACCGCGAGTTGTTAGATCGTCAAAGCGAATACATTTGTGTAATAACAAAAGCCGGGATTTTGCAAACGTTGCTCTATTGATTGGTAAATTTTCTTTAGTAAATAGTTCCATAAGTGGATTTTTATTTTGTCTATACACACCAACTGTAATCAAAAAACCCATACAACCTGGTATTTCTCCTTTTTTAAAATTGCACGATCTTTGAATAAAAGAAGATTGTGTGAAGGAAGCTTTTACAAGTTCCAGTTTTTGATTAGTATGTTGCACTACCAATTCAATCGTGTAATCACTAAAAAATAACTGAAATGAATCAAGAGCTGTTTTAGGCTTTATTCCTCGTTTTAGATCAGGTGTTGCTTTTATTATATTGGCGACAATTTTTCTTCTACGAACTATAGGTTTAGATTTCCAAATTGTACCTGAAGGAGCAACCATGTCAAATTTAGGTTGATTTATTACTGCATTGGGCCGAGGACGACGTCTTTGGTAAATATCTGGTTGAAATAACATAATAAATAAAAAAATTTCACAGGCATTAGCAATAATAACCAACATTATCTTCGCCCGCACTATCCTCTAATTCATCATTAGTATCCGAAGATTCGGCTTGCCCTTCCTCGTCTATTGCCGGCACTAATAAAAAAAAGCTATAATGACGAAGACCAGTCGTGTGCACAGATACATAAAACGTAAATAATATTGTAACATTATTTTGTAATGTTAACGAATAAACAGATCAATTAATTAAAATTCAGTAACCTGCATAAAGTATAGACAAAAATTCCACAATAAATTACTTCATATTTCAGTCAGGCTCCCTTATAATAAAAGACCGGGGTTACAAATAGCTTCAGGCTAAACTATTGTAAATTCCAGCGACTTTCATCATTTAAAGGTCTACTCTCGTAAATCAAATACAATAAACCTCTTAAAGTTTAGGTCGGTTACAGACTGACGAATCTGATAAAATTAAAATGTAATAGTACCTTTTAGCGTAAATAAAGGAAAGCAATTTCAGTTTGAAAAGCTTAACCTTCTTAATACTTTCGTTGATTGACAGCGGGTTATAGAAAACGAAAAATTATAAATAGCGAAAATTATTTCCAATTTGATTTGTTCAAATATTACAAGTAATTTTAAGTAGTCTGGAGACATCCATTGTATTTAAAATCCATTTCGGTTCAAGTAGGTTAGCCGGTCTTTGTTAATGGCAGGCTACTGTCACCATAGGTAGGTTCTACATTTCAATAATTAAGAAATTCGTAGAAGGTACAATATAATTTAAACCCTTGGGAAAGTGATTGCTTCCGTGACTCTCATCTAAAAAGGGGTTGGATTTGGTTTCTGAAATCTTGTTATGTGGGAGGTTCTGTTCAGTCATTGGATAACAGAAAATGACGTACATAATGATTAGGTTAGGAATTAGTCTATATAACTTAAGGTTTTTGCCAAAAGAGAGAGAGTTTTTCCAATGGGGCTGTCCGTGGTCAAGAAGTAGAAAGAAACGTAGTTTGCGGGTAGCGTTCTCCGGCATCACAGATATAATATTTCACTTAGTATCACGATATTAAAAATTGGAAAGAAGTGATTACTTTTCCAATTCGCGAGGGTTATGCCCATATGTTCGCGGATTTATAGTGATACAAGGTAACGATTAAAAAGCTTGTAGGCGTGTGACGCACAAGTAAGTGATATTGTCAAGAAGATTCCGCCGGGTTCGTGTGCCAGTCAATTCTTTAAAAATTACAAACAGAAGCAACAAGTGAGATTCTCTTCCCCAATTTAAGAACTGTTCTACGTTGGAAGACAAACCCTCAAACAATGGACAATTTTTAGTAAGTAAGTTTTTATAGTTAAGTAGCATGACCAATTTTTAGTTAGTTTGTTTGTTAGGACGTTTTGGCCATAAACCGTAGGATTAATTTAGTGTAAGATTTGTAATATAAGTTTTCCTTCATATACAAGTGTTTGAGAACTACTTATGTACTCAAAATTTTTATAAATTCCATAGTCACCTATTCACTTAAATTTCTAACTTAAAATCAATTCTTGCTCTGTGAATTAAATAGTTTTGTTTGCCGTTGATTAAGTCAATAGTTTTTTTAATTTTTTTTTATTATGGAAGTTGCATAAGTAGTAAAAGAAAGTGAGTAATTGATTAAAAGAAACAATTGTCCTCCTTGGGATGACAAGTCTCTCAAGGTTTTGTACGAACATTTGGACATTCTCGACTCGTCTGGTGCCCTTGACAATTGTCATTAAGCCACAATATTTTATGAAAGGTAAGTTCCAAATCTCTTGTAGTATATTATAAAGTAATTTAACTCTTTTTTCAAAATTTTAACTCTCTATATGATCCACGACCTTCCGCTAGCTAGTGCCGGTGACCCCCCTTTAATTTTAGTGGAAAATACATACTTAGTAGCTTTTCCGCCTGTAACAATATTTCTTTACCTATAGTCTGAGTATTATAATGAAAATTATATTATGGGCTATACAACAAAGTATAAATAAATAGTATTTACATTTTTTTGTTGCTAACACTAAAATTAATCTATAAGACTCTATTATCCTTTGTGACTACACTTACCATTTAGCGAATGATCTGCCACTGGACTTTCTCTATCCTTATCATTATCAAAATAAGGTGGTTGTTCACTTTCATCATCATCAGATTCATCTTCAGAACTTTGTAAATTTATATACAAATCCTTGCACCAATCATCTTTATCAAGAGCTTCCTCAAGTTCACGTTCATTCAAATCCTTTCTCTTCATTGTATTACAATAATTCCAAAACTCGTGCACAATGACATAGTACCAGCAATAATAGAACACTACTTTGATAAGGAATACCGAAAGGAAACTGACTAGACAATTCACATCGCTATCACAACGGTGTCTCGGGTTGTACTATTCACATTACAAGCAATTCACAGCATTGAAACTTTACGCCGCAAGAACAAAGATTTTATTCTCATACCATTTATTTATTTATTTTAACAACTTATATACTTAAATGTCGATGGAAGATTAGGGATAAAAATCTCAAAAGAATGATACAAAATATTTGCAATCAAAACATATATGGTTCCCATGGCGACTGTTAAAGATGGATTTCACCAGTTGGTTCTGGATGAAAAATCAAGCAAGTTATGTACGTTTAGTGCTCCTTTTGGTAACCACCATTATTTAACGACTCCATTTGGGTTGTCTGTAATACCTGATATTTTTATCAAGTTAGTAAATACTTTGGTAATATTAAGGGCGTAGTACCCTACCTTGATGATTTATTGTGTGCTGCAAACACTAAAAGAATTGCAAAGTGTAATACCGAATGTTGTAAATGTAGCAAGAAAAAATAATGTAAAGTTTAATCCTGACAAATTACAAAATTGTAAAACTGAGGTTAAATATTTAGGTTCAATTTTTAGCAACAAAGGCATCCTTTCAGATCCTGAACGATCTAAATGTATTGAGGATTTGAAACGTCCTGAAAACAAAAAAGACCTGCAGAAATTTCTGGGAACTGTCAATTTCATAAGAAATTTTTTGCCAAACTTAAGTGATGTAATATCACCTTCAAGAGAATTACTTAAAAATAATGTGGAATAGTTGTGGACGGAAGTCTGTGATAATTTATTCCAAGATATTTTAAAAATAGTTATTAATAGTACTTCATTAATGCCTTTTGATGTTAATCGACCTATTGAAATTCAATGTGATTCTTCAAAAACGCCCTAGGTACATGTCTTTTGCAAGAAAATAAACCAGTGGCATTTATATCAAGGTGTTTAATGCAAACTGAAATTCAATACGCACAAATAGAAAAGGAATTATTGGCATGTTCATGGGGTTTTAACAAGTTCCATTTCTATGTCTATGGACATATGAATGTTGTAGTTTATACCGATCATCAACCGCTAACAGAGATAATTAAAAAAGAACTAACTGATATAAAAAACAATCGCTTGCTGTGATTACGATTGAAATTAATCCCATACAATTTTCGATTAAAATATTTGCCAGATAGATTTATGTATATAGCCGATTATTTATGTAGAAATTTTTTACAAACCCAAATGAAAGACGATGATACTATGACTGAAAAAATTCATGTGATTTCAGAGTATGATAATTAGCTTCTCGGAAAATACACTAATAGAATTTAAGTGGGAAACTGCTAAAGATAACGTGTTAGGACAAATTAAGAATTTTTATATAGAAGGTTGGCCGAAAAAATTAAACAGTGAAGAGCGAGAGCTGAATCATTTTTATGAACTCAGGAATGAAATAACTGTAGAACATGAATTAGTATTTTATAAACGGAGGTTAATTATTCTGAAAACATTGAGAATTTATTTTAAGTACAGCCCATGAATCACATCTGGGAATTTGTGAAATAAAGGACAAAACGTGTAGTTTATTAGAGCTAATTTAATAAGCATTGTTCAGAGTTGTAAAATTTGCCAAAAATATCAAGTCTAAAATAAAAGACCCCTTGATTAGTCATAAAAATTCCTGCCCTACTATTTATAAAAGTCTCGATGGATTTTGCAGAATATAGAAATCAAAATTATTTTGTTGTGGTTGACTACTTTTTTAGATGGGCAGACGCCATAAAAGTGACAAACAAAGATGCATCCACTGTAATTAAAATAGCCAAAGAAATATTCTCAACATGGGGTATTCCGCAAACAATTATTGCTGATAATATGACATTTAACTTCTATGAGTTTGACAATTTGTAGAACAGTGGCATTTTAGAGTCCCTACAATTAGCCCGCTTTATCCTAAAGCTCATAGTGGAAAAACGTCGGGATCGTAAAGGAACTCTTAATCAAAAGTGATGAAGCTAAATCTGATTTTAATTTAAGTTTGCTTGAATATAAAAATAGTCCAGTTGTTGGATTACCATGATCCACCGGCACAGCTAATTCAAATCAAAAGTAATGAAACTAAATCTGATTTTAATTTGAGTTTGCTTGAATATAGAAATAGTCCAGTTGTTGGATTACCATGGTCCACCGGCACAGCTAATTCAAAGTAGGAATTTGCGAACTAAGTTACCCATTAAATTTGATTTATTAATAGCTGTGGTAATTCAAAATGCCATTGATACAATGAAAGACAATCAATTAAAACAGTCTGGTCATTACAACAAAAATGCAAACATTCATGCCGAGTTGCGTCTAAATGAGAAAGTCTTAATAAAAAATAATAAGAACAATCATTGGGAGGAGGGAAAAATTGTGAAAGAGCTTGACTTTCCACCCAGGAGTTATTGGGCTGAAATAAATAACATTAAGACGCAATACCTCATTTGTTAAGAAATATTATCAGAGGGTTAACGATTTAGATAGTGAGGTAGAACCATTCGTTTCTAAAAACGGCCCTGCGAATGTACTACCAAAAGGAAAGAGTAATGATATTTGTACAAAAAGTGGACGAATAATAAAGCCCCCCAACCGATTAAATTTATAGTTTATAAGGCTAGATACATACAATTTTCTTATACTTACATATGAATTGTGTTCACTTTAAATATATTTTGACTTATAGGCATAAAATTTGTCAACTAGAAATAAGCAGTTAGGTGTATTATTTATCTTTTTTTTTTTAAAAAAAAGGGCATGTTTGTGAGTTATAATTTAAAGTGGCATTGAAGCGGTAAGATAGACAGACATGGCAAAAAAACAGTGCGACTAGGATGACAAGAAAAAGTCGCCAATTTTGCGATTTTAAGAAACGCATATTTTTCAAGTTATAAAACTGTACATACCTGTTCTCCTTTTTAATAAAGTATAATTTGTTGTCATTACTTAATATTAAACTCCCAATAATAAACAGTGTGTTATTAAGCTTTCTCATAGCTCTGTTTAGATTTAATGGGAAGCAAACTTTCAGTTGCTTTTAGAGCTTGCTTTGCAATTATTGCTGGCATCACTTTTGATATAGAGTTAAACTTTATTCATCATGTGAATAATATTGTTCTAAGAAGCTTTAGGATGCTAGGTTTTTAAAACAAGTATGCTTGCACGTAAGTGATAATAGTCTTAAAGATTCTGTATAACAATCTTGTCAGAAGTATCTTACAATATAATAATATAATATGGTATTCAATCTACATGAATTCTTTTTGATAAAATTGAGAGAGTGATCGAAATTTATAAAATTTTTAGTAGTCAAGTATAAAGTACTAGGTATTAATATTGATCATAAAACTAGTCTACAACTGGGTGGATGTCATCAACTAGCTGTTTGTAGATCTCATGCTAAGTTACTTTTTTTGTACAAATTACTTAATAAAATAAATTGTAAGGAGCTGTTACTATTAATAAACTTTAAGGTTTCTTTACATAATTCTAGATTTAAATATTTGTTTTTGGAGAATACTCACTACACAAATTATGGTCAGAGAAATGTTGTCAATTGTTGACAAATTACAACAAACATTCGTATATTGACTTATTTGTTTGTAGTTTGAAAGATGTTTTATTTTGTTGTGATGTAAGTTTTTAGTTGTTAGTAATTATGTATCAATTAGATTTTTAATCATCTGTAGATATACTTTTTCTTCAAATAAATTTTCAAACAAGTGGAAAACGTATATCCAATTAGTAGATTATTTTTGGGATGATGTTTGACACAAAAAAATCCTTAACTAAAATACAAAAATATTGATATTATTAAAATAGTTGGAAATTTTACTGCCACCTCAGGCTTTTACTGACCACCTCATTTTGTGGGTTGGTCAGCAGTATCATTTTCGGCAACAATAAAACTTGTTCTAACTCACTTTCAATATATTATTATCACTTTGGTATTTACATTTATTCATACTGTTATTTCAAACTCCATAATTTTATAAATTTATAAATGTTAATTTTAAGCCCTTTACTTTGCAGCTATAAATTGAATATTGAAATAAATTTTAAGAAGTAAAATTTTCTGATCATTAATCCTTGATATTTTTTTTTTAGTTCTCGCCAGAAGCAAATGGTACTACAGCTGCAGTTCATTGCGCTAACGAAAACATGCAGGATGTACAGAAATGGTGTCCTACTGAAAAACTAATAATACCTAAAAAAGTAGAACTGATTGAGAAAGACGAACCGCTGCAATCCCACAGTGATGGAAGTGCTGTTCAGCTAAAACCTCAAAAACTAAGGGTTAGCCTTCGAAAAGGAGAAGAATATGTGTTGCAGTTTCAGTATCGGCAGGCTGAAAATTATCCAGTTGATCTGTACTATATCATGGACTTGTCAGCGTCAATGGAGGAACATAGGGAAAAGTTAGCTCAGCTTGGTGGGAAATTAGCTGAAGCTATGAGAAAGTTAACAAATAAATTTAGATTGGGTTTTGGAAGCTTTGTTGATAAGACTGATTTACCATTTGTTAGTACTGTGCCATCCAAGTAAGTAAACTTAAATGACTGTCTCTAAGGTTTTATTAGAAACAATGAACTTTAATCCGCTCTAATTTATTTTTTGTTTTAGTTAAAATAAGCTCTGTTGTATATTAGTACCATAGATATATTATTCTGTTTTCTTTAAAATAATTTATTGAATGAATTCTATTTTACTGAATGAAATTCAACAACTCATAGTCAACTATAATAATAATTATTATCTTATAATATCTTATAATATAATTTTAATAACAATTCATACTATCTCTTAATGCTTGCTTGTATAGGCAAGAAATGCGAATCAGTAATCTGTGTATTTAAATGGAATACACAGAATATAAATTGTTTTGCATCATAATGTCTAGGTTTAGCTCTTTTTTAAGCGTTACTTCTTGACCTTAGCTTTAATATAATAGTTCTTGGGTTCAAAATTTCAAACGTTTACTATTTATGTTTATTTATTGACAAGTTTTGGTTTATTTCAACCATTAACCAAATATCCGTTCGAAATTTAAAAATAACATCACAATCATTCACCATTAGGGTCAATATGTTTTTAAAGTGTAAATTGTGATGTTGTTTTAAATTCCGAACAGATATTTAGATAATAGCTATAATAAACCGAAACCTATTACTAGATAAACATAAATAAACATAGATTATCCGGGGTTGTACGCCTAATAGAAGATGCTATGATGAATGTTTCTAAACATCCATCGTCTAATTATTTTTGCTAACTTTCTGATTAATAAAACAATGATAATCATACATAACACTTATAATATTATTACGAAATATCCTTTTCCGAACAATCTTTCAAATACTAATTAATACATCCACATCAGCTTTCTCATACGAACAATATCTTTATGATAATATTGATGAAAAGTAACTTCCTCTCAACACAAATCTTATATACTAAAAATAAGGTCCAGAATATATCTTTAAAACTAGGATGATCACTCATTACACAAATCTTAACCTCATGATTATCATTCATAATTTCTACAATTAAATGCTTCTTAGTATGTACAAAATTCACCTTAATAAGTCATGTAATGTTATATCCCCCCCTTTAAAACTGTATTAAACTTATCGGAAAACTTGTATCGCAGGTTGCTATCTTTTTCAAATTAAATGAAATTTACTTTTACACACAACTCTTACTCTTAAATTTAAAAGACTTGCACACAGACAAATCTCGTGATGCAATTTAACTAATTAATCGATAGATATGGGTCCATTCAGAAATGTAAACAAGATATATTTATTTTATCATTACAGATCTGCATGTTGTTGGCTTTTCCAAAGTGTAATACTTGCCATTCATTGCTCCATCTCCTTTTAAATTTTTTTAAAGTAAAATTTTTCATGAAAATTCATCCATTACAAATATATGTTTATACATCTTCCATTAATCTTCCTATAAGTAAATCTTCAGATAAATTCTCTTTTACAATAATTTTAATTGGTTTCCAATCATTTATCTTCCATTTTAATGTATTTAAATCAATTGTCCTAATCAATAATGTACATTTTGTGTACCCCTAGATATGACTTACCAATGTTCCACCCGAAGGTGCTACATTGGCCAGAAGGTTAGTTTTTTTACCTGGAAATTTTTATTTTGCTGAACTTTTACTGTTTCAAACAAGGTAGGGATCTTTAACATGCACGACAACACTCCCACACCGTCACATTTTACCTCTCATTCAAACAAAAACTACCCTGGGATTAACAGTCATACACCAACCGTCTGATCCACAGAGCCACCACAGGGAAGTGTGCTTGGCCCTATTCTCTTTTCCTTGTATATACAGGATGTTTATAGAGTCTTGAAATTCAGTAAATATCGCTGTTACGCAGATGATATACAGGTATATTCACATTTTCATCCCAACGATATTTTCCGTACTATTAATAATCTTAACACTGATCTTGCTAGTATGAATTCGTGGGGACTGGACAACCAACTAACTATAAATCCGTTAAAATGCCAAGCAATCTCAATCGGGTCATCCAAATTGTTGAGTGAAATCGATATTTTAACTCTGCTACCCTTATATTTAAATGGCTTAGCAATTCCACTGTCTACTACAGTAAAGAATCTTGGTATAATGATCGACTTGAATCTGTCATGGAAATCCCACACAATGTATATATGTAAAAAAGGTGTATGCTTCGTTACATAGTCTTAAGAGGGTAAAACGATTTTTATCAGCTTGTTTAAGAAATACAACTTATTAGGTCGCTTATTCAACCGATTTTTGACTATGGAGATGTTTTATATCATCATTTGTCTATGGACAACAGTAATCGTTTACAGCGAGTTCACTACAGTTGCATTTGGTTTGTTTTTGACATCAAACATCGTCAGCATGTTACACCATATTTCAATAAGCTCTCTTGGTTAAAATTAGTGAAACAGCGACAGTTACATCAGGCAATAATGCTCTATAAACTCTTACATGGACTTGGACCTTCGTACCTAACCTCAAATTTCTTTTACGTTTCCACAGGACACCATAATACACGAGATGAAAAACGACTGCTAATACCAATGCACCGTACTGAAATGTATCATTCATTGTTCTTGGTATCTGGGTCGTCTCTCTGGAACTGTATATCCATAAATATAAGAAATTGCACAACATTACTTAAATTTAGAAAAGCATATCAGGAGTATCTACTATCTTGCAACTAAACTTCTTAATATGGAATGGGGGAATAGTGGGCTCAGCGTGCGTGATGTGTTTTTGTACGTGTGTGTGATGAGGGGGGGTGTTTGTGTAAAGATGTGCATGCAAGTGTGGTGGCGTATGTAAGTATATATAGTTATTGTTTGTACTAAATAAATATTTTATTGTACAAGATATGTCCTAGTTAGGTGTAGAGTGGGCTTTATAGCTTAAACCTCGCTAGGAGTATCTTTTCTCTCTCATATGTATCGAGATTTGCTTATAAATAATAAAGATATATATTATTATTATTATTATTATTATTATTATTATTTTATATATCACTTTATACTATGTGACACATTAGTTAATTAGATCAACTGCATGCCGACGTATTGGCTTATATAAAGTGAGCCCTTTCTGACGTACAAATTCTAGATGCTCCAACTGTTTCTTGAAGCTTTGATTCGTTTCGCTATGTTATTTTCACAATCGAGTTTTCTTTGCAAACGTTGGTGTGCTATTTAAATATTCTTATTAACATTTGAGATCTTTCAAGCTCATTGTTTCTCTGCCTTCCATTATTGCTCCGTGCTATATAATAATTGATGTTTACATATGTGGTTATGGCAACATTGTATCCTTTTCTAGAATACGGGTAACTAATTCTATCGTGCCTTGAGGCTGCTTTAATGATTTAGCTTCCTGTGCATGTTGTTATCGTAATTACGTGTCCTGGTGTCCCGTCGAAATTCCTCAGATCAGGCTAGGTCGTAGTTACGTAGTATGTCCAAGAAATCACGTAACGTCTTTATATTTTGTATTGCTACCGCACGTGTTACCTTCGTTTTCAAAATGTCTAGCCAAAATTTGTAAGCCTGGGTGTCAAGTGTTGTGCCATGTTAAACTTGTCTATGACGTAGTCTTCCTGCGACCCACTGTGCATAGAGTATGTCCCTGATGTTAAGTCTAACCTTACACTCCTCTGTTGGCTGTTTCCCCAGTAGCGTTGTGTAAAAATAGTCTTAAATTCGTCGTAAGTTCTGTACTGTCTTTTCGTAATACTGTGCCATTTTTTGGCGTTTGCTACGAGTGCCATGTTCACGATCTGTAAGTTAGTTCTCTCTGTCTTCTCCGCCAGTAATCTCATCAAGTTTGTCTAAGAATAACATTGCTTGTTCATTAGTACGTCTTGCAAATTTAAGTAACGTGTCTTTATTTAACTTAAAACGTAAAACTAGGATCATTACACACATTTCTAATTCTTTCCAAGCTCTCAATTTTATTAGTCATATCATTTACATTCTCTGTTATGCCTCTAAATCTATCACTCACGTCAGCTGTTAATTCTGTTACAGGTCGATGTATATTTCCTTGGACATTTGCTTCCAATTCACGTCGTGCTACCTGTTCGTCCTCTCTGATGACTTACCAGTTCCACCACATCCTCTACTTTCCTCATGTGTCGGTTTTCGTCTTCTTCCAGGTCCTTGCGTATATTCTCGGTTTCCCCACCTCTTCATTCAGGTCTATTTTATACTCATTCATTTTCTGATCAATTAAACCTCTACAGCTTTCTTCAAAGACTCTCTTGCTGAAACTCAATTTGCTTTAGTTCTACATCTCGTATGGCCGTTTTCAATTCCTGGTGGTTTCGTTGCAATTCTGCTCTTGTTTCTTCGTATTTTCCTTGTATCAACATCATCAAATCTTGCAAGATTGGCTCCTTTGTTGTTTACACCACCATCACCTGGGGTTCTACCTGTGTCGTCTGTTTATATCCTTGTGCTTCCATCATGCTGTCATTTCCGTATTGCTTTCCTAACCTAGTGTGTAATCTGTCTTCGTCCATCATGTTTAAATCTGGAACATTTATTTTATTTAGTATTAACTTTAATTGTTAAATACTCGGCCTCACTATACCTTAATCCTTCTACTTACGGTTTTAAGTTCCTTATCTAATTCGTGTATTTGGCCCCACGAACTTTTAATGTATTTCAAACTTTTGTTTGCCACTAACTAGCCACAACTTATAATTGTACTTCCTGCTACTCGAGCCCCATGTTGCACCGCGCGACTTATATTGTTCGCCCCTACTTATTGTGTGATATATATTTTATTTTCACGAACCTATGAATTTTTTTAATCTTGTCTGTCAACTTTGACATTTTGCCTTCTATTTTTATTAGTTCGGTTCGTGCCCCCTTGTTATTTTCCAACTACGGCTACTTCCCATGAGTACTCTTATTTTAGGGCTCTGACTTAGGCCTCCGCTTCTACTTTGGGGTGTCGAGGATTCAGTACTACACCCAAGAATTGATTTTTGTAATTAAGCCACGAGATACCGAATCAAAATCACTGAGCTTACTCGGCTCGATCCCAATGAACAAATTTCGACTATACTTATAAAATCTTGACAGATACCCCGTCACCTTAACTTTTGACTTACAATGTGCGGTCAGGTATCATTTCTTTTCTATTCCGTGAACACGGTACAACAGATAAATAAATATAAAATACGAGCAAGTTACTCAAAATAATAGCTCACCTAAAATCTTCTCTCTGGGAAGGGCTTTACAGTAAATACTTACTCTAAATTCGCATCGCAGTGGATGCTTCCAACCTGCTGACAACTCTGCTTCTTCTCTCACCTGTGCCACTCTACCTCTTGCTTCACGTGCCAGGCTTCCCCGTTACACAAATAACTCCTGTGCTTCTAATCCAAATTTTTATTTAAACAAATACTTTCGGTGCTTAACCTTTCACACCGAATACAACATCAACCAGAACATTTCCCAATGGTTCAACTCAATACATGTAAACTCGGATTTTTTCACTTGTCTCTTTAGGCTTACAAACACATATGTTTTAACAGTTCTATTTCTCCTACTGGAGTATACCATTTTAACACTGATAATAATTCTTTTTGACCCCGTACCGACATATATGACTATCTTAGGCAAAGTTCGAATTCAGAATCCTCTTTATAAAATTATCTGTCATTTTGTATATAACGACCACTTTTTACCAAGACAACCTGTGCCTTCTATTTTTATACTGGTAAAACAATTCTTGTTCAATAACTATACAATCGTATATCCTATAAATACAAACTTGTCCGAGTTTACGACTACAATTAATATTACCAATAACAATAACAGATAACAAATAACGCGTAAATAAAACATCTAAAATACCAGTTACAATAACTTTTATACAATTTCGCCACTCCCAGCCAAAGATCGGTTTATAACAAAACTTCTAAATTAGTTCCTAAGTAAACCTTGCTTATACTTTTGGTACACATGTCATGCCGCATTCGCATCAGTTCTAAACAATTTTTCCCAGGTTTGAAATATCCCCCTTTTGGTTACATGCGTCTTTTACTTCCCGTACTATCCATCACAATATATTCTTATATTCAGTATAATCGTATATTCGTATATTCCTATATTCGTATATTCCTACGTTTGTGTGTTTGTACGTTCGTGCCTTCGTACATTCGTACGTTCGTACATTCGTACATTTATATATTCATACATTTATTTATTTATTTTTATTTAGTTATGTATAATGAAACATGTGCGAATCACTAATGTGAATAACAATTTGTCAACAAAATACAATAAAAGTATGTTTACAATATACAATTTAAAAAAAAAATTACCAAAAAGATGGAAATTATGTTATAAATCTTCAGAGGACAACCTTAAGGAACCAATAGAAGTTAAAAAATCAGGTACTGTATAGAAAGCATTTTCTAATAAGAAATTTTTTATATTCAATTTAATTTTATGAAGAGGCATATCTTTTATGCTAGAATGAAGTGCGTTATAAAAAATACAGCCAAAGTAGTTAGAACCATTTCTGCTCCTACTTAGTCTATGGTAAGGTACAACCAATTTGCCCTTGTTACGAGTGTCAAAGTGATGAATATCGGTGTTGTGTTGATATTGTATGATTTGTTTTTTGACATAAAGCAAGGCATTGTAAAATAAACAGACAAGGCAAAGTTAAAATTTTTAATTTAATAAAATATTCACGGCAGTCATCACGGAACCCAAGGTTAGACATAATGAGAACAACTCTACGTTGAAGCTTGAAAACCCGAAGGGAACCGCTACAGTGACCCCACACAATTATAACATACGAAATATGACAATGGAACAGGCCATGATAACATGACCGTAGCACATTAGGTGAAACTGAGCTTTCCAGAGAGTTTATGAAATAAATAGTTCGGCAAAGTTTTTTGCATTGCAGATCAGGGTGTCCCAACTTAATTTGCTATCCAGGGTGATGCCGAGTAAACTAGCTGATTGCTCCATTGAAGAAGAATCCTTTTTTAATGAAAAAATCATTTGTTTAGTTTTATCCTTATTCAGGGCAAGCTTGTTATCATTAAACCATGATTCATTAAAGATGTCACACTGTCAGCTACCAGTTGAGCCATATTATCACTCTTATTATATAAAGTGGTATCATCTGCATAAAGGACAACATCACACTTGTCCTTTAGAAAAAAAGGTAAGTCGTTAATGAAGCATAAAAAAAGGAGCGGACCGAGGATGGAACCTTGAGGAACACCAGAAAAAACTTCACACATTCTGGACAATTTGCCTTTGTAAAAAACACGTTGAGACCTAGCAGTCAGATATGAAGCAATTAGCTTAATACTATCATCAAAATTGAAAGCTTTTAATTTGTTAACTAAGAGGGCATTATCATTACAATCGAAAGCCTTAGTCGAATCACAGAATTTAACGGCAAGATAACTACTTTCCTTAAAAACATCTGAAATTTTATTTACTAATTTGACTAATGCATCACTAGTAGATAATTTTTTCCGGAAGCCGAATTGCTCAACACAAAACAAACTATTATTTTCAAGATAAGAAGTAATTTTAGTATTTAATATACATTCAAAAACTTTCGAAAAAGTGGGTAAAAGAGAAATAGGACCATAGTTCTTTATATCATCAAACATGCCCTTTTTATGAACAGGGATCACTTTTGCTTGTTTCAGAATATCAGAGAAAACTGCTTTTTTTATGCAAATATTAAATAATTTGGTTAGCGGAATAAGAATACTGTTGATAACTGATTTAGCTAAAGAGATGTTAATATTAAACCAATTCTTCGATTGGGAATTTCTCATTGCTAAGATAACATCACGTACATAGTTGAAAGAAACTTCTTCAAAATGGAAAGAAGGTACCAAACCAGAGAAACAATGTGTTTAAGTAGTTGTGGTACTGGTGTTAGTATTCGATAAATTGGATAAGATTTCTGCAACAGAATCAATAAAAGAATAGTTGAAGTCATCAGCTGAGAAATGAGTGTTCATATCATTGTCTTTGTTTTTAGAACCTTTGAAATCATCGATCAAATCCCTTTTATTATTATTATTATTATTAGCTCTAAGAATGTAGTTGTCGTAGGCATTATTTTAGCATTTTTGAGTGCATGACGATAAGCATATTTTATTAACATGCAGTTTGAGTTCTGCACTAGGAAAAGCAGCATAGAATTCAACATGAAGTACGTAATTATCACGCATCTTTCGTAGGTCATCCGTAAACCAATTGACAACTTTTTTAGAGCTGTTATTCAATATCTTTAAGTGCTTGATAGGAAAACATGGATCAGCTGCAGAAGCAATTATAGACATAAAGCTAGTAAATTTGTCATTAATGGACAGACTATTATCATCAATAAAGTTCCAGTTAATTAGTTGGAGATGATTAAAAAATTTGTATTTTCTATATATTGTATAAGGTCGATAAAATTTACGATGATTAACAACTTTAAAATTATCGTTAAGATTTAATTAAGTGGCAAGGCCAAGATGATCAGACAAGCCAGTCTTAACCATTCTACAAGAGAGAGATGGAATATTGGTAAAGACTGTATCAAGACAATGAATAACCACAATCACGCAACTTTTGCCAGATAGAGACATGTTAGTTCATACTTGCCTAATGTGGCAGGAAAGACCAGGCAAAGACACGATCTTCCCTTTTAAAAATACAGGGAGATGAAAAGCAATTACATCCGACATAAAAATGAAATTAATTAATTACTTATAAGCCACTAACACCAACAGATGTGTGGATAAACAATAACAGTTAGTTTGTCGTCAAACACCCCTTTGATTATAGAATAATAATAAATGGGAGTCTACATGATTAACAACAGATTTTCGATATAACCTATAATATTAAAAGGTATGCATATACATAAGCACATGCACACACTCCCACAAAGTTTTGTAGTATATTAGTATTTAAGTGAAATATGTAATTAGAGCTTGCCCTGTGTATTTTAATTTCAATAACTAAATAAATAAATGTCAGGATGGATTAGTTCCCAGTAAAAGGAAGAAGCCAACTGAAACGTATTATTTTTTCTTGATCGCTAACCCCAAACGGTCACATTCTTTCCTAAATTGAGCTTAACTAATGCTCTCTTCTTAATACATACATCTGACTCTAGAAGTTGGGGGCCAGCAAAACAAAGTCTTCCGACGTAACTAGGGGTCTATTCCTTGGGTAGAGCTATGAGCAATGGGGAGGTAAGTCGAAATCTATGGAGGGTTACACTTAACAAAAAACAAACAGGCGCCACCAAGTCCAAATTGATTTATTTTAGGGCATAGCTATTTTTTAAGGGCGGACTTGGAGACCCAAAAAGAGATCGCCTTCGTTGATACACAAACTTGTCTTAACAGAATAAGACGCTGTTCCTGTAAGAAAGAATAATAATTAAGTCACATAAAAATGGGAACACTATTTGCGTCCCTCA